>OX402528.1:12734363-13163376 GCA_948098885.1 Drepanosiphum platanoidis
AAATGTAAATAATTATTATAATGAATACAATTTTAAAATGTAATAAACTTCAATCGAATTTCGCAAGTCTATCTTTTAATATGAAAAATTTAGTAAAAAAAACAACACGTTAAAATATTAAAATAAATTAATTTTCATTTATATTAAAAATACTTTTATTTTCTTTTAATAATAACAAAAGTTTGAAAAGAAATTATTTGTAGATTGAAATAAAGCCAAGAAACTTATTCAGTCAATCTCTCACTCTGAGGCTATTAAAAAACCTTTATCTGCATTCCATAAATTAAATTGCAATTACTTAAACGGAACGTATATCGATTTACTTTCCGACAATTTTACTAAAACAATTATCTTACTTTTTCAGCAAATTATAGTAATTCAATTGTAAACCAATTTATTGGTAACATTTTTACAAGCTGGAATTATGTATTTATAACGTTTTCTTTCTTTTCCATACGTTAAGATAAAAATCTTCTCATTCATTGACAAAAGTTTATTTTATTTATTATGATCTGATACACATATTATTCCAACCCGAATGGTACGTTATCGTTTAATGTCACAGTCAAAACAGTAAAACTCATATCACTTTTGAATGGCTTATCTGATTTTAAATCTATCAGCTACACTTAACATAACATTAACTGTTAAATTTTATTTAAAAAAATTAAAAATTAAAATGTTTAACAAATAAGTGGTAAGAGTTAAAAAGCGACAAATCAAAATATTTAGAAATTTAATATAAACTCCTCAAAGTTGAAAATATTTCGTTGAAGGACTATAAACAATTTTGGGATATAAAATTTCATTTAAATATATTATGACTAATGCGTCCTTACCCGTTGAAAATTTCTGGGCACTCGTTTGAAACACAACACGAATTAAAGAAAATATTTAAACGTATTTGTATTGTATATAATTTTACGTTGAATATATTACGATAACAATGAGTCACGTTACTCTGTCCTTTGAAAAAAAAAAAAAACAATTCTTTCCTATCCGGCAGTCGGCCAATTTCTGATTTTTCTCTAGAATTTTGGCAATATAACTGGAAAAGGAATTTTCCGTTTTCACATACGGATTTTCACGTGCGGGCCCCCGACGCACACACAAACGTGCACTTTGAACCACGTAAATTACTCACCTGCATCGTATACCAGCACATGAAATAGCTTGCAGTGGCCCTCCATCTAAACCTGTCCAGTTGGCCGCGGAATGGTAGTGGTTTCGTCCAGTCCAACTTCTTTAACCGCAAACACTCGTCGTTGACCATTCTGATGTAAGTACTTTGATTTTCCATTGTCCAGTTCATTTGACGGATCACAAACTCGGTAGACGAAGACCTCTGAAATTAAGAGACGGAATCGTCGGAGATCGGTTATAAGACTCGACAATTTTTACTACTAATTATATTATCTCTATAATAAAACGTTTAAAATAAACTTTTTGCCAAGATTATTATTATTTGGATTCGCACCAACGCAAAAATCTATTCGCTATCAACTCACTAACACAAACCCCCCGTGCGTTTTGAATAAATTCTTTGGAAAAAATGTATTCTATATTGTCGACGATTAATATAGTACGCGCGGGTACTTCAAACATGTTCCATGACGAATATACACCGAATATAATGCAATATTTCAACATTTTTTATTATTATTGCAATTTATATTTATAAAAAAAAGACACGACTGTTTATATTTTTACTGTCAAGAAATACCTGTGGACGTTTATATGCTATCAGTGACATTAACTCGAACCACCGCATTAGACTAGTGATATGAAAATACTGTACAATTCGTGTCGATCGAACGAAAGAAAAAATATACAAAACAAAGAGCCGTTGTGTGCGTTTTTTTATTTTGGTCTTTTGGTCATCATTTCATAAAAACTCATCGCGCCAAGTCGATAAAATCAAAGATAATTTTAATGGACAATCGATGACCATTTATTTTTTATTTATTACATTTTTATTTTTTTTTGTCAGCCTCATACCTGCTCCAAAGAGCGTTATTTTTATCGTCGCGAGGGAGAATGTGACACGTTTATTGCCAAAATACCCGGGTGACCACCACCCATCCGAATACTCTGTCCAGCAGCATCGTTTTGCGGGGTAATAATGGCATATGTATCCATCATCTATATGCGCACACATGCCATTTTCAGAATTTAACAACAATGGCGACGACACGACAATGAACGACTGTTTAAAAGACATTATCGTTATCGCAGAGGTATTATAAATCACCGAAACCGTTCTTAATGTATGCACACTTTGTGTTGGTACCGATTGCGACGGTACAATATATAATATCCGCCGCGGTGGAGTTATTTATACTAATTGGTCTAATAAAACACGTTCAAGTGAATCAATTGGAATTACGCCTGAATCCCGTCTAACCTGGCCGTTTAAGGGGCGTCTAAACATTTTTTAGCGATACGTTATAGAGACCGAAAACATTATAATATATCGTATCGACGCCATCCCAAAGCATTCGTCTGCCGTTGTACAATCGAGTCGCGGATAGCTCGAAGTTGAAAGAGTATAAAAATCGCTATTCGAGATGTACGATATTTATACCCACAGCATAGATTATTTTTAATATATTTCATCCCGATGATTGCCATAAAACATGCCAATAATAATAATTATGTTTACAGAAATTCCAAGAAATAATACGCTTCGACTCATCTGTTTATCACAGTTATTAGTATTTCCTAGTAAACGAGACCATTAATTTTATTGTGTACGATGCTTTCAAAGGGGATGGTAAAAAAAATAAAAAATAATCGAGGCAGAAAGTTTTTCGAGTTACCGAGTTTCGAATCATCGCTACTCGTTTGGCAGTATAATAAGTATTTACACGTCGAACGTACGAATCACCTGCATTTGCGTTTCGGAAACGATGTCTTGCAAGTACATCAGACACGTGAGAACGTCCTGCGAACACTTTTCGTACACTTCCCAGTGAAACGTCGTCAGAGGAGGCGCGGGAAACCGCGCGTGGAGGTACGAGCTGTTTTCGTCCTTTTCCAAGTAATACCTGATCGGCAAGTGAAACACGCCACCGTTATTTATATACACACCTCTGTAATTTCGATCACATCCGAACGTGTATTCGAATGCGGCTAAACACCGCGAAAATCGTGACGATCGCATTTTTAACGTTTGTAAATCTACAAGCCCCACGCGCGTCCATAAAATTTAACGACGAGTAAGTGATATGGAATTTGAATTTTTTTTACGTGAACACGCGGTCGAGCAAGTCGGGGGTGACTGTCTCTGATCTCTGGATCGGACGTAATAACGACCTAACCAACACGGGTTCTGACCTAACGAGATGGTCCGCCGCGTAATAATAATTATCGCCAGGTGTTTTTTTTTTCGCACATTTTATTTTGTTTTTTCCTTCGTAATTATTATTGTCATCGCCGATGGACGTGCGTGTTATTGTTCGTGGTGGTGGTCGATGATCCCCTATGACGCGCGTCCGTTGATCATAATACGTCCGGAGAGTTTTGAAATTAACGTTTTATCTCCGCGAGTATTGTTTAAACGCTTAGCGGGTGCTTCTGTTGCGGCATATTACATACGTCACGGCGTTAACAGCTCGCCGGATTGCTTTTCGCGGGGCCACGGCGTACGAGTACGCGTTTGTATGTATATATACGGATGTACATGTATACGGATCGGTAGAAGGATAAATTCGTGTGAAAGTCTGCGCAACACCGCGCCGCGTCCCTATTTTACGCGCGCATCCAGATTTAAGCCCTAAAATCGAGGACATAAAAGTGAAAAATTACCACGAGGTGACAACATAATACGTATAATGGAATATTTAACCAAGCGAATAACATATTTATACGATTTCCGGTAATAACATTATACGAATCTGCATTGTCATTTGTTTTTTTTCATTCGGATGAAATATTACGGCCGTTGACGTTGAAAACTCTACTTCATTAACATTAAATTTTTTGCCGTCGTTTAAACGTCGTCGTGCGGACACACCGCGCTTTCATTCTTTCTCTAGTCGTTTATTGTACGCGATTCCGCAGAACGAATACATTTCTAATAATCTAATAACGCCCCGTTTCGACAACCAGTACACTAGCCGTGTAAATATATCCAGACCGATCGCGTGTGTGCATTGTGCTATTATCGTATTCGGGTTGACCCGTTCGAATCTATTTGTTTTTTTATCATCATCGAAATACTGCGCAATTCAATACTAGGTATTAATTATGCATCGCGCTGGAACCCACTGTACGTATATTTTGTCCAGTCACGAATAACTTTTTTTTGAAAATTGTGTTTTTTAAAGTTTTTGATATTATTACGTTCCTGTGAACCTTTTGGAACATTTACACTGAAAATGAATCTAACAATTTTAAATACGTTACAGGGTTTACAATGAGATTTGTTCGTGACCGAAAATTCGTATGCTGGCGGCAACATTTATAAGCTCTATAACCCGATACAGATGATTTCCATGGATCGTAGGTAACTGAATACTCAATTAGGGCATCTAGATCTATCTCTAGATCTTTAAAACTCGGGTCTAAAATCCTATTGTTTCAGATTCTAAATTTAACGAAACAATTTAAACAAAGGCGGCGAGACGTTCAGTGTACAGAACGATTTTTATCCACGTACGACAAAAACAAACGATTGATCGCAGCTGCACGTTATATGGGTATGATTGTTAATATATTATCGTTCAATTACTATTGAATATCGAAAGGACGTTTTACGTTGGGCCAAATAATTAATACAATAATATTCGTTTGGAACGAACGTCGGAAAATCGATGCGCCGCTTACGAGTCGCCAAACCGATATGGAATCGACCGATATCTGTGTAATAGGAAACCGTGAATTCCCGGCCAAAATATTATTATTATTAGCGTTCGTGACCATAAACGTGCCGCGAAATTATAATTTAACCTAAAACGATACATCCGAACGCGTTTCCAAACCGCTCACGTGTGGACACTTTTCCTCCATTTCCTTTAACCGTTTATATAATATCACGGTACGCGCCCGGATATCGCGTCCCATAATTCGCTTTTGCCCCGGACACGCGCCCCTCGCTCCGCCAGACAATTAAACTTATTTAAATAGGAAACGTAAACACACTACGCCGCACCGCCGCCGCCGCCGCCGCCGCCGCCGCAGCCATCGTTCGTGTGTATTATTCGGCTGCTTTCGACCTCCGCCGATACACAGTAAATATTGTAATGATAACAATATGATATTATTAATAATGTTGTTACTGATTTAATTCGTCTGGCTCCGGGGGAAGGGGGATGTTGGGGGGGGAGGGGGTCGGGGCTCATGAACCGTATTTCTCGAACCGTAAATTAATATCGTATCGACGTGGTTACGCGGAGCTAAGATTTTCGTTTTTAAACCAATCGCGTTCGTCGTTCTCGTTGTTAACAACCGCTGCAACGGCACGACGACGATGTTTAACCGTATTGTTTTAAAAGCCATTACACGACGGCATTGATAACGCGCGTGTATTTCCGTTAAGGACTACGCGCGCGGCGGCAGCGACGGATTTCGATTAGAGTGCGCGGTGGAAAAACAAAACAGAAAGGATCGCGTACAAGGTCAAGGATGAAAACGCGAGACGGAGAAATTTAATATCTATATAGATACGATCAAATTAAACGGCCAGTCGACGTTATCGAACCCCTAGAATTATCCTAGCGTTCTTACTGTTAATGAATTAAACGTTTAATAGCGATTTGTTTTTTTCTGTTTTTTTTTTTTTCCCCCGGCGTAATTATATCGTTAAACGCGTTTCGGCCATAAATTAAATCGGATAATTACGCGCTTTAATTTATTATTTACATTACGTTGTACCGGCGGTAGTGAGGTATGTTTTTATATTATATTACTTTTCTGTACTAGATTTCAAACGAAGTAGGTACTAAAAGCAATTCGCTAAATTTTCAAATTTTTATGCGACGGTAATCGTTTTTTTATGGCTTACCGACGACGTTTAAGGAAATTCACTTTGTGTTTTTATCCTCAAACCGAATAAAAGTACTTACGCGACTTTAAATTCATAATGTTATACACGCAGCTACAAGAAATTAAGGGTTTAATTGAAAATCGAATTCAGAATAGTTTTCCGTATTCGATTTTAAATCGAATTACACATTATTCGTCCGATGTGTTTCCTTTTTTTAACCACCGTTATTTATAAATAATTTATACATATTTAATTATTTATTCGCAATACGTTTTACATAGTACGTCATATATAGAGTACGGTTAATTGGTATTCCATTATTTGATCAGTTTTATAAAATGCGTAACCTTGTCGGACGAATGTAAACAGTTAATATTTGTTTATAATCCGTATATTAGTCACAAACAAATAAAAAACATGCCGTTTTCAATTAATTTTTTTTCAAAACGCGCGAAATCACAAATGTCTTAAACGGAAAAAAACGAATGTATACTTTCAATCAAATTTAATAGAACGAGCGTTTTTATCGTTCAAAAAATGTGTAGGTAGGTGAAAAACTCCTTGTTGAAAATCAAAATAGTATATTTATGTTAGTTACGAGCAGGTAGGTAGCTGATAAATTGTATTGTTATTAATAATAATTAACAGTTATTTTCGGAAAACACTTGAAATACGACGAAAAGTTATTCGTTGGTAAATTAAAAAAAAATATGAAAAATACTACAGATCGGTCGATTCGGATCGTTACGAACACAACCGACGTATCTGCGCGCCTCTCGCGTGGTCAAATATAATTTTTCGTTTTCACCGACTTATGAATAAAATATGTCGAGTGTTGTAATTTAATTAACGGGGGTGAAAAATAAAACCGGAATGATAGATACGCGCTCGTACTGTTCGTTGATTACGTTTCGAACTCTTGCGTTTCGTTAATATTTCACTTTTTTAAATATTTCGCTTCGACGTACATTTTTTTTTTTTTTTTCCGTTTCATCGTTAAAGGGTGTTTTTATTCCATTTGCATTTACATTTTTATTCGCTCACCTCCGATCGAAATCGTCAAACTTATGCAGCCTCAAATAAAAAGCTACGTCCAGTAGTGCCTCGTCAGCCCAATCGTCACCGTCTCCCGCCACACCGTCGACGGCGGCCGCGTCCGAATAAAATACGTTATCATCGGCCAATTCCGTCCCAGCTGGAAGGAGCGTTAGAACTGCAACAAACGTGATCGACATGATAACGCGTTATTAGGAGACGGAGAGATGGGAAAAAATGTACTGCGTGTCGTCGAAACCCGTAGAAATAAATCGTACATTTCTATGACGACGACGCCGCCGCCGCCGCCGCGCGTACATACAATAACTTACGTTTTTATTATTATAGCGCGATCGGGTATTGTATTGGATTTCTTTTTTTCTTTTCTCTTCTTTTTTTCGTCAAATTTATTTAATCCGTTCGACGGCGGCGGCAGTAGTTTTTATTCCAAATAATAATAATAATAACGATAATCTTATAAAATAATAAAAATCCGTTTACACGCGCTATCGGCCGGGGATTACCATAAAATAAACCTAAGTGTGCAATAAAAGCTATCGCCGTACAGTGTTAGAGGTTATTCGTTAGCGTTATACAGGAGGCGCCCTGAGAGATTATCCATTAGAGCCATATCTCGAGGTATCTGACTGTGCGTGCGCGTGCGTGTCTATGTGTGTCTATGTGTGCCTATGTGTGTGTGTGTGTTCGTGTGTTTGTGAGTGTGTGTGCGTGTGTCCTTATGGCGCGCAAACTACCGGGGCCCCGGCTATTTGACACCGTGCCAACTAACCTGTATAAATAACGCGTGGGATTCGTGTCCCGCGGTGTATTGCCGCGCGCGCGCGCGTATATATATTTCTACTACGGCGCGGGAGAGGGTGATAATGGCCGTCTTCCGAAAGAGGCAGGATAACCTTCTCTCTCCGGAGATGGAAAAGAATGGCTGCAGAAACGATATCCCTCGTCGTCGTCGTCGTCGCCGCCACCGCCGCCGCCACCGCCTCCGCCTCCGTTGACCTAAATCCGGATGCGGGCTGAGGCCTAACCGGATGCGTGACATTATACAGCTGCTGCCGGAGAAAATCCGATGCCGATAGTTATTGATTATATCGCCATCATTATATATTTTTTTTCCCTCCCCCCCCCCCCCCCCCGTAGCTCGCGAGACCCTTCGCCTAGTCTCGCCGCCGGAACACCAAACGATGTGCGTAGACACTACCTTTGCCGCCGGACACGTGACCAAACGACTTTCCGACGGCTGCGTGTTTACGAGATTAAATAATAGTCGTTTCGGACGATGTCGATGAAAACCCTACGAGACGGGTTGATAAGATATTACGCGACGGATAGGTTTCCAACCGCGTCACAGATGCCGCTGTCCAGAGGTGTCGAGTACGAAGCGCTTGTGAGCAGCGAGAAAGAAAAATCGAGATTGGTTAAAACTAAAAATCGCTGTCGAATACTGAAAATGTTAACCGTAAATGTCATGAATCAGTATAATCGAACCGAAATCCCTATGGAACGAATAAAAATCAAAACACGAATTCAAAATCGAATACGATTAAAACGGTTCGCAATTCAGTAGTTGTATCAGCGGTTGCAGTCAAATTGTATCGTAACAACCGTCGAACACCGAAATTATTACCTCGAAGACGAGAAAAATGCACACTAGATTTATTTTGTCCCGTCACGACGGGAAAAAAATTCAAGACGTTGCAGCAGATACATCCACTTGGTAATCTGAAATTTCGTCTATTTAACGGTAGAATACGTCCTTCGCTATAATATATGATGTCGTTCCGTCTCGGAAAGTCTTCGTTTTATATTAAATCGACTAAAAGACTATTATGTTTTCTACATAATCTTAGGCACTGGAAAACGCAAAAACGTATAAAATAAAGCAAAGCAGATAGTTTTCCTTATTACAAGTCTATAATATATACAATGACGACGCGAGTAGTTTTCGGAAAACACCGTGTAATTATGCCGTAGAACGTTGCAAACACTCGAAAATATTATACGACGGTGTCGAAAAGACACGTTATTGCGAGTCTCTGTTCACAGACGCGATGTAATTTATGTACCTATATTTAATGTCCCCCGAGTGACATTAAAAAAAGAAACAAAAAATGTTTCAACACCTATAGTTATGGGAAGTAGGGAGTATTTATTTTTTTCTTTTTCAACGTCTTTTCTGAACAGTTAGCCGGTTTTCAACGTTACGCGAAACGTCGCATATCGTCGGGTTTGTAGTTTTGTGAACGAGAGACTGCACGGTCGATCGGGTAAAGATTAAAAAAAAAAAAAAAGAAAAAGAAAAAAAGAAAAAAAAACACGATTCAAATATCCGAGGTCGAAATGTCCGACGATCGAAATAATACCGGCCAACGGTTCAACTCTCACGAGACGATATAATCGGCCAAAAGCGATACGCTCGCGCTCGACGTCGGAGTCGCAGTCTTTTATTTTTATTATTCTTTTCGGACCTTTGATTCCCTTGATCGTTACGCTCGACGGATATTCGAATCGTTCGTTTTTCGATTGCGCAGTAGATTAAAAAGAAGAAGAAGAAGAGAAGAAGCAAAAAAAAAAAAACTATTAAAGGTTCACTATCACGGAATAAGTGCGCAGTTTCCGCCGGCCGACGAAATTACAGTCGTTTTATTCCGGAACCAAGTCCTCCCCGAAACCGTGTTCAAACACCAGCAATAATTACGGAGGTTCATTTCGCTATTTCCATAATCCATTTATGACTACACCTATTATATGGACCTTTTTCGGCGAGCGCGTTATTTTCGTTTCGAGAACGACTCCGTCGCGTACGTACGGCGACCGAGCGTGCAATAAAACTTTTATTGCGGCGGCTCGGTCGGTGGGCAAGCACGGCCGCTCACTGCAGGGGGATCGTAAAATTGACTTCTAATACACACCGTTATAGTCGCGATATCAGAGCCGTCGGGCCGGCGCGTTTACAGAACGCGCGTTTACGTTTCGTTTTTCCGCAAGCTATTATTTAAATTTATCCGCCATAAATTGTTTTTCTTCTTCTTCTTCTTTTTTCACAGATCTCGAACGTCGTTTTCCTTGTCTCCGGATACAAATTCGTTTTTCAAATAAATTGAAAACCCCCGTCAATCTACGCGGTACGTATCAAGAAAACATATGTATTATGTAAAACCGTCTTCCGGCAATACGTTTGATAACGTACATTGTTCGACGGTGTATATAGTTTACACAACGTATTTCTGTAATCTATTATACGATTCAATAATGTGTAATTGTTTTTATTTATTAAAACATTTAGAGCAACAAGCTAAAGACTAATTCACACGTTTCAAATCACAAACCAAAATCGATTTGTAAAATATAAGTACGTATATACGTCATATAAGTTATAGTAAATGACGAAAAAAGAAAAAACTACGTGATTTGCCGAACGGTAAATGTATATAAAATTTTGAAATTTTCAATTTTTACCAAACAAATTGGTTAATGTTGTGTATTCAGTATTTCTTACTTTATTTTGTTTGCACACATTGACGATAAAGTTATAAATTACTCATCGCCGAATATAAACGCAATAGACCACTGATTATTATCATTCTAATAAAAAATATTAATTAATAATAACACAGGTTGCTAGACAACTTTGTACTCGATTAATTTGTTTAAAATCATGTCTGATTTCATCGTTATAAGTAAAGAGGAACTTTTCGATGTACAAAACGCATGCAATCTCAAAAAAGGCCCTTTTGAGTACTGTTTCACAGACTCAATGTAAACTTAAGATATCACAGCAAAACAAAACAAATTCACTTGTCGTTCTTCGGGTAAATTTGCAATTCTAAATGTCACGGGTCTTTAGTTAATGAGATTAGATACATTAATAACCGTTTGTATAATTTTTTATCATAAATTCCTATAACTTTTTATATTATGAGAATATCTATACAAGACGATTTAGTGTATTTATACATTTTTTTTTTTTCATTTAACATGTTTTTAAAAGAGTTCAAACAAATCGGAATTTTTCGAACTACAAATTATTACTATTTTTATTAATGGATTAAATATACATTTTTTCAATCAAAATAATATCTCTTCGTATACTTTGCGAGCTCGTTTCTAAGTATACTGTTTAATACTTCAATTTAAAAAAAAAAGAACGTATAATAATAATCAATAATCATAATAATATCGTTAAACTTTCTTAGCGTCGTCGTTGGCTCATCGTGATGTTTTTTATACTCGTCTGAAACTTAATATTAGTAAAAAACGTTATCTCAAACTTATTACACGCAGCCGATCGTTCGACGTTTAAAAACATATAGAACGCATACACCGGACTGCCGGGGCTGGTTTCCCGTTCGAAATCGTTCAGATCCGCTCTGTATACTACACGCGGACGGAAAAAGTCTCCGGGTTGAAAAGGGGTCGCGCTCGGAATTTAAAAAAAGGTTTGAAAATCGTAAAAGCTCATCTTGAAACTTTTGTCACCGGTTTAACCTTATTCTCTTTTGAATAAATAACGAAATCGTGACCGGCCCCGACTGTACACATGCATGCGTACAACTTTATTCACATCACACACGTAATACGCACGCAGACGGTGTTCGTCATAATTCTCTTGTCGGTTTGTTTTTTCAGGATTTTTTATTTTTTTTTTTTTTGTTTGTTTGTTTTTATTGTGCGTATTATAATCTTTCGATCCCGTGCACGGATATTAAACCTACTGGAAATCCTATACGCGTCAATTTAAGGCTTATGATTTAAAGGGTTATGCAGTGTACATTTTAATAGGTATGTATGCGACATTTAACCGCGTTATGCGTTGGAGCGCGAGTATTTTCGGCGCCCAAACGGGATAGGTGATATATTTTAAAAGAAACTTCGGTTTCAAATAAAATAAAAGTTCGGTCAAAGTTTTTCGGGAAAGACGTGTTTGAAATCTGTGCACCGAGAAATATTCTTAAATATGCCCTTGAATAAATTATAATAATATAAATCATTGACATTTTGTCTTCATAGCGCGCGGTAATGGTACCTACTATTTTTTCCATATCGATACTTTTTTTTTCAGTTTTATTTTTACACATTTTTTTTTTTTTCTGAAACTTTTCGCGGTAGGAAACCACCGCATAATACTTTTGTACTTTTTTATTTATTTTTCAAATACGTTACTATGTGTTTTGAACGCTATCGAGTATTTTTAATTTCAGCGGTTACGGCGAACGGAATCGCAGTCAACAGAACTACGATGCATATTCAATATTTTTCCTTTTTTCTCTCTCTCTCTCTGTGTAAACACCTTTCCGGTACAGCGTGACCGCTCCCAAAGGTTTTCGTGGGGTCTTTTGTGAAAACGTTTCGAGAAAATTTAGCGAAAATTTCAACACAAAGTCGGTGATTATTAATTTTTTTTTACCGCGTTTTCACCGTGAACTCAAAACGCCATCGAACAACAGCGGAATTTTCGCGCGCCCCGCGTTTCTTAACAGGCACCCCGTTTTCATATTACAATCTCACATTGTTTTGCATTTAAGAATTTCGAACGCCATTTACGGGCGGGGTTGCCGCTACCGACTATTCGCCGGAGTACGTATTCACGCTAATATTGTTATTATGGTTTGAACAGCGTACATACATACTCGACGGGAAAACAATATAGAAATACAGTCGAAACGGAACAATGGAGAGCGAGTGGTTTTTTTTTCCCTCTCCGTACGATTGTTCGCGGAGCAGAACTTTCACAGAGTACCTAATTAAAACGACGCATTACCCCGTTCTCGCGACACGTCCACGCACATATTATTATTATTATGTTATTACGCGCGTACCGACGAGTGCCGCCCGCCCCACAACGACGGCGGAGGTATACGTTTCAATATCTGCGCGCGTTCTCCGGCTCTGTGTCGCCGCCAAGAGTGTGTCGCGAGTGTATATAACCGGTGGGAAAACGGCAAAAACACGCCGACGAAACGTCCCCGGCTACGATATTATCGAGCGCGCCCGCACGATTGCCCGTTCGATTTACTGTCCGACGGTTTGCGGATTTCAACAACGACGTTATGGATTCTTGTATATTACATAATATTATCACGCTTGACAGTGTGTCCCGAGACCGATACAACATCACAGGGTGTCTCTCGTTTTCGATTACCGCGTTCGCCCAACGAAATATTATTGTTTCCGTTCAAATAAATAGATCTGCCGAGCCCAACGTCATGTAATTAGCACGCCACCGCCGCCCCGCTGACGACATGACGTATTCAATTTTCGAGGTGAATTTAAGCCGCGACGAATATATAGATAAACCGTCCATTGCGTTTTGGCCGTTTCGCTTTTCAGCGGAAATTTCCAACGGAAAACATTAACGAACCGCCGCCGTGATTCGATCGGTCGCACGAATTCCGATCGTTATGAGCGCTAAAGGACCTATTAGAGAAACGGGTTTAGCTTGTTATCGAAAACCATGTCACGCCACGCAGCTTAATATGTGTGATATTCATTGATTTCGGGCTGGAGACTTTGGGGAAAAATAGATTGAACATGCGTCCGTTAGGGGAAATAACATTTTGAAATTTTCGAGTAGTAAAACGAGGAGGAAGGAACCGATAACACAAGTTATAGTTTCGACGGCGAAATAAATCTCGACGCTCTTTTTAATACCGGATGACGAATAAAAATTCAAAAACAAATTTCGCCATTTCGTGCACGATTGTGTGCGGAAAGAACCAATAAAAATAAATATTCATCCGAGTTTATTTAAGGAAATTTTCGCTCGCTCCGACAGATATTCGCCCTCGTCCCGAACAATTTCGAAGTTGGATTCATCGTAAATGGGACATGAGAATTCAAACAACCGCGAGACGACTTATTTTTTAAATCATCGGCATTTCCTTATCGCGTGCACTCGGGGCACTGAAATAAAAAGTAAATACTCGTATCGTTAGCATAAGACGCACACAAAATATCTTCTGAACAAATGAGTATACTAAAAATAACCAATTTGAATACGCGATTTGATTTTTA
Organism: Drepanosiphum platanoidis; assembly: GCA_948098885.1. Classification (NCBI taxonomy): domain Eukaryota; kingdom Metazoa; phylum Arthropoda; class Insecta; order Hemiptera; family Aphididae; genus Drepanosiphum; species Drepanosiphum platanoidis. The sequence goes on from OX402528.1 coordinate 12,748,417, forward strand.
TTTCAAATACATTGAAGAATTTTAAAAGATTACCAAACCCCAAGCGTGTCATTGCGGTATACGAATATAATTTTATAGTATCGTCGTGCAACCGGAGTTATTCATTGATATAGATATGAAGACTGGAGATGATTAATGAGTTTTATGGCGTTAACAACGATACAATAATGTAAATTAAAATAATGTCGTATGTTTTATTTTTACGCCGTACAATATAATATGTATTGAAAAAAAAAAAACGTTCTTTTTGTTTTCGTCTATTGTTGTCTGTCGTGGAAAACAATGAGTGAAAAAAAAAAAAAATTACAGAGTTAACATCCAGATTAAAGTATACGCAACCTAACACCTAAAAGTAATATGATTTAATTTTAAAATGTTAATTAAATACCATTTTTGAAAATGTTCTCCAGTAATTTGAGAAACGTTTTGACGTGCTATTATTATTTCAGAAAAATATAATCTTTTTTCAACTGTAACTTTTTTCTTTATTACAATGAAAAATTAAACTTCCATACAAGACGTAATTTGCTTTAAATGTTTAAGACAGATTAAAAAAAAAAGAAAAGTGGCTGAGAAATCGAGGATATAAAACACGACTAAGTTAACATTTTTATTTTTATTTTTTTTTTTCACTTATATTTAAGATTTTGACCCACTTTTAGATCGGATAACAATTGTTTTATACCAAAATAAATATTAAAGACTACAATTATGGTTACATTTTAAATGTAATAATAATTTGCTATGGTCATCGTAAAAAAAAAAAAAAACGGTTGACTTTGATTACATAAATCATAATAATAAATTGCTTTTGTTTTAATTCTCAACTATCTTAAAAATGTGCGATTTATATTAAATTTAACAAAATTATAAATTAAAGCTTACGTACTTATATTATTTCATAAGAATAATCTTTTAGTAATTAGATACACTCTGTTATGAATGCGCCAAGTATACGGAAATAATGACGATATTTATAAATATAATTTCTAAATACATTACTTATATTTTGAACACATCACTTATATTATATTTATGATTAGAAAACGTACTTTTTTAAATGTTTATTTGAACGAACGCAGAAACTCGTGACGAATCCAAGTAAGAGTATTATTAAAATCAAAGTGGTATTTTTGTGATTTCAGACAAAATTTTAATTACGATTCCACAGAAAAGAAAACATTTTTAGAAAGGTATATTGATATTTATTCATCTATTTTATATTTGATAAACACAATAATTATCTTTTGATAGTAATTATTTTATATCCAGTATTCTTTCGAAATACACACTTAATGTTTTATTTAAAAAAAAAATCATTTGATTTTTAAAATTAATTTCAGCAAAAAAAAAAAAAACCAACAATAATAACAACAATAGTGCCGTGCCATCGCAAATTTTTATAAATAATAAAATAATATTTTTGATATCCTGTTGTAAAACACGACTAATTGCGTTTTCAGCTTGTTTATTTTCACGGAATACCATGTATGAACGTTATTACGTGGAAGTTTATTAACTTCCGTTACACGAACATATGAAATTTGAAAATAATCGAAAAATGTTTTACTAGCACAAATACAATATGATGTTGCTTGATTTTTGACTTTTTCAAATATTCTAATACGATATCTTTTGAGCGATCAGTTATCTATTAAATTTAATTCTCGAGATGAATAACGTAATGGCGAGTGACAAATAAAGTTCAATGTGACCACGCCAGAGATAAATCACACTCGAGAAAAATCACTTTAAAGATCGTTGACCGAATACACTCATAGTTATTATAGTAAGATACATTCTTCGGAAATAAGATTTCTTCAAACCGTTTTGGCTCCTAAAAGTACGTTTAATATAACCATTGATTATAAATACTAGTATTTATAATCAATGATATAACTAACTGAAACTAAAATAAAATAACTGCCAATATGCTATTATTTTCTTTCTTTAATATTTATAGTGACAAATTTATACATTCATTTATGTAATATTATATTGAAATACATCGAGAATTTTGTGATTAATTTCACTTTTCGAGTTCAAATGATCAGACTTATTTTACATAAACTTAACCGTTGCAAAAATCGCTTGCTATATACTTCACTTTTGTATCATTTTACACGACAGAAAAGTTTTTCAAATAAATTAATCAATTAAAATTAGTAAACGCTCACATTAAAACCAACGGACACGAAATATCCCCCTTTTTTTTTTTATCCCCCAAGCCATTGTAGTTGTATTTATTTTTTACTTTTTAATTAAATAGTATCTTTATTAAAATGTAGAATTATTATATTTTAAATAGAATAATTTAAAAGTTCTCGAGATAAAAGTTTAATTAGAAAAACTTCTTTGCAAGTACCTGCGTTAAATAATATTTACTTATTTATTATATTATACTAGTATGAAACCGCACTGGTATCAATTCGTGATAAAAATATAAATTTTGTTTCTAAATAAATACTATTATCTTTAATAGGTGATATTACCACTTTTATATAACGTTCGTATTATCACTTCAACCTTAAATCGTTCTACAAATAATAAGGTCATATTTTCGAAAACATTTGTTCACTTTTTAGATTATTAATCTAATTGTTTTCAGAAAATTCGTCATTTCAAAAATAAATTAAACATATTTTCATGTATCAAATCGATTATAATAATTAATATTAATCTTGTTTGATTAAAGTTAAATATGCAGATCGATAAATAAATAATAATATAAAACGATCTTATTTCTAAGTACAGTTTTGATTTTCAATGATATTTAAATATTACAAGACCAAATATTATAAAAGTAACAATTTACAACTGTATAAAAGCATAGAATGTCATAAGGAATAATAGAAAAACTTCAAACATTCACATTACACATACTCTTTGATAAAAATCATATATCTTTATCAATTATTAATAATATGTCCAATATTAAATTTGAACGTGCACAAAAATGTTCAAAACAATGTGACTTTCGAGATTAAAAATAAGGCGTAGTTACAGGTTGCCGTTTGACAAATATAAAGCTGATGTTATTTTATTAATGAATAGTAAATTTCCGAAAAAATTAATGATTTTCAACCGTGATCTTTCGTCGTAGATACCCATCAATTAATTTAAACTATGATAAAAAAAAAAAATTATAAACACGACACGTGTATAATTACAACTTTGAACGATGGACTGTAATCAGCATACAATTAACTATTAACTTTCAATAAACTATTATGAAGTTCGAGTTAATATATTTATGTTTGCAAAGCGTACATTGAACATTGCGTGGAATCAATTTTATATGTTTTAAAAAAGAAAAAAAAATTATCAAATTAATCAAAAACCGAGCAGTCGATGCATGCGATTATATATTTGTTTTGGAAATGATTATTAATGAAAAAATTCTACAAACCCATGTGATATCAAAGACCCACGTCTCGCGCGTGTTATCTTCGTATTTGATTCGCTGCCAGAATTAAACTATCGATTTACCGGCTTCGGTTGTGCCAGGAAATTGCAGGAAATATTTTTTGTTCCCTTACAGCCATTTCTCACACCACTAACATGTCCTTGTCATTCGTACTCGCTGACGAGATTTCTCCTCTGTTTTACTGCGTGCACCGCGACACCATCATTACAAAGCCAGAAGATTAACTTTGCCAAGAAATAAGAAACACTCACTTCCCGTGCACTTTCTTTCCACTCGATTCCATTAAGTAAAAATAAACGGTGACGTTTGTTTCATTGGTTTTCGAGATAACCGAACAATATAAAAGCAATAATCTAATCACTTCAACAGTTTTCCAATGAGCGCATAATTTTTCTTCTACGATTTAAAGTTATTAAATCAATTTTTGAACTTTTGGAGCTTTTGAATTACATGTCACAGATTACTCCGTTAGACTTCACTATCCGGTCGGTGGCTATGTAATGTGTTAACTGAACAAAGCGAGATGATAATAATCCACTTGAAATTATTGACGCGCAAGGCAAAACTGCAGATAAAACAACTTCGAAAATATTACTGACACATCTGGTAAGGGACATTTTTCTGTAGCATAATATACCTTTCTACTTTCTGCACTGAATCAATATAACTGGAAGCGAAAAAAAAAAAAAATCAAAAAACTTTTCTCGAATCTAAATACACGATCGGGCTATTAAATAATATGTTAATCTCGACTTGAAGCTTTTCATACAAACTGTGAACGTTATCCTTCAAAAACACGTGCAAACAATCGCTGTTTTATCGTTCATCGTGTCAAACACGTTTATCGGCAGAGATGCATATTATTATTATTATTAAAATCGTTTGACACTCAATGAAAACATCTTTTTTCGAACTATCTTGACATGTTTTCCATCTTGAAACAGCTGTCGCTTACTATTTTTAAGTCGAAACTGGTAATAAATAAACTGAAGCTGAGGATTAAATGGACTTCAAACTCGTGTTCATTCCATTACACGAGCAGTATTATCTTTATGATATTGTTATAATATCATCATCGAATAAAACATTATTAACTCACCTTGTGGCGAGTGGATTTATAAATATTTCCAAAAAAAAAAACTACAGTTTACACTTGGCTTATAAAAAAATAAAATACAAAATACCTTTAGCGTGTACTTTGAGCTGCGTATTATGTTGTCGCTTTATTATACTCGCAATATTAACCGAACGAAAACCAATCTAAAAAACCGTCAGTTTTCAATTCTAATTCAAAATCATCACATCGTGCCGAGCTCATATTATTATTTACAAAAAAATATTAGAATTTCGTGGACTCAAGACCACCACCAAGACTCAGTGGCTCTGCTAAAAAAAAAAAAGAAAAATATTAACAAAACTTTTCGAAAATTTAGAAATACTTAAATGATTCTCGTCTAATTCGTTTCGAACCCAAACTCTCTATCATAATACACTTAAATTTATCATTTAAAAATAAAAAAAATTATTAAAACAACAGTTAAAATGTAATTATAACTTAAAAAAAGTAAGTTTAAATTTGTCGGGCGTGTACTTTCTCGATATACTCGTGACGCATAAACTAATTTATCAAACACAATTTGGTACATTTTCACTACCCTTCATAGGTCAAGATTTATATTATAAAACAAGAAGTAACAAAACATTTTTACAACGGCGCGTCAAGGTTGAAAAACTCCGGGAAATATAGAGCTATTCCTCCGGCGTCTTAATAATTGCCAGCCGCAGAACGGACACGCCAAAAAATCATTGTTTTCAGCTTCCGCGTTGCGAGAATGCGTGCGAGGATCAACACCACTCAGACTGTTGCAATAAAATCCGTGAATTATACCTTCCAAATGTGCACTTTACACTTCATACCAACAACTACAAACGAGGACGAAGAGTCTACATATATTTATATATATAATATGTATAAGCGAAAAAAACAATTATAAAACCCGAAACCGTTGCAAAAATGTATGCGCCTCATTGTTATGAGTTTCGTTACTCCCGTCATCGATACGAATCGATATGAAGTATACTTTTTCTCGCGAGCCCGTTATCATTTTTCGATTTTTCACGACTTAATTATTACTTTCTTAACGATATCGTTTACTTACTCTTGATCTGCATTATATAATGAATATAACGGTTAACGTGTTTTGAAAATGGCACACGAAATCGTATTCTAAGCTCCGATTTTACGATAACTTATTAATAACTATAAACTTGACTGATTACTGCGAGTATTCGTATTGTACACGAGTTACATCGTTTCACCTCATCATCATTGTTACATACACACTTCAATAAAAATCAAAACCAAAATTAATTAAATTCCGAATTAATACTCAATCATGTATGAAAATATATCATAGATTATACGTTTTTTTATGTGCTTTATTACTACCTACAATAATTGTTTACAGATTCAAAAATTCCGCAAAACATTAGTGTTAAAAACATCAGCTGAGTAATTGTTTTGTGATTAGTTTGATTATCGCATCGATGCGATATATTCAACGGTATAAATTATTTTAAAGCCTATTCACTTCAAAGCCAAATTAAAAACAGAAAATTAATCAAGTGCCTGTTAAATTGATAAAACTATATTTATAATTTACAAAACGTATAATTTGGTATTATTTTTACGAATTGAAATCGAATAAATACAACGGTAAAACGAATAACTGTAATAATTTAATTATTATCATCCCTGTACAACAATAATGGAAATATTGTGTACTACAAATAACTGGACTAAAATATTATCACCAACCGATGAGATTATGTGTTATTTTTTGCAGTATATTTCTCTTTCGAAAAAGTTGATATAGCACCCATGTAAAACGTACGTTGTATAACGATCAACGCAGGATGTTTCAAAAACATTAATTTCGCTTAAAACCGATTTACCCGGCGTGCACGGTTTTCAAGTTAAAAATAAACGTCATCGGAAAACGATCGTTACACTATTTTCAATGGCTTTGTTGAATCTTTTGTTTTCTAGCCTATACCTACTGCGTGTAACTGTTATCGGGTCGCCAAGGAATTTGGAAACTATTGGTTAACTAACGTCGTACGGCGAATTCGTCATTACAATTTGTAAGCTCATCGAAAACAGTATCTCGCATTCTACTCGTATCATTGACTTGATTAACAATCATTATCTTAGTTCAATCGATATTCATTATTTTTGTTTAATCGATATTTATTATTTAATTTAAATCTTTCTGTGTTCATACTTACTATATTATTAAATCTCGCTGTGTTCTTACATTATTTAATCAACAGCATTTTTCTTTTTTTCAATTCAAAATGGGAAACCAAACCAGGTAAGTATTCTACTATTAGACTGTACGCGTTTCTTTTTTTTTCGCTTTGAAGACTTACAATTCGAAAAAAATTGAAAGTTCAAAACAAATGTTTATATTGTTCTGACCTACGTTTTGTTTTTCAGCGGACGTTCCGAATTCAGTGTTTGTACAGATCCAGTTGGTCCAACCAGTTTTCTGTCTCGCAATAGATGCATCATTTGCGGTTGGTTGTTCCCAACGCAGATGGTTCAGTGCAAAAGTACGTCATATATGCGCGACCCGAATGTCTCGCCTGTTGGCTGTCGGTTTTCAAAAACATAATTAATATAAAAGAATAACACAAATGCCACGAACATTATATTTGTGTACCTTTGTATACGTTTAGTAAAACGTCTGTACAACCAACCGTCTCCTTTAATTCACTTTTATCTGGATTTGACGCACGTTTATATCGATGCTCCCTGATTACAGCATGCCACCTGTTCGCACACGAAAATTGCATTTTGGCATCATCTGAAATACATTCCTACCAAGACGTGACTGTAGCTAATACTCCGGCTCCGGCAGCAACGACCAGCCACGATGAACAAACAACACAAGCCGACCGAGGAAATAGTGGAGTGGCGGAAGTAGATAACATGCGTCACGTGGCTATCGGCACAGTAGACATACCGGCACAATTACCGAAAACGGCACCGAAGAACTCGCCACCTGCCGCAGTTCCAAAGCCGCAACCGTCGACTGCAGCGGGACAGATTACCGTAAGAAAACACTGCGACTTGTAGTTTCCGCACGCTATTTTACCTGTTGCCACAGGTCTTTTATAATTAATAACTAATATTATATTAAATCGGTGTATTCATTCATAACACAAAACGGGCATTGAGAAATAATTTCAAATTTTCATTACGCTTTTGAATAAAATTTAATAATAAGAGACCATTCGACGTGAATTGAACTTGGTGTTTTCTTTTTTACAGCCGTCAAAGCAGTCATTCAAATTCGACAACAGTAAGTCGTATAAATTAAACATTATTTTATCGTTATTTAAATCTAAATAAGTTAGAGTTAAAAATAATTTCAAAACGATTTGATTTTTTTGTTTTTTAATTAACAGATAGCTTCCGGAAAGTCTGCCCAGACGTCTTGGCCCGCCACATTGCATTTAAGTGCAGCAATTACGAAACCGTGTTAGATCCATTTTGCGGAACGGGCAGCAACGCCATCCAACTGGCAATTGGCTACCACAAAGGTAATATATTTTATATTTTTCAGACGTCAGTGACGGCGACGTGGATACAGATTTTTCTACTAGACTAGATGATGACAATGTGATTTGTCAACTTGAATTTTATTTGAAATTTTCTTTAAACGTAAAAATAATATTTTAACAATTTTTTTTTTTCGTTCACAGTTATTGCTGTCGATGAGTGTTATCGAAACATCGACTTGACCAGAAAAAATGCGAGACCGTATGGAGTGGCGAACAAAATATTTTTTAGAGCAGGCCATCCATACGAAATCTGTAGGCAATTAACAGTCGATGCGATAGTAACTTCCCCGCCTTGGGGTTCATTGTCCCGATTCGACATGAAGGAAAAACTATCGTCATACGAAGAAACATCGGCATTCTTCAAATTTGCTCGTTGTATAACTTCGAGAGTCGTACTTAATGTCGACAAAGATTACGACTTTGTACAAGTACGTTTGACACTTTCAAGCATATATTATACCAATACATCACGGGGTTCCGGGTGCTGCTATAGAGCTATACAAACTCCAATTTATCACCGTTTCTATTCCGGACTAATACAATTATTGATCTCTGACGTTGCATCGTCGGGCTATCTTAAAATTCGAATTAATTAAATATAACAATATCATACATGATAACATTTTAGGTTGAATTTACCTAACAATAATAATCATTGATGTAATTATTATTACTTTCTTTTTTTTTTTGGTATAGTGTTTGAAAATAGCTCGGCTTGAAGGTTTCTGCCGTATTAAAATCGAAAAAGTTACAATCGACGGCCAATTACAATTCCACACCCTGTATTTAACACACACTAAGGTATGTTATTGACATTATATAAATATTTATACGACGCAGAGCGTTTTCCACATGTTTAACTTGGTGTAAAAATATTATAAAAATTTGTATTTTGTAATATGCAATTTGATGTTTCATAGGACGCCCGTATCGCAGCGGTTGAGTCGAAATCACTGCCGACCAGCTTTAAGAACGTCGATCTAAAGACTAAAAGTAAGTATAGAAAAATTACATGCGTTTTCGCGGTTTTCTACAAAATATTGTAGCCTGGCGTGTTGCGGTGACTGTCTGATTTTCTTTTCTTTAGCGATGGCGTCCAGTCGAAGCAATAATTGTCGTCGCCCAGTGTTTGCTCGATTCTAATACAAAAATACGAAAAAAACATAATTATGTTATAAAAAGAGTGTCATAGAACGTGCATGAAATCTGCTCCGATTAAAATCAAATCTTTTTTGTGATAAGACAAAGCTTTTTTCTTCGAACAATAGAATAATCTTCAAACGTATTATGTGTATTATTTTGTACCTGTTTCATTAAAATTATAACAATATATTATATAGAGAAAATCGGAACTGTAATGACTCAAAAATTAGATACATGGTTATCTATTTGAGATGACATACGAGAGTTGCTCGGTCGTAGATCCGGTCAATTGTGTTGCGTATCGGTAATGATATTGAACTCTTACCTTATCGACACCAGGACGTAGGATTTGAATAATGCACAATACAACACGTTTGAAAGGTTGATGGCAGACTCAATGCAGCGCTCGCACAGACTTCGTGTTCTAGATGCCTTGTTGCTCGCGTCCAAAGGTTATGCTCACGATCAACTCGTGTACATACGCGACAGTTAGATTATTAAAAAATACAACCTCTCAGTCTCGCCGAAAACCGAATACTTTGAACTTATTCATTAGAATAACATATCAGGCAATAATAATATTAGTAATAGCTGTAAATTGTTTAAAAAACTAGCATAATTTAAGGACCCGTCAGTTTATAGACCCTAACGATTAGTCACGATTATTTTCTTCATTTCTTACGTAATTAGTCTTCTTCCCGGTAGATCATTTATTTCTAAAATCTTCGAGGGTGTTGGCGTGTTGGATAATCAAAGTTTTATATTAGTAAGTAGATAATAACGTCGATGCTAAATTAGTCGAATTAATAATGATTATTATTTGTAGATTATATTGGCTGTTGTGAGTATAGTCATTGAGCTTGAACAGTGGGTAGAATTTCCCCTCGATGGGCTTGTACGTTATGCAATGATATTGAATTGTCTGTTAAAATTAGTCTAGGACAAAGGTGTATGCTTAAATTATTTATATCTTAATCATTATAGGAATCTATCAAATACTCTGTTATATTTATACCTGTTGTAACTTAGTTTATATTGATGTACTATTAAATACTAATACTGATATTTTTCTTTTATGTTACTAGGCTCCAAGTCCTTGGATTTAAGTGGCTCTAAATTTTGCTGGACAAGAAAAGCGTTTATTTTCACTATTTTAGACTTTGAAAATTCTCTTCTGTAAATTGCTTATTTAGACGGTAATGGCATAATGTATTTCAAAGCATAAATTATAGTAACCAGAATGGTAAGAAAGCTTAAATCTTTATAATGCTATTTGGTCTAGTAGCGCCTCCAGGTAATCAATACATTTTTACTTACTTTTTTACTCTCCCTTAAAAAAAAGACGTTTAAATAAAATAACTACTTTAAATTAATTCCAATAGATATAAAATATATTGCGATTTAAGGGCTGTCATTTACGTGCCATTGTGTATCTTGAATAGCATAAAGCCAATCACTTAACTTATTTTTTGTAACTGTTAATGTCTTATTAATAATTTCAAATAATTACAATACTATTGTGTAATTACCCATCATAAACGTCTTTGTCGTCATATGGCATCAAAATTTTATCATATTCTAGTGACTTTGCTCGCCAAAAATACATTTTCTTCGACTGAAAATCTGATTGTCAATACCGTATTGTTCAAAATAATGCATGAAATGTCATGCGACACACTCGTTTTGCATAATTCTCATCGACTCGATACATTCAGTGGTTTTCTCAATGTTCCATAAATATAATTTCACGTAAAAAATACGTTTTTCGAAATGTTTTGCCCCTGTCGGAACGAATCGATCGGCGGAGGCTGTTCGTCTCCCCCTTAGAGTTTCGTGGCGGCAATAACGCGAAAACATTATATTCTTTTCTATTTTCATACGAGTTATTTTTTCTCGGATTTTTCTCGTCGTTGTTATGACCATTTTCGAATTCACGCTTATACCTGGTCCACGAAAGCGTTTTTTCAAAAGGAATATAGGTTTTCTATTCACCGCGGAGAATTGTTGTAGGTCCTATCTCGACTGAAGTTCGTATATTCCAAGCCAAAGAAGTTCTGTCCCTCATGCATATAAACGAAAACCTGCTTGAATACACACACGAAAAAAAAAATCATCGAGTCACAAATACGCCACACACATTTTACAGTTAAATCGAAAGTCTGCAGGCTTGATTATTTTCTATTGAACACACACGAAACTCAAAAAATAATTTTATAATATCATTGATTTTCAATATTTTATATAATAATCATAACAATAAACGATAATAATCACTATGCCACGAAAATAATCGAAAACTTATTTCGGATTATAATAAAACGTCAATATAAACCGTCTTAGAGAAATTGTTCAATAGAATCATAGTCGTTTTAGAATTCGGATTAGTCAACGAATTGTTAAATGTTGAACAATAGCAAAAACAACAAACGAAAACAACGCAGTTTATTATAACAACGCATTATAACAGTGTATAAATACTCATAATTTATTTACTTTAAGCTCTCAGAAGCATTGGCCATGTAAAATAATCAAATACAATACATTACAGTTAAACGTTAAATTGCTATTGTATTTACTTTATACTATACTGTCAGTGACTAAGAAGTCGAGGGTGGAAGCAATAATAATTGATTGAAGGTATAGCTGTATAATATGGTAGTGAGTACGGGAAGATTCGATAGTTTTTGGTTTTGGCATTTGAAATATATAAAATGCCAACGAGTAGAAGAACGGTGCAATCGTTAAATTATACCTTAACGGCTTAGCGCTTAGCCATTACCAGTTTTACATACTTGTTATCAGTAAAATATGGAGAGTTATAATAATTAGTAGGTATGTTTTTGTTTAATCGCCTTATACGATTAAATCCTCTAAGCTCTTGATATTTGCTTGGCAGCTCGCTTACTAAAACGTAATCATCTGTATGGTTATCTGTCACATATAAGATCTTGTTAAAAGTGATAATTTTCGATTTAAAATGTTCCCAGAGAAAAAGTTATTGTTTCTGGAAATGATGCATTTAAAACAATCAGTTTACGAGTGAAAGTCAAAATATAATCCAAGAAAATATGGTGAGAATTATTATGTCATTATTTATGTTTCAATGTTATTGCCATGCTGAATTCTCGCCATCTAAACTTTGAGAAATATTGGATAGTGGACTAATAAAAATGTCAACGTGTTAAGAAAACTATCATTTTCTTAATCTCAAGAAATTATAGCTTACGTTGTAATATATGGAAAATTCAATCCACTCTAGTGAATAAAGGTAACGCTGAAAATTGTATTACTTTGGAATAAAATACAATAAAGTATATTGTCAAAACTTTTAAAGTTTTCAAAAAAGAATTAAAAATTACGAACATTTTCTGAGGTGGAGTTTGATGTATATAAAACGAATTACCTCGTGTTTATGAATATATACATAAACTTCATAAGAGATATAAATTATAATTATGCATTTCCTATTACGTATTTAACTTTATTCTTTACAATGAAAACTAACAGAAGATTTTAATGAGTCAAAACTACCTAATTTCAAGACATTATTACGGCAGCACTAAATAGTTTATATTTTAGGACTCCTGAGAGTTTTCCAATTATAAGTTTCGTTGTAAGACCATCGAGAATACCAATTTTTTCAATTTCGACGTCTAAAATTGTCCTCGGAAAAATAAATTAACATTGTCACTAAAAGTATAATAATATAAAATACTACGATATAAACTCGTGTAGTTTTTTCGTTACAAAAAGACAAAACTGTCTCAATAGAGTCAGTTATTTTCGTTCTTTCTTTCTTTCATTATTTATTTCTTTATATTTTTTTTTTATTTACGACGATAAATGCGTGTACAATAAAATTGTGTAGAGTTTTTATTGCAATTATTATAATTTGTTTTCCGCTTACAAGAGAGCGTATAAATTTAACTTCTTTACTATTTTATTACTGAACGTGTTAAGTATACGTTTAACAAAATAGTGTAAACGTGCATATAATTAATTAATAATTGGCATCACATGAAATATCACTCGTTAAAGGAGTCACTTATATTTATTACGTTTCTATGTAATTGTAGACACGTCATTTCCGCTATACATTTTCACAATATATTTTTATAATTATCCGACGCTGTGTAATCAAATTGAGTTTGCATTATACTCCGTTGTATATCAGTATTCGTCCGTAACAATTCATAAAAAAACTTTAGAAAACCATTGGAAACTAATAAATAGCTTCTTTTTTTTTAATTTGAGATTTTGTCATCATTTCGTTTCGTCTAAAAGCACGTGGGCCAGATATTAATGCACTTTGACAGTTAAATTTAAATAAAAACTATGATGTATATAAACAAGAATAATTATTAGTTTTGAATCGGGATCGTGGATTCTATAATACTATATATTCGAATAAAACTATGTGAGTTTTTTTATTCTTACATTGTTTTGGGAAAAACGAATTTCAAACAAACACGACGGAAAACATTGATAACAACGGTTTACCCGCGGCGATGAAAAAAAATGTCAAATGTTTTATAGTCGTATAATTTTAAAATTTCCGTCGGTAATTTTCTCCTTAGCGATAAACGAATTATTTTTCCAATGATTTTCTTGAATACTCGTGCGCCACTAAAGTTGATTTGAAAAATGGAAAACACTCGGGAGGCAAAATCGATTCAGGAGGATTTAATTCGCGCGTCTCCGAACGTAAAGTTTTTAAATTCTAATAGTCGATCGATTAAAGCCCGTCGTCATCGGGAAGACTCATCAACACAACGATTACGTGTAGCAACGAAAATCCGAGTGTTGTGTTATTATTTTTTTTCTCGCGCGCGCGCCTGACGAACTATGATTTCAAATCGTAATTAAAATAATCGAAACGCAAAATGTAAATGAAACTTCCGACTGATTGATCGTCAAACGGGTGAACTTACCTCGGGTACATTTTATAAAAGTTTATAATTTATACCTGCATAAAGGATCTCCTCGGAACCAATTCAGCGTAATCCGAACGGCGGCGACGGCGGCGGCGCGGCGGTCCCGTTCAGAGGCGAAATATGGCCTCCGCAGCAGACGCGATCGCATTCCGATTAGATGAACACAACAATTACAATCGAAGGGTTCAAAAAATAAATAATATTAGACCGCGATTCGGCAACGTTGTTCCGGGTTTTTGCAATTGTAATTTAAAATCGGTTTTCGGAAACTTTTCCAATATAACTTTTCGTCTTTGCTCATTCCGTACCCAACTTTTCTATCCGTTGTCGCTAATACGCGCCCCCGCACACAACGCGTACACACACGCGCTCACATGCTTACGTGTCACACGTCCCCCGGGCTTGCGCCAAAAACTCGGCGAATTAAAACGTTTTTTTTTTTTTTCTTCTTCTTTCCTTCCCCCTGCCACCTCTCCCCCTTCCCCCCAACTCGGGTTTACTATCTCGTTTACCTTACCCCGAGCGCCCGCAGGTGAGATGGCCAGTCACGCACCTTTGGAGCGGTTCCAAAAAGATTCTCGCCGAAAAGTAAAACCCTTTTGTTTTTATTTTATAGCGTTATAACGATCCGATATACACGCACGACGACGTATCATACCCCGCACGAGTGTTATACGAGTACAGCGTTGGAGTTTTTTTTTTTTCGTTGTTGTTGTTTTTCCGAAAGATAATGGTATGGGATTTATTACTTATCTTCGGCCAACGGCACTGGAAAACACTTAAAAACGTTTATCATAATTTTTCCATCTAGAAACGCACACGGCTCGTCCCAGAACGCAAACGTGCCGCGGTGCTGCCCGAGAGCGACCCGCGAAATACGAGTACAACTTTTAACAACAGGTATAATAATTATGCTGACCATTACGGTTCCGTCGCTGACCCACGGCTGAACGCTTTTTTTATCTAGTCGGCGCATTCGGGAGGCTGTTTTTTCAATTACTTCCCGACAGATTTCCAAGCGATTGCGAAAAACTAACGAAAATGTACGACAACAACACAAAAAAAAAAAACGTTCAGCCCAATCTATCCGGAATAGGCGACTAACCTACCCATGAAATCTGTTAAATTTTCTAAAATGCCCCAAATTTAAAACTATAATATATACATTCTACTTTTGTTTTGCACATTACGAGTTCTCGTTGTTTTCAGCGTTCCGTTGCGTTTTTGAAAATCTGTTCCCCGTGCGGCATCATGCCTGCGAATACATTTGCATAAATCGTCGGAATGCCGAAAATTCATTACGGACCACGGCGTCGAGCACGGACTAACAGTAATCAAACTCGCCCGCGTATGTTGCGTACGCAAGTAGAATATGGCATTAGATTATTGTAGTTTGGAGGTGCTGGCGAACAAACGAAATTAGGTACCTGCCTACCTATTAATTTGCCCTTTGGTCAATTCGATCGGGGCGAACGCGTGTCGCATTGATGAGAAAAAAACAAGCACGTGACTCGGTACAAAAATAATTTGATGTATTTAAGTATGTGATTTAAAGTTATATAATAATATATATTATATAAGCCAATAATAATAATTGTGAACAACACGGGCGGTTGTAAATTGTATAAAAACACCATCGTCTGGAGTCGACAAAACCGTATGGAACGGAATTATTACTGTATGATACACCTAATTGTTGAGATATGAAGAAAGAAAAAAACAACACCATAAATAACGCACGAGTGAACTCTAAATGTTATTTATTTATTTGATATATATTTACGTGCGTGTATTGTCGTATACGATAGAGCTATAGAGCGCGATTGCACGAGAACAAATGTGGCATTGCAGTAAAGTGCATTAAATAAATTGATATAGTTGTGTAAAATATGTGTAGGAAGAAAACGAATCGAGAATAAAAATCGGTACGCGTTTACCGCACAATTGAACAATAAATGTTACGAAACGCTGACATTTAAGACATAGCGCACTGTGTTGATTGCATAATATGTAAAACACTGAAAAGTGCTAGTATTTTTTATTTAATATTATGTTCGGCGGACATTATTTCAAAGATTCGAAATGACGCGCTCGTTACAAACGAGACGAATGTCTTTATGAATATAAGCGTTCTACTAGTGCGAAAATAATATCATTTCGATCGAGTTTTGATGCGAACACTAGTGTTTTTTTTTTTATAAACGCTGTTCTTTTCGACCGTCTAGAATCCATCGATGTTTAGCACGTTAACATGTAATTCACATAATGACGTGTAAACAGAACGCGGCGAGTATCTCAGAATACACCTCGACCTACAACCGCGGTAGTACAATCGCACGTATACTTGCACAACGGATGTTTTTCATTAGCGCTCGCTTTTATCTATGCAGAAAATACAGTAGCCAAACGTCCGCAATCGATTCGCGAGACAATTCGACGGAACAATATTAATACAAACTAATATTATACAAAAACATTACTCGGTTTGCGGCCGGTTTCAGTAAAGATCATTTTTGGACGACAAACGGAGACGATTGTGGAAACTATTAAAAAACGTACAATAATTATTATGAAGTAGCGGAAAAAATTTAAAAAAAACCGTTTGAAAATCGTATGAAAACAAATAATTTCAAAAAAAAAAATAAAAAATAAACCGTTTGTTCGCGTCGCTATGCCGCGAAAACGTAAAATTTGTTAAACAGTCAGTCGATGTCGTAAACTTTTCGTTTGTAACGTTTTCAAATATAGACGTAGCAATAGTTTTCTCGATATCTGCGATCGTCTCGTTGGGCATTCCGTGGATTTTAAATTGCTATTTATGGCGAGCGATTTAAATCGTGATGGCGCGCACGATAAGCTATACTGCCATGCCTTCGTTTGAAATTTAAAAACTTGGCGCTAAAGTTATTAAAAATGCAATGTCATGAGAGTATTTTGAACATTTTTTTTTTTTTTTTGACTGAGGAGAGGGTAATAAAAGTAAAAATACTAGTACTTGGTTGTCCCTGAAAATTATTTTATCTCATCAATGAAAAATGTTCACGCCACCTTTGTATGATGACTGTATGACTATTTTATTAAAAAATGTTGGTTTTTTATATAAAATATTATTGGCTATAAGAGTTACTTAAGATATTTTTAAAATATGTCACTACTTTTCAGTATGCTATTACAATTTAGCCGCTCAACGCTCAAAAAAAAAAAAATTCTCGGTGGTTACACTTGTATGAATTATTTATGAATCAGTGTACCACTATTCTATTTTATATATTGTAACCAATTAGGGCGATCGAGATAATCTACATGTTTCAATCATTTATTTGATAGAAAAATGAAAAAAAATCCAACCATTAGTTTCAGAGTCATGAACTTTTTTAAAATATAAATTTTAATCCTATAGCAAAATATAATACATTTTATCTTATTTCCTCTGCTGCCGTCATAATAAATCAGTTTTTGTACACTTGAAAGCCTAGTAAATATTCTTTTTTTAATTTCGTACCGTTTTCTATAAATTAAATTATGATATAGTATTAATAATTAATAATAATAAAGTACGTATGATCAGATTGCGGAAAGTGTGATTACCAGTTCACACTTGCCCCGCGACTATTATCACACTTACCTCCGATACACATTACACATAGTATTATGTACAGGAGCCAGAGTGAAATCGTTATTTAATGTAACAAAATGTCATCTGATCATCAAATTGTTAACATATTGAATGTATTTACTCATGCGTTTAGTTGACTCGAACAGGATAAAATTATTTCAAATTTCACGTAGTACCAAACGAAGCTGGATTATTCCACGGAAGTGATATCAGACCAATTTACTCAATACGCGATAACTCTGTATTAAACAAAGATGCAAACGTTCACGGCTATGAGGGGGACAATGAAAATCATCGATTTAATGTCTTCAGGTGAATAATTATTATAAATGTTATCTCGTCTGTATATAATATAGCAGACACACTTACCCCACCTTACCTTAAATATTAATTATATTAATTAAGTTTGAATTCGTATATCATATTTTAATGCCATAGGAAAAAATAGATAAATAATCAAATTGTGTTGGCCTCCCTCCACTCCTTCACCCAGGAAAATTAAAATCCTATAGATATCCCCCGCTGCGTCGAGCGAATTACACTCACTTGTGAAACACGTGTGATGCGGGTGCAGTATTCTTGATTTCGTGCCTAGACAGTGTCGTAGATAGTATAATAATATGTGCGACAGGAATTTAATTACGGTCTCCTTAATAAGGTAATCTCATTTAATCCTTTTACTGAATAATAAACAATATAGAACACGTTGGCAAAATATTGCGTACGAGTGAAATCTAAGGGATAAAGCTAAACACGTTTCCGAAAATTAAGAGCTTGCCGGTAGAAGTGAACTACAATAACACGGAATACATGAATATTAACGTGTAATGGAAATTCAGTGTTGGTATTCTATAATATAATATTATGCGATTCTCGTTATCTCGATTTCGAAAAATTATAGAAGGTATGATAATAATAATAATAATAATAGCAATGAATAATTAATTATTTGCAATCACCATTATATTGTTATAATATTATGGTTGTCAATGTTATTACGCGTATACAGTATTGATCTGATCTCTAAACAACGGCGCGTTTTAATGCACTACCTACCTCTACCGTCTAATCAATATTATATCTAATGACATCGAATTTAGTCACGTCGTTTTTTTATTTTGTAAAATTTATTTTCGCGCGTTCGTTCGCACGTGTTCTTTCTCACGCACTCGTATTTCACCGCCGCGTACGGTTTTATCGCCCCCTAAGAAACAATTGATATCTCAACATAACTCAAGACTGCGAATCTTCCCCGCTCCGGACGGCAGCGAAAATTCCGCGTTCGTCCGAGAACGCTTTTAAACGGTGATAAACATCATCCCCGTCGGAGGGGAATAATTCTCCGAAGTAGTCCGTTAACATTATTAACGAATAAAGGTACGAGCCGTATCGGTTTCTGTCGTACGATCGCCCGCAGTAAATATGCACAACGGTACGAATAGTGTGAAAATTGATTCTACGAACATATAAGTATTACGTTGCGCGATGTCAAATATTCCGCAATATTAATATTGTCCCGGATGTTCGACCGCGTTTTACGGGCCGTAATAATACGACGCTTCTCCGAACAGTGTGTGCCGAGACACCAGGACGTTAAAACATTGTCGGTATTTTTTATCGGTACACTCGAAAGTACATAAATTCCTAAGTGTCTGACGGTCGAAATCAACCGTCGAACTGTGCTCGCTACCGTGCTCGCTATGGATCGGCGATTTCAAATCGTTTCAAATCGATTTATCGATTAGATAAGAATGAACAATCCGCGTGGGTGCTGAACCGTATTCATTTCGGATATAATATTATACGGACATATTATTATTATTATTGTTGTTGAATTCACTACCGTTACCGTAGCAAATGCGTTGACTCGGATAAACCCTCGTAAAACTTCGCGTGGCGTTCGGTTGGTTCGCATATCATTTTTGGTGCGCGCGTGATACCGCAAGTCGCGTCGTGCTGTGGTTTCGCGTTAAACACGTACAAACTCGATTCGAGTCACACTCCTCCCTAGCCAGTATTATGATTAAGTGTAACGAGATAATGTAATACGTATTTATACATCGGCTATACACGTATTATAACACGAATATTATGTCATAGTGGATAAATATTATTATTTATAATTCACAGCTGATTAATTTAATTACATACTAGGTAAGTGATAAATTCTACTCGTTCTACCTGTTTCGATGTATTTTTCAACGGTGTGTTTTCGAACTTTTAAAATTCAATTTAATAGTATCCCATGTCTCGCGCGAAATAATTTGTCATCGCTCTAATGTTCGCACGAACGGCGTAATAGCTCTCTCGGGATTTATCAAACGTCTAAGATTAGGCGAGATAATAATTATTTATGATCTATTCTATCCTAACGATTTAAACTTTATGAACGAACTACGATCAACTTACTATACTTCGCAATCTCCTATTCTCGTGAATTCGAGCGAAGAAGAAAAACACGATGGGTAAGATTTTATTTCAAGCTCTACTTCGACCACGTTGAATTTATATAATAATATTGTCGGTTAAATACGATACGATTTTCAGCTTTTCAACACGCTTTCGAGTTTTTTAATTTTCCATCGCAAATATCAATTTTATAAATTATATATAAATATATTATGTCGTACAAAACCGCGAGTACGAAATTAGTGAAGACACAATTCACATGTTTTTCATTTATGAGGGCAAGATAACATAATTTTAAACACATTAATACATATTGTATTGTAAAGAACACGTAGTTTATCAACTATAATAGATTTAAGACATGGCGTTTTAATTTTGTCTTTTCGTCTGTAAAGAAGTCAAAGTTCTTAAATTCGTTACAGAAATATAATATTCGATAAAAAAAAAAGGCTGCTTAAAACCAAACTGTTTACTCGTGTTTCACTGTTTTAGTATGTATAAACTGCGAAAATTACGTGTTGCAATTTGTAGCACGTTAAATGGAACTTTGTACAATAGTTCATGGCTGACGGTAAAACCATTCGCAATTTTGCATACAAAATACGCATCAGTAAAATTACGTCTGTATTTCAATGAGATCATATTGAACTGTTGCTCCACTTCCGCGAAATGGGATGTCCGGCCGGATTGAATTTATGCGATATTACACGGATGAAGGCGTCTTTGTACTTTTTCAATCTTATCTGTTAGGCCTATTTGTCTGGGATTCCATACTGCTGAACCGAATTCGAGCCCAGATCTGACTAGTGCATAGTGCAACGTTTTAGAGCAATGTATATTTGTAAATTTCTCACTATTCCGTTAAATAAATCCTAAGTTTCAGTAGGCTTTTGCACATTTATGTCAAATTGTCATTGATGTGTGTATTGAAAGTAAGATCAAATGATAGGAAAATTCCCAAGTCTTTAATGACTTTGACTACTTTTAATTTTATATTATTTATAAGATATTCACATATTATAGAATTGCGACTATTAGTCGTCGTAACTTATCTTTAAAATATGAAGTTAACCGTTCCAATGTTTTTTTCGTTTCAGCCCAAATTGTTTAAGCTTGCGTTACAAAAATCTACGATCAACAGAATCAACTGTTTTTATTTTCATATCGGTGTACACTGCAGCATCTACTTGGTTGTCTTTAGCCACATTATCAACTAAAAACCTCCTATATTTCTTAAACCATAAAAAATGCCAGTCAACGAAAGATTAGGTAAGGACATATTCACATATTTATATCATTATAATTAAGAAAGATAATATTTATTTTTTTTATATGTCGGTCAGGTAATGGAGACGAATAAATCGAAGAAAAACATTTTTCGTATAAATTAGTTATTGATAAGGAATCGTTAGTTTGGTCGTTTTCAAAAAAAAAAAATAATAAAGGATGTTAATTAATTTCTAACTCTATGACTTTTAACAAATTTCCAAAAATAACTGGGATTTGTTTTTAAACAACAAAATATAATAAAATATATATTTTTTTTTTTGATATGCATTTATTTCTGCTACATATTGGAAAATTGTACGGTAAAAAAATATATAAACAAATACAAGTAGTTAGATTTACTCATGTCTGGTAAAAAAAAACATTTTTTTACTTTTACTTTAAAACATAAATTATTTAGTGCACCGGATAGGAGGGGGAGAGAAGTTATGGAGACGTCTGAAGTTGAAACGCCTAGCGCACATTTTATTCATCTGAAATACTGTGTGAAAAAAAAAAACAGGATGTCTCTACAAAGTACTGTTTGTACGCTACTCGTAATCTAGGATTTGGCGCTATCCTAAGCCTCAAAGCTTCGACATGTTGGCCAGTCTTCAACTTCGCGCATCATTTGGGAAAGCACAAAACACACAACACAATAATACAATGGTTCCGGTAGATATATAAACAATCGATACATTATTCAATAGGTGCCTATTTAAATCAATGATAGAATGAACATGAAATCGTAGTTTTAAAAACACAAAGCCATTTTCAGTCGGAATAATCAAACAGTATAATGTTTAATAAGGGGAAAAAATAACTCGGACGTGTAACATAAATTATTTGCATTATCGCATACTTCCATTAAATGTAATCAACCTTTGATAGATGTATTTATTTATTCATTTTTTTTTATTAATTTAATTGGGTTTAAAGTTATAAATCATGATTGAACGAATCCTATGACATAATGGAGTTTATTGTTCAAAACATATTGCTAAATATCGAATTCGTATCGACGACTGCGGCGATAACGGGTTGTCCAGTTTTATTTGAAACGCATTATGTTGCATTACACTGGCGATAACATAATATTTTGATTGTCTAAATATGACATATTTCGAATGTTCACTGATTCACTCAAAGCATTAACAATACCGTCCATGCATCGATTCTCCAACGACCGGAGTCACCATTAAATGTTTGTAAAACGGCCAACCATAACCTCTATGTAGTTGGGCCCCTTTTATATAATAATATCACGAGAACATTTCAAAGGCGTGGTTATTAACCCTTTGATCACACGATGACAATTTGGGTTGATTTATGTTCCTACTTTAATTGCTCTTGGCTCTCGACAACCTAATATAAATTGAACGCTTAGTGGACTGACTACAGCTTTGTATATTTAATCAACATTTAGTTAATACACATCCACACGAACATCTTATAATTTGTTGAATAATGCGAAAACACGTGCACTGATGTCGACGAAATAAGATTATTACCAAGTATTATTCATAAGTAGATATCATGTTCGGAAATACTTATAAAACCGTCTACAATAATTGTCTCTAGAATATTTTTAGGAAACGATAATCTCTCGGTGTGAAAACTGAAACTGTATTTTCTTCTTTAAAATGACATATCAATATACTTTTGACTAAATATTAAAAAATTTTCGTTCGGTCAAATCATAATATTCAGTGTCCCATATTATAATACCGAAAACTTTTAGTATTAAGTATTTGTATGTTAATATAAATATATAATTCATTGAATTTTCATCTAAGTTTTCAAATTCATTACAACATTTTGACATTGGTACCTAAACTTGTTGTATGTAAAATTAAGTATAAAAAACAAAAATTTGAATATTAGCCAATTATATTTTTTTTAGGATTTAAAAAACTCAGGTTACTACTGCTCTTTGGCTTACTGTAGTTCTATAGTTAAACAATTTACCACAATAATATTTTAGTATCATATTTTAATATTAAAAAATACATACAAACATATTTGATATTCACTAATTATCTAGTGAATTAGAAAATTAAAAACAAAATAATATTGAAAATTAAAAGTGAAAGAGGACGAGCACTATTTGTATAGAAGAAGAACCGAAAACCTGTTTCGTATTCCAGTCAACTCTTACCATCCCTAAAGAGGTAAAAAAAAAAAATTCGTTATATTGTAAATATTCGTTAAACTAACACTTTGAAAACTGTAAAAAGTTATAGCTATTAATTATTCTTTGATGTAACTTAGCAATAAAATACTTTAATTATAATAAGTTCAAAATTGTGAGATGCGAACGTACACATTTCTTTCTCTCTTGATCATATTTTAATTATTCAAACTTAAAAATTTAAATAATAATAATAATAATGCATTTCATGCATTTATAATGCATTTATAATTATGTAGTCGCTAATCGTGAAATTAACAACATTTTCCAACAATTCATTATTAAGTATAGTTCGTTGTTTTGATTAATGTATATATATCTATATATATTTATGAATATAATTGTGTTAAATATTATGATCGACGTCCACTACGAACACCGAAGCTCAACAGCGACTCACCGGGAGGCCGTAAGTATTACCGATTATATTTATTTACCGTAGGTTTATTATTAATAGTTTTTATAATAAGCCCGCCGCGTCGACGTCGATAGTAGATGTATTATTAAGTATCGATTTGTTATAATTCGTTAAATTATTATATAATTACTGATAAATTTACTATTATTATTTATTTCAGTTAAAACGAATACCAATTTTATTTTGCAATTTTCGAATATCACGCTTTTTAAAGGAACGTGATTTTTTTTTCAATGCATTAAAATATTTACACCCTCGTTATGACTTATAATAACAAATGAAAATAATTGCCTTTTTATATAATTCGGGAATTTTCGTACGAAAAAAGTCACTCTCTCCTTAGTCTTTCTCCTCCCGCCATCGTCAGATGTTATAATGCATTTTTATAAACGCATCGGAATTCAATAAATTTTATACAAGCTAATTTAAGCCGATTAACGTAGCGTTATAATAATAATTAAACGCCTCGACAAGGACAAAGTCTCGAAAATGTCAATTATTTATTATAAATGGCCCAAAATGTTTTAAATATTATTAACGTCTCTAGAGAAAATGGTATATTCGGTGTAGATTTCCAATCCCTCCGATGGTTTATTTTTGGATAAAAATCGACGTCCCGCGACTTTCGTCGTTTTTCGTAACCTACTGAAAAAAAAACAAAACAAAATCACGTGCGCGACGAGTGACGGTCGACGCGAAATAAAAACAAGCTTCTGTGGCGAATATATTTCAGACTGATAACACAGAATCAGGCGGCCGCGTGACGTCACCAGGCGACGTCGTCCAGAACGACAGCCTCGGCGTCGTCGTCGGAGCCGCGGCAGTCGGTCGGTCGGAACACGTAGTCGTCGGGCCCGACGGCGTGGCAGCCGGGCCGCGGCTCTCTGGTCAACAGGCGGCGGTGGACGAGCGCGGCCAGCGTGGCCTTGAGCTGGAGCGGCGCGATGGAGCTGGCGGCCGAGACGTCGCGGTACGACAGCGCGCCGCGGCGGCCGTTGAACAGCGACAGCACGACCGCGGAGAACAGCGACACGCGGACGACGCGCGCGCCGCCGCCGACGATCACGTCGGCCGTGCTGAGCTGCGGCATGAGCACGATCTTGCGGTTGTCGCCGTACGCGGCGCAGTCGAACTGCCGGAACCGCGTGAACAGGTCGACCAGCGCGACGGGCAGCGAGCACCGGGCCGGTTCCGCGGCGATCGGCCACGCGCGCACGTCCAGCACGAGCAGGTCGAAGCGAGCGCCTCCGTCGCGCTCGTACCGGTGGAACGCGGCCACCAGGTCGGCCGACGAGTCCATGTCGGCGAACATGGTGCGCAGTTTCCGCGTCCTGCGCGTGCCCAGCGACTCGGCCAGCCGGCTGTGCACGACGTCGCGTTCCCGGTCGCCGCCGTAGCCGAGCCGGAGCAGGCGCCGGGCCAGCCTGTTCCGGTAGTGCACCTCCAGCTCGTCCTTGGCCGCATCGTTCAGCCGTCGGATCAGCGCGAACACGCCGTTTTCGTCCTGGCCGCCGCCGCCGCCGCCGGTCGCCAAGTCCTCGACGTGCAGCGACGCGCACTCGGCGAACGTGCAATCGTTGTGCAACATGTACGCGAGCTGCTTGTCGATCAGCCGGCCGACGGTCGGATGGTCGTCGAACGCGTCGGTCAGCAGCCGCGCGGCCGTCGCCTGCCAGTCGATCATGTCGGCGACGAACCGCCGCCGGGCCACGGACGCCGGGTCGTAGTACCGGTTGCGCGCGTACCAGTACACCGCGTCCTCCACGGCCGCCGCGCCGCCGTCCAGCCGCATCAGCATCCGGTACACGCTGGCCGCCTGGTCCACGCGTCCCGCGGCTATCATCGCCCACAGCCCGGTCTCGGACTCGACGAAGTACCGCCGGTGCCACGCCACCAATTGCTCCGTGGCCCGGTGGCGCACGGCCGCGGTCGCGTGCGCGCCGTCGGGCCCGTCGCCGAACAGTGCGCGCGCCCGGTCCGTCTCCGCGTCGATCGTCGCGGCCGCCGCGTCCACGTATTCGGCGACCGTGAAGCGCGCGCTCTTCACGCCGCTCAGGTACCGGTTCAGCTCGTCCGTCAGCCGGCGCTCCAGATACTTCTCGAACAGAGACTGGCCTTGGGTCAGAAGCGAACGCCACGCCGGCCGGTTAAATATTTTTATTTTTTTTCGTCGTAACAATAATACTGCATTAGTTTTAATGAATAGAAAAAAAACGTTGGATTAGAGTAGGCGTTTTTGAATATTATCTAAATTTTACTATCAATGAATTCAAAATTTTCTTTTTCTTTTCCATTTCTGCACATAGAAATTTGTTTTTAAACCGATTATGATAGAATAAACGATCCGATGCAAGAGTTCATTTTTTTTTTCAATGATACACTTAATTTAATGAAACTAACATTTTTATATTATAATGTTAGAAAAAAAAAATTATTTTCGAAATCAGAAATGTTGTTAAGTCTTTATTAATAAAAAAAAAATTCATTTTATATTTTCTTGATAACGATAACAATATATAATCGTATTACTTATATTTTTTATATGTTAAGGGTGGCCCACCGCGAATATTTAAAAAATTTAACATATACCTATACTACATATGTATAACCATAGTGACCATTATCATTGTTTATTAATATTTTTTGCGAATCATTTTAAATTAAAAAATATATACGTGTTTCATAATAATTGTGAAATGTGGGTACAATAATAAAATAATATTATCAGTATCCCGTTTTTCATGATTAAGTACTTCAATTTTTTAGTGATTATAGTTAATCATAGACACCATCGTTTTCAATTATTAAAAAATATATACGTGTTTCATATAGTTTTCGTATACTTACAACAAGTTAGTTAATTTTTATACTACAAAATTCACTAGAAATATATGGCAAAAAAACGTTTGCCAGGTCAGCTATATATACATCAGTAATGTTTGTTTAGTTGCCCGTTTAGTTCATATGCTATGAATTATATTCGACTACCACGTCCGAGACAACGATAGTGGGACCGTGTACATCAGGACCTGAGTTTGATAGGAGTAGAGAATCCAGAAGAGAAGACAGAGAACGATGAAGTGGTAGTTGCGGCGACATTTAAATAGTAAATAGATCAAGCCTTAAATTATATACATATCTGTTTGGCGAATATCTGGTCCTTTACTATAATATTATATGACAGCAACCAAAATAAATCTATAAATAAACAGTAAACACAGGTCGTAGTTTTCAACAAAACGTCTCATGCTGGTCATAAGTGGATCTCAGAATTTGGTAGAAATGTCACGACGGGCTCTGTGTTTTATAATTTTTCCATAGGAATCTCGGACGGCATACCCCCCGGGGCGTAAAATACCCGATATCTCTGTCTACCCCCCGAACGTTGTGTTATTGTTGTAATCGTCGTTTACCCGTTGTTCGGCAGTCACCGGCATTCGTCTCGGCGCAGGACGACCGGCCACCAGCGGGCAGCGAGTCGTTGTCGCCCCGGCTCCGCAGCGCCAACATCATGCGACAGCAGGTCGTGGCCTCGGGGCACGGGCGACCGGGCGACGACGACGACGACGACGACCGGCACTCGTCCACCGACCGGGCGATGGCGGCGGACAGCCGTTCCGCGACCGAGCCGTACTTTCGACCGGTCAACATGTCCCGGAACGAGTTGAGCGCCAATTCGCGCGAGCCCGACGAGCCCCGTCGCCGGGCGATCGCGTCCGCGTACGCGAACGCGTTGCACACCGTGCCCGAGGCGGCCGCGCAATAGTGTTGCCACGCGCGACACGTGGAGGCCAACAGCGCGGGGCCGTCGTCGGCGCGTCTCAGCTCGTCGCCGACGCGCGTCAGGTGCGACGACAGGCACCGGGCCAGCAGCCCGTACGGCCGGTCCGGGTGGTCGAGCAACACGATCCCGTACACTAGCCCGTAGACTTCTTGCAGCTCGGCGTCGCGATTCTCGCCGCGCAAAACGCCGTCCACGAACGCCGCGATCGATTCGGCGGCTATTTCGTTGTACGCGTCGTCGGCCCGTCGGTCCAGATACGAGTACTTCATGAAATTCGTTCCGCCGCCGCTCATGTCTATACGCGCGTTACGATACGACGGACGAGAGAAAATTTAATAAAAAATTACTCTAGCGCGGTAGGTGGTAAAGTCGCGGTCGTGAAATACGATTTTTTTAGTTTCGTTTTTAACGTATATTTCGCGTCGCGAAAATATCTTATCGGCGGGTCTCTCGTAATTTTTGAAAACGCCGCGCGTTCATCACCTTAGAAATGAATCTCGCAGCGTTTAGATAAAAAAAAAACACATGCGCGCGCGTGTCGATACAGAGCGTGTTATTTACGGATCGAAATATCTAAAAATACCGCTTGAAAAAAAAAAGAAAAAAAAACTTTATTCGAATATTTTTATCACCGAAGATTCCATTCAATTAGTGTTTGCCTACGCCAGCCATTGACTCGAGACAATGTTTTGAATTATTATCAATTTTAAACTAGTATTATTTCCTAAATCTTGATCGCAAAACACGCTATTCATACCGTTATAACTGCGAACACAAACAAAACAGTATTTTTAAAATACTTATTGATTACCTATTTTAAAATAAAATTAATACTATAGGGAGTGCTGCAGCCCCTTCAGCTCCCTCTCACCCCATTAAAATACGTCTCTGAACTATGTTTAGTACGTGCGTAAGGGTGTGATTGCACTTCGTTTTCCGATATACAGTAGAATAATGTACCTCCTTATAAAATTTAAATAAAATAGAAATTTTCCAAAAACACTATAGAAATTATTGTTGTAAAATGCTTTTTTGTTTTCCAATAATACAAATCGTATAAAGTAATAGTGCAATCAATAAAAAAATATGTATTTTAATCAAACAAGTTATCTAGGTTTACAAATATACTTGTATTGTCATTCAATATTAAGTAATTCATATTTCACTTTTTTTTTTTAAGATTAACTTTTTTATATTATAAGTAGTACGTTTATGCGATCGATGTAACAAAATGATACTCTACACAAATACCAAAATATGAAATAGTAATATTTATTCATAAAGTAATTATTAAATTATATATGACTATATACTATATACCTTGTACCTAGGACCTAGGTGTACATTTAATTCATTTGTATTAAATTTAATAGTTTTTAATAATAATTTCAGAATAAAACTACATTCATTTAGTTTATATTACTTTTATTTATTTTTCTATTATTTTATTATTATTAGGTTAGGTTGACACAAGTTTTTACTTGTTTAGGCACTATGGCTAGGTTTGACATCAAATCAAATGTCAATATTATCGTATATTATTCTATTATCTTACATTTATTTCATATTAATTAATATAAACGCGTATACATAATATTAATTCAACAGATTTTTCTGAATGACCTTATATCGTCCTCTAAATGCGTAGGTTTATTATATCTAAGTCAACATGTTGACAAAATTTCTGTATTACGACCATTTAGTTCATTTGAAGATGCCGCGACCTGTGTGTAATGGAGTCGAGTAACAGTAATCCTATTGCACTTGCTGCGACTGGCTTATTTTTAAAGAACTAAAACAGCAGATAGAATAATCCGCTGGTCGTTTATCCTGTTTAATATTATATCGTCGGTCAAACCGTCTAATCGACTCATACACAAATTACATGTGTTTACACTATACATGCAATCATCAAAAGAATATCTGAGCCAGAACAACGTCGACCCTTTATGTCACACATAATAATATAATATAGACGTATCAGTCCACTAGACTTGATCCTCCGCGACACTCACAGAGCCCTGTAATTCTATACTCAAACGTGACGAGAACACATACTGTTTACTTTATATAAAACCTATTTGTTCGTTTTTAAACTAACTTCGCGCCAGAATGAGATTTATGTCGTCAGGTCACTTTGGTGACCCAGATCAAAACTGATTTTTTTTTTTCATTGTTTTCGTTGCTTTCAAAAACCGCATGGCCAACAAACACTACACAATGCCATACAAACAATTCCGAGAACTACCTTATTCCTCGGTAGGTGTTACACGTCCAGCCGTGCATTTTATTTTCTACGTACGAATTACACACACACACCAGAATCCGACGTCCGTCGTGCGAAGTACAGCCACGGTGTACCGGGGGTCCTGGGGAGGCGAGACCTTCAGATAGCCGCTGAACGCTCTGAGGTAGCTAGATTTTAAATATAAACGAGTAATAAAACGCCATAGTAGTTTATCGTCTGTTATCGGCCGATATCCGATATCGGAGTACCTATATAATTGAGTAATGACATTATGATAACACCTCATTGTTCCGGTTCAGTCGCCCTGTGATGTACCTACGTCGTAAAACACGAACAATAACGTCATCAAATCCGCCGGAGTATCGTTAAATAATATTGTTTTCAAACCATACCGCTACGAAATTCGCACGCTGGAAAATGTCCCCTGTATAAACGTCGACTAGCTTACACCCGGCAGCGGAACTCGTTCTGGTGCTCGAATGTGATCGGTGCCAATAGGAACGGTTTATATTATTCTCTCGTTTTGCGTTCAGATCGGTCGAGTTTGTCTCGGTCCAGTGTTCGTCCTGCGTTCACTAGACTTGATTAAATTGGCAATTTGTACAGTTATGTCGGATACGATGTTTTTGCGCCTAAAACGGTTGAAAACTAATTTGAGAAACACGCTACGGCAGAAGACATTATTTTACTTATAGTACCTATATTATGACGTGCTCAGGCATAAAAAAATAAATATTTTTATAAAATACTCGTAAAATAGAAAGTAATTAAGATTTACGAGTATTACGTCATATTAAATTTATCTTGGCTATAATAAAAGGAGGTTTTAGATTTTTAGAATTTTTTAGAGTATAATATTTTAATATAATATGTTTGCAATGTAACAATATTTTTAAGCATAACTATTGTACGACTACGTTTTTATAGAGTTTGCATTTATTTATTGATTTATTTTAAGTTAATGAATATTGATCTTATCATGTTCTTAAATTGAAGTTTCGATAATCGAAGTTAAATAAAATCGATCTCATCCTTCCTCAATTATTCGACCGCCATTGACGAGACATAATAGTTATGTTTGCAGATGTTTACGTGACTACAATATACATGTTCAGAGTT
The DNA here is from genome assembly GCA_948098885.1 of Drepanosiphum platanoidis. Lineage (NCBI taxonomy): Eukaryota > Metazoa > Arthropoda > Insecta > Hemiptera > Aphididae > Drepanosiphum > Drepanosiphum platanoidis. The sequence continues at coordinate 12,779,601 of OX402528.1, forward strand.
CGATACTAGACACGATGTACATATTCGATCCGTCCGAATGGACAGTGATGTCATACAGATTATTTCCCAGCGTTTGTTTTATTTGTTACTTTTTTTCATCATGCAAAAAATAACGAAACCGAAAATAAAACAGGAGTCAAGCTCAAGAAGAGAGTTTTTTCCCACTTTTTTTTTTTAAATAAAAGACCATTTCTCGTGCCAAAAGACTATGTGTTTCAAAAACTGCAAACTACTCGCATTGTATGAAGACGTGTTACGGGGTTATTTATTTATTTTTTTGGCTCCGAACGCAAAAAGGGCGAGAGAAAAATACAGGTAAAGAAAAAAAAAAAAAACACGTACAATGAAACTTTTCTATAATAATTGATACTTTTGTATTCAGTGCCAAGTGTCTTGTATGATAACGGCACATAGATTTACTGTACAGTTGTTTTACCGAAATGAACACCGCGTCTGCAGAAATAACGTTTTTCTAAAAATGTGAATAAATGTTCACATTATCGCTCCGGGAAATAAGAAAAAGTGAACAATATTTAATATTACCATATTATTATGCGTATTGCTAAGAAAAAAAAAAAGTCAAAATCCAGTACGCTTTCAATTTTTATTTTTAACGTTACAATATTATAGTTATCAGTTTTATTCAGATAATAATAAAGTAGGTGTGAGGATTTAAATAATATCTATCTATTATCAATCTATTATATATATAAAAGAACAGGCCTTTTTTATGTTCCCATTTTGTGACGACGCTATTTAACTTTTTTCCAATTTTTTTTTCACAGAGTTGTTCCAAATACCTTTCTGAGTGTCGTCACGTCTTCCGATTTTCAAAATGCCACCTCTAAGGGGATTAAAAGGAGTAAAAAGGGTGAAACTAAAAAAATTCGTCTGGCCGGAACCACTGAAACTTTGAGTATGAAATTTGGTCGGCAGTTTTGTTTTATATAATGGAGTCCCCTTGGAAAAAGATTTTCCGAAATTCGACCTCTACCGGAGTTAAAAGGGGTAAAAATGGAAAAAAAATAAAAAGTTATACTGCACACGGGTGAAGCCGGGTTATTCAGCTATAATACGTATATATATTGTAAATATTTTAAGGGAGATTTTTTCGCGAGCAGAATAGGTTTAGCGGGAGCAGTAGTTGAATCGGAGGGGAACGCAGGGGCAAGACAGGTCTCCCGACTTTTGATCAAACTTTTATGTGCCGCCTTTGACTTTTTTCCCACGATGTGTACTAAAAAGACACGGGGGGCGCTTAAAATCAAACATAAACGATAGTCTCCCTTAAATCATAGGGGTTAGTGACCGCCACCCCACATTGCCACGAGGCGATACCTCTTTTTTTTGCTATTCTATGAAAAAAATCGTCATTTTCGCACCGGAAACGTACAACGATCGAAGAGATTAGTCATTAATAGGTATTACGTAATAATTATATAAGACAGTTCATTGTGACAACATGATTATGTAACAATAGTATAATGAGGAATATAAACAGGAACGAGTGAGATACTGCGTGCCAATGAAATCGCGCCGACCAATGACAGCCGTACTGCGCACGCAACCCGCCTAATACCGATCGAGAGACGCTCGCGAGGAAGTACGTCGGCTAACCGGATGCACAGTGCTCTGGCGACCGGCCTAGTGTCGACAGCGGTTTTCGGAAAGTTGTTCGTCGCGGTTTTAATTTTTCTCCGTGATAGTCAAAAATGTCGACAGTTTATTATTCCACCTCGTCCGACGACCGATGGAACTTTTAATCGTGACTTTTGTGTATCCGTTAGTGCTTACTTTATATTTTCACGAACCGACGCCGAAACTCAACAGCAATCCACCGACAAGCCGTGAGTAGTACCGATTATATTTATTTACAGTATAAAGTTAGGTCATAGGCGCCTCTCTTCGTGAGGTAGCGAAATCGTGGTGTTGCCCTACAAGTATTTTATAAAAAAATCGCGATTTTCGCTACATTTAGTGAAAATCGTGATTTTTTGCACCAGAAACGTATACAAAACCAACAGATCGGTTATTTCAAAATCATACGGTTTTTGTTTTTTTCTAAACCAATAGTTCAGTGTTTGTTTTAACACGATTAGTGTTTTTTACGTTTTGTGCCTTTAAAAAGTCAACGAAAATATTTTAATTTTTAATGTATTTTTTCAGCCCGCGGACTACGTGTGCTCGGTCGACGTTTGTTCGTTAAAATTTAACCATAACTTTTGATGGAAATTAAAAAAAATTGCACAGATAATAAAAGTATTACGGGTGTGGGTAACAATATATTTAAATTTATTCATTCTGAAGTTACGCACAATCAAACATTATGTATATTACACAAAGTTTCTCGCAAGTCAGTTTATTATTGGGTAAAAAAGCAAACAACAATAAAAATCAAAAACTTTTCTCGTTGTAAATTTACCCGTTGATAAGCACCGAAAAATCGAAACAATAAACAACTGTTTCCGGAATTTCATTAAATATGCAACAACTTCTTGTGTGTCTATCTTGTTTTTCTTGTTACGTTAATTATTATTAGTTTTGCAACATTTAATCGGAATCTAAAGCTCTTATTCAAATTTGAAATTACAAAATAATCAAAATAACATCAAATAATTTGTTAATTTTAAACGCATCCACGATAAGTATTAAAAACATCCAACGTCTTCTTGGGAATAGTGAAAAATAAAATAAAATATTATTTCAATTCAATTGTAAAAAGACCGAGCGGTAAATAATTATTAATTAATTGATTAGTTTTCTCTTTTCGTAAGTATAATAATTATAATAAGAATTTAATTGAACGTTTAACATTTATTTTCTTTTTTTTCTTTTACGTCTGACCGTTTTCTTCAACAAGGTTTTGAAAATCGTTTTATTTTTTTTAAGTATTTTTTAACGAATTTCAATCCTTATTTTATTTCGTAACGTTATTGGTTTTTTTTTTCGTTTAGACCCCCCACCTGCGCCTTTACAAAGCCAACGGAAATATTTTAATGCATTTTTTCAGCCCGTGGACTACGCGAGAGCTCGGTAGACGTTTGTCCGTTAAAATTTGACCGTACATTTCGATGTGAATACCTAATTAAAATAAAATCGTACGGATAATAAAAGTATTACGGGCGTGGGCAACGATACTATGTTTGAATCGATTCGTTCTGAAATTGTGCGCCGTCAAACATTTCATAAATTTTTCTACGCGTATTATATTTACGCAAAGTTTATTGCGACGCATTTTATGATCGGGTAAAAAAAAAAGTTAACAACAATAGAAATCGAAAACTTTTCCCGTCGTACATTTTGCCCGCGTTGTTGATAGGCATCGAAAAATCGAAACAATAAACAGGTGTTTTCGGAATTTCATTAAATATGCAACAACTTCTTATGTGCCTATTTCGTTTTTCTCGTGACGTTAATTATTAGTTTTACCGAGTTTAATCGAAATCCAAAGTTTTTATTCGAGTTTAAAATTACAAAACAATCACGGTTCGCATTGTATAATAAAATCTTAAAAACACGCTCGCGAATAGGTAATGTATAAAAATTAAACGCTTCCGGCGAAGAGCGGAAGAAAAAAAAAAAATTGAAAATATTATACTTCGATTCGATTCTAAAGAGACCGAGTGGCGAATAATAATTATTAATTGATTAACTTTGTTCAAATCCTTCTGTAAACATAATAAGAATTTAATTGAAAACGGTTGAAATATTACGGCAATCTTTTACAGGGATAATTTGCTAACGGGTATTGTATCTAATCGCGTTTAACAATTTTTTTAAAGATTATAATATTACCTGCAAAATCTTAAACGTGATTTTTTTTTTATCGAATATATTATAATAATTGATGATGTTCGTATAAGAATGTTTTGTGTTTGTGTCTGTTCGCTTTATAGAATGTGTATTATTTATGGCTTTTATGCGGAAGTTTTTTTTTTTTTTTATTGACATCAATAATGAATTTACACAAACATATTTTTAAATAAGTATAAATTATTTTCAAAAACGAGAATCTTTTCCGTAGTAAACATTTAATTAATCAACGTAAAAATCCATTTTTTATTTTTATCATTGACTTTTAATTTACTTACTCGATATCTGGGATAGAATTAATATTAGTTTTTACATGGCTGTATCGAAAAATAAATAAAAAATAAATTCCTTAAAAAAAAAAAAAATCTATGCTTATACACTTCAAACGCTTATCCATGAAACACATTTTTTGTGTTTATACACTAAAAAGTTCATTGCAAATAAGAAATTCAATATTAACTGAATTTTAAGTTATTAACAAAACCATCAATTTAACATGATGTAAAAACTTTAATTGCTGCCGACAAAATAAACGTAGTTCGTCGTAAATGAAAAACAATGTAATCGGCCGTTATGATTTAACGAAAAATCGACGATGATGATTTTTTCTGTTTTCTTTTACCAAGTGCTGTGCGAACGAATTAAGTCATGTGGGCCCGGTTAGACGTCGAAGCTGTTGACCGCTCGACATTTCTAGCGTTACGTTTTGTTTTACTTTCTCTTGGAAAAGTTACTCTAGGGAACACGTAAAACTTCTATTTGAAAAGTATAAAAATAATAAGAATTTTCACCGTCGCGCGTCGCCGAGAAAAGTTCGAAGAATAAAAAAACGTACGAATAAAGGCAAATCTCCTTGTGGTGTGCATGTGCGCGTTTGGAGCATTACCTATCCAAAAGATAATACAATATTCTATGCGGGCAAAGACGATATCAATTATTTGTCACGTCAAGTGGCGGGTTTTAGTGGGGAGCGGTTTGCCCTCGATTAGTCCGGCGCGTGCATGTCAATAAACTAGTCAATTTTTCAATAGTCGTCACGTTAAACTCACGAGAACTCAATAGCAGAATAAAAATTAGAAAAAAAAAATCGTTGAGTCATTGTTTTCGAATCGTTATAAAAAAGTGTGAAATCGTGTGAATACATTAATAATGTTTATTTTGTAACCGACACCGTATCATCTCGCATATTTTTTGGCGTTAATTAAATTGACCTAACTGAAAAATATTTGTTTTCTAAATCGCTCTATTTGTTGACGCCAACTAAGAGGGCAGATCGGCCGTTTTTTTTTTCACTCTCTCTTTCTCTCTTTCAGGAGTCCTTCAACAATAGAGTGCACGACGTGTCTCGTATTGGGTTTTGTTTTTATTTTTTTGCTTTTTCCTTTATTTTTCTGACAGTCTACACCAGCGGAAAGCGCCCGGCGCAGGTCTTCGAACAAAAATATAATGCTCGGAGTAAACCCCTCCCCTCTTTACCGTTCGAATGGTAAACAAAAGAGGCGAGAATTATGCCTCGAGCAAATAGTCGGCAAAGTATTCTTTTAGGAACATTCACGAAATAAAACCAAACCGAATTTATTGTATTTGTTTCTTTAGCTATTTTCACGTTGTCAATGGTGACGGAAATATTTACGAATAAAATTCGATACTCCGACCATGACGTTTATAGTTATTAGTGTTGGCGAAAAAAAAAAACAAGAGATTGTGTATTATTGTCGAACGAGAATTTTTATCGTCTATCTTCCGATCGTATAAACAACAAGTCTGTTGTGTTCCCGTTGACATTAGACGATGGAAACTTTTTATTTACTAATGTTTTATCCATCGGACAAATGTTTGCACATCAAACATAATATAACGAACAAGTGTTTGGCGCGAGAAGAAAATAGTTTTAGTTGAAACGAAAAGAAAATTTATTTCGAACGTTCGGTCCAGCAAAGAGAAAGAATTTCGAATCGTTTTAATAATTTTTCGTTTCAGACGACACGGGCTACATCACACGCGATTATTGAAACGATTCTGCGGACGCGCGTGTCAAACAAATCATTATCACACGTTCGAATCAATACGAAACAAAATCCATTCGAAAGATGTCGAAGATGGAAATTTGCCTTCGCATAAAACCTTACTTATTTGAACATTGAATTCGTTGTACCTATTTATATCGCATCGAGTACTTACCATTGTATTCCATCGAGCATCACGTTATTTCCTTGGCATTTCATTTACAGCATATATTAAATTCGAACAAGAACGATCGCAACGTCAATTCCATGGTTTTAGATTACCTAATAATTTAACTGTTGGAACTTCGTGCAGTAATTTAGTTCGATTAAAATACGGTTATAATATAATATAAATTACGGTGATCGTGTATCATAATTAGTCGTTTTAAAAAAAATAATCATTGCGTATAGTAAGTATACTGATAATATGCCATGTGCCAGCGCTTCAATTCAATCGAAATTTTTCGAAAAATAAATCGAAAGTACTGGTAAAGCAATATACTTTGTTAGGAAAGCTCACAACACAACACTGCCCTGTACTGTTGTTATTGTACACATGTATCGTTTCGTCGAGCCATTCTATTCTTTAATATTAAAATATGCCCGAACGTTTGGAAAAAAAATAGCATTTTTGTGCCATACACAGTTATCGGTTATACGTGCTTTTGTGTCTAAATCTAAACTACAGTTTATACAGCGTCAATAACCACGATACAATTCATTAAAAACAGACGAGAGAAAAAAATATTTTAAAGCCGAATCTGCGCGCTATATCAACGGTTTATACGTATATAACCGTATATAACGGCGTTGAAACGTCTGGTTATAAAAGGTCACGTTAACAAGTTTTGTAGTCTGTTCGAATTTAAATATTTTTTTCGATAAACAATTTAAACAATTTAACGTTACTATTGAATCAATTGCCTAATCAATTGCCATTTACTAAAACCTAGAGAAAAATTTAAATTTTCATCGACATCAAAACCTCGTCTTCTTGGAACGTCCATTTTTCGAAGGCGGCCACTGTTTTGTCGCCGACGACGTCTCGTCCGGTCCAAAAATCGATATTTTCCAAACTAAGACGATAAAAATATCATCAAGGTGATTAGGATGTTGGCGAAAATTCGAAGCTAATCGTCCAAACCATATTAGTAAACAAAACGTCGATAACATATTATATAATATCAATAAATACGTACTCGTTTTAATATTTCGAAAATTTTCGATTTTCAACCCTTCCGTTGTTTCGTTTCAAATCGCACAACATACGGTCTCAATACAGCACCTGCGGTGTAAGACAGTCGTATTCGATAAAAATATTTTATTCTTCAAAAATACGCGACACGGACGACGTTTTGCGATATCGGCGTAGACATGCAAATTTTTGACACCGTATTTCAAAAGACGACGCGATACGAAGAGACTTTGACGAAAGGACACTCCTGTCCGGGACACCGTTCGTTTTTGGTTTTTGATGATGGGGCCCCGATATATTTTTCAGACGTACCCATTGCGCGTGATATTACGGGAACATATTATTTCACGTTCACAAATCAACTACTCAGATTATGATACTGGATTTGGCACGCGAATAATAATGTTTTTTTTTTCGTTTCAGTAAAATGTATTTGAAGCATAGGTATTTCATTTTTTTTTTATATATTAAGATATTTAAATTAAACGAAAAAAGCATTCGTCACATTTTTATTATTATTTTGTTATGATCATTTAAAATAACTGATATCTTTTTAAATAATAGGTCGAGGGCGTCAGGGACAAAGATCCAAATACTTGCTGCTTCCTCAGAAATATGTTGCAAAAGTTGTCACGGATTCACATAATTGTAGATTGTAAGTATGACGAAAACACGGTATATGTGAGTATTTAGACCTACTATTATATACCAGCTTTGTAAATTTATCGGGAGCATAGACGCAACCGGTGGTGGTTTTGACATGTATTCTTATGTGAGGCGACAAAATATTAAATACACTATTACTCTAACACACTAGGTAACGCATAATATAATACGTTAATGTATTCTTGAAATGGTTAGGGTTATAAACATTGTGCTTATAAATTATTGAAATGTTTACATTAAAAAGTAAAATCAACTTATGAGAAACTTTGTTTTAAATTTCCGAGATTTTCGGACGTACCTACGAAAACTTAATTATCATTAAATATTTTAAATAAAAGTATACGAATAAAATTCAAAATAGAACCAATGTAAAGTAAACAAATATTTTTATTTCTGAAAACAACGAGTGAAGCGGTGACACACACTGCAGTCGCCCCGAAAACCGTCAATGCCCCGATGTTTTTCAATCGTTTTCAATTAAAATTATACTTTTGGCCTTCAAAATTATAAATAAAGGAACATTTTCGTATGAATTCGTTCAGTTTTAAAAACAATCGACTTATAAGATTGTTATTTTTTTACTTCGAAAAGAATATTGTTACAAGTAATCTACGATAGCAATAGTAATTCGTATAATTTCCATTCGATTGTTATGATTTTTCGCTACATTCGCATTAAAATATATCACTCGAAATCGGCAAACAAATCGTCGGTGCGAACGTACCGTTAGTTTTAATTAACGCAGATACCATATAACATAAGCCTGTTTACGTAGCGCAGGTATTGTTATGAACGTAAGTATCTACAGAAAGAAGAAGAACGAGACAAAGCTCCTTTCTGCGCCGTCATATTCGAGACGTTATTAGTTGAGACAACACACACGCGCATTAAAATTACTACACAAAAGTTTATTTTAAATAAGTGAAAAATGCTAAGAGGAATATCAACAGCCGAGAGATAGTAATTTCTGCGTATAATGACGCGCGCGCGCGATAAAAACTTAATAAATGCGCGAGTTCGAGTCAGTAAGAGTATAACGAATTCGTTGTTTTCCGCAGTTTTCGTTATTATTTCCGACAGACCGTATAAACACCGTATTCATTGATCACGGTTGCCATGTGCCCAAATCCTTGAGTATCTGTACGTAAAATGTAAATAAAATGCAACGTTGATAGATCGATTACTTGGCTACGATTGAAAAAAATTAAAAAAGATCGCAGTTTAGCGCCTTATTACGAGACAAGGTGGACAAGATTTTAAATACGTATTCGTTTACGCGAATCCGTCGATTATTATTGTCAGCTATCGGGGAAAGAATATAAAAAAAACGCTTATAATATTCACTCGGATTGTTATTAAAATGTAAAACCCACACGACGTGCACGTCGTGATTGTTTAGGCAAAAGGATTTGATAAACATTTCGGAAAATAAATTCATAATAATTGTAGCGAGTCGTTAAACACGAGACGCGCGTTCAATCCTTTTAAGAGTCGTACGCACACCTTTGGCTGACGGAAAACTCAAGGAAAAATTCTTTTTTTTCATTCCCACGAGACGGATTTATATACGATATCATAAAGTGCGGTTCTCGCATAACCGTAAAGCGTTATATTATGTTTGAGAAATTTTATTTTTACACTCTCTCGTTTGTTTTTTATCAAATCAATCCCTAAAAAATAAAACCATCACTTTTACGCCGTTTGACGCAGTTCCTATCTCTCGAGTTACACGTTTCACCGTAAACACACGAGTCTATCAACGCATCGGCCAAAACAAACGCTCGTACCTCGTTGCCATGAGACAGGATTCATTTTTACGCACAAAACGTTAAAAAACAGACCGGAGATTCACAAAATATTCGCCAAGCGATGGTCTTTTTTTCAACGTAATAATTATGTGGGTATATCTATTTCGGTTGTATTTTTTCGGTGGTTTTTTTATTCGCGCGGGCCCGCGGTGTCCCCGAAACAGATCGCCAACGGCCCCGGGACGACACGCCACCACTGGCCAGAACACGGCGAACGAGAGCGTCGAAACGCGGCAGACGTTAATTTACTTTCCATTCGCATTCGGCGCACACTCGCGCGCATAAAACCGAATGTCAAACACGTCGAACGAACAAACAAAACATAACGCTTTACTACGCGTTTATATATAGGCACAGAAATTAAGTGCCGAGGCGGAAATACACGTTTTATTTACTAGACGTTTACAACCGATGCCTCGCGAATCGATAATATTTCCTGCGTTTTATTCCTCGGCGGCGGCGTTTCCGAGCGACGACGATCGCGACGCGACGACGGTTCGCAAACGTTTTATAATAATAATAATTTCACCGCTCCGGGTTCGGTCGGCCCGCACTGTTTAATTTTCAATCGGATCGAATTTCGCGTTATTTCCCATTCGTTTTTTTCACATCGACCGCGTGCGGTTTTTTATGCGCGTCCATAATTCATATTGTGTTTAGATGATTTTTTTTTTTTCCCGAAGTCTCACGTATACATATTTTATTTTGACATAAGATTGGTTGACTCGAGTCGGCAAGTTACTTTATCCGTGGTTTTTATTATTATTATTATTATAGAGGTTGTGATTTTGTTAAGATAATACGAAACGTCGAATGAATTTCTTTTGTCCTCGGGGTTATTACTTATTACATTTTATCAAAACGTTTTCGACGTCACGGTTTGAATTTTTTTTTTTATCCTCGTGAAACGTATACGTCACACGAAACAGCGATTTATGCAAACACTATTGGTTATTGATTGTATATTCAAATTGTATCGGCGTATTTTCAACGTCGAAAATAATAAAAATAAAAGTCAATACCCGCCGACTTTCCATTACTCTTTTATAAAACAAATTGGCTAAAAGTTAAAAAAAAAACCCCCGATCGAATCTTTAGAAACTATAAACTATAATCGCCGTGAGAACAATAATTCGAATAGCCGGTAAAAAGAAATGTTTGAAAAGATAAGAGTACCAGCGATGATGGTAAATTAATCATGCCAAATCAGCCATTTTTCGACTTGCTGGACTTGCTCGTAAATTGTGCACGTGTATCGAACAGATTTACTATTCAATTAATATATGAAACGGAACATTTTTGTCATCACCGCTAGTTTTTTACCGTAGCGCGTATATAGCTATTGTATTTTAAATTTAAACGACGACGCAACAAGGTCGTCTTTGAATGTTTCATAAATGTATACATTTTCGTTTGTTTGTTTATTTATTTATTTATTGTTTTTTTTTTTTTTTAGAGAACCATTGTAAACTCGCAACAGTAGTATTCATACCAAAACTATATTATGACATATGATTGTGTGAACATAATAGAATACCTAAAAGTTCTAAGTTATTAATTTGCAAATCACATAATAATATACTCTTTTATTGTGCGATCGAAACTTCAATTGTGTTGTACTACAGTGTATACTCTCTTTTAATAATAAACTAGTAGAAGTTTGACTGTTTATTTATCAGATATTAGTCGTTTAGAAATAAATTATATACCAGCGTACAGACTCGAAAATCCTGAAATTTACCTATGTATGTACAAAGGTCTTATTTAAATTATTGAAAACTAAACAAAATACGTGATATCAGCGCGAACACTTTTTTTTAACATTATCGCCGTCAATAACAAAGTTAAATAAATCGTTTTAATCAAATTGTTAATATATTATTAAAATAAAACCAAATGTTTGCAGAATCAGAATAATTAAAAAAATAAATAAATACCGGAACGTTTTGAATATCGGAGAATCTGATCAGAACCCACCCGTAGGTATAATTAATTTTTTCACCAAAATACGTAAGAAGCGGAATCGATATTTAATATTTATTATTTATAGTTATTTTCGATTTCAATATCTAGGTTTTTAACTTAATTTTATTAAATTGTAATTATTTATAATAATTATTATGAAAATTACTCGACCGTGATACTTAAAAAAAAGAAAAAAAATAAGTAATGTAAAATGTTTATGTTAGTTTATAAATATAATAAACTATATAAATATATTTAATTTTTAATTTTTATCAAAGAGTAATGAAAAGTTGTTCGAACTCTTCTAGACACCGGTATTTACCGAAACCTTTTCGTTGTAATTTTTAAGCGCTTGAATCAAGACCAGTAGGCGCCTATGTGTTATTCATTCTAAAAATCTTCACCGGAATCGAAATCGAACCGCACTACAATGATCGAAATTTCACGCGAATCCAATTATTACGTTCCGGTTCCAAACGTCAGAACTATTATGATGTCACGTTAGTATTTCGTACGACGCGTTAACCTTTTCGAATGTGCTGGGAAGCACTAAAGTTTAGCCGACCAACTCCCGTTGTGGCAGCGGCGGCGTCCCAGCGGATATTCGGTCGGGTGATTCATATTATATATATGTGCCACTCATTTGTATGTGTGTATGTATTTGTACACTTTTGTCGCAGAACACGCGTGAGAGAGAGAACGTGTGTGTACTGTGTGCGGAAAACGTTTCTGGACCGTTGATGCGAACGCCCGCAGATGGCATAAACGGTGCACCACGCGTCACGTCCATCGCAAAAGAAAACAATATCGTCTATCGCAAATAATAATAATAATAATCGTTTCTGCGGTCGTACGGGGTTTTTAACTCTATCGTCCTTTCTCCGCCGACTCCTTTCTATTTCTCGATCTGTGTGTGTGTGTGCGAGTAGTAGTTATCTCTAAATGGTAAAAAACTATTGCGTTTGATTGAGATTTTCGTGCCTATCTTATTACCAGTGCAACGGATTTCGTTGGTAATTTGTTCGTTTATCCATTAACCGTAATGTTTTTGTGATTGTTTTTTATTCGGTACGATAAAATAATATGTATTTTTATCCGTCCGGGCGTCGCGTCACCGATTCGTTACAGAAAACCCTACTTCTTACGACGACAAAATTGTAATATTTCGTATCGAAATGGTTTTTTTATTTTTTTTTTGTAAAAAAATATTTGGTTTGAATGTAATGATTGGAAAAAGCAATTGATGTGTGTTCTCCGTTAAAATATAGCTAAAAATAAATGTTTACATTGAGTAATCGTTTGGCGTGGATATTTACTACGTCGCGTCGTCGGACTTCGAATTGATAATTTTCAAATTACTGCTGTATTGACTACGTAAAACAATAACCTACCCGAATAATTCAATTTAAATAAATCACTCATGTGATTGTGTACAGCGACTGGCGTTGTGTTGGATAAAACGATTAAGATTGCACATCGTAATATGCATTCAAATAGTTTTGTAACCGATAATAACTAGGTATCGTTCTATTCAGGAATAATATTGCAGTCGAATTACGATTCTATAAAATATGCAAATTCCAAGTAGGAATATTTGTTCAGCGGTACAACGAATTATTTCATATTATCTATCGAATCGTAGATAATAACATATCCACCGACTGTTCGGTAAGTGTTGTGTACATTTCAATTAAAACTTTAACAAACCCAATAGAATATTCTACTATTCGGCTCAGCTCTACGGCTGTCAGTGCGATTCCTGTAAGTGTTTTTGCAATATTATTCAAACGAAATAATCACAACCGCACTATAATATGGTACTAGCCCTGAGTTATATACAACGATTATTATATGCGCCGTCGTCTCGTTCGATTTTACGGAAATCAACACGACGTACATGTCGGAAATGTTTTCAATATTTTCAAATAGCTCGTGGAATACGACACAATGTCGGTCATTCGAATGCACGACCACGACGATCATCCCTCGACCGTTATATCATAACCGCGCCAGAATTAATGGGTATTTATTCACGAATATAATGCCGTAATATAATAATAATGCCGTGGTGTGACTGTCGTTTAGGGCGCGAATCCCTGCACGGTCGTCAGAGCAATATTGGACTTTCGAGTTCCGATAATATTACCCTTTCGGAGCTATTGAGGTTAAGTCGACGAAACAAATCGGAGCGGACACGATATAAGGTATAAACGTATTATAATTATCTATGTTACTATTTTTCAAGGCCACGGTAGGTGCTAACGGCACACCGTAAGTTTTGCCGATATTTGCCACCGGTGTAATACAATGTATTGTATTGTTTATGAGTGAAACGTGTGATCGTTATAAAGTAGTCTTGTTCCAGTGTTTTTAACTTCAGTCCCCCGTGGTAACGATCTCGTGAACGTTTCCCCGGGATTCACCGGTCGTAATGACAATGGATTTTTACAGCGATTGCGAACGCGGAAAAAATGCAAACGTCTTTCGTCGAACGCTTTGAGTGGGTATATATATTATATAAATGGCACATAAAGGTGTTTCGGCAATAGTTATTAGGTTTTCGGTGACTGCCAAAGGTTATAATGAAATATGTTAATTTATCGTATAGCACGCCCGTCGTTGTCATACCGTCTTGGTCGGTTGTGGTTCTCAATTTTTTTTTTTTTTTGATTCCAGTTATCCTCAGAATGTCATCCACGAGAGTCCGACACTGCGCCATCATACTGTGAAACATACGCATCGATCGTATTGCGTTGGTTTCTAACGTCAGAAGAAAATCATAAATACATTTTTAAAAATCGGTCTGCAGAAGAATAATAATTAATAAACAGTTGATGTGAGTTGCGTGTGACAATATTAAATATCAAATATTGAATTTTTACTAATAAATACCTTAAAAATTACAGAGTGCCGAAAAATAATCTTATGCGTGTAATGAAAAGCCAAAAATATAATAAGACGAAAAGTTTCTATTGGAGAAAAAAAATTGAAAAAGGCCATCATAATTGTTTTTCTCTTTCTCCGCGAAATTCACTTCAGGATTTTCTCCCTATGGCGACATATCACACCGCTTGAACACCATACAGATCTACACAGTTGTGAAAGACGCGGCGGAACAGAACTATTATAAAGCTAATGGCAACACTTAACGACGTAGCGTATTGAATTTTCTTTGTCTACCCGCCGCCGAGTATTAATGCGTGTTACGGCGTGTACGTACACGAATTTTCTAAAAAAATATATTTTTTCACTGTACGCGAAGAACAACAATCGTAGATCCCGAAAATCATAATATTATCGTATTTTTTTTTTTTTTTTTTACTCGATTTCGATGATTTATTTACAATTGACTCTCGCGTTTATAACATTCGAGTTAATTAAATTTTTATACTCCACTCTCGGAGGGCACGGGTTCGAAAAACATAATATTCACTAAACGGGATGGCGCGTATTGCGTGTTACTAGCACGATATTATAAATAGCTAAATGTCTATGTCTCACGTGAAACCTTTCGTTCCTTTTTCTATACAAATATATTACTTTAGTGTTAAATATTAGGTACTACAGAGCGTTTGCAATTGTTTTTATAGTAACACGTAATAGGTAAAACATAATATCAAACAAAATAAATATAAATAAATAATGTTTAATGGTTAATACTCGTATAACAATAACAAAGTTATATTAAATATATAAAATAATTTATTAAAAACAATTAAATACGAGTAAATAAATAATATAAATAAGTCTAGAAGTACATATTATGGTAAAAAAAGTGCAAATATATTAACGCGATCGGTTTTATAATTTCATAATTATTACTGCAGTGAGTACCCTTAGCTAACAGCAGTTACCTTCGGTCACGTAATAATATAACCGAACTCGCAACATACGCGTGTGACGTATCGCTTTCAACGGTGTTAATAATAGAAAAAAATGTTACTAATGATGAGTAAAAAAATAAATAAATACTTTGAACATAATATAATATCATTTTAACACAATTTTCACATTTTGTTTTTTTTATATCCTATCACACAAAGTCACTACAAATCAATGGTTTTAGAGTTGGCAATAATTAAAAACAAAAAAATTATCAAACTTATCCTATGTAAAACAATAACAGGGACCCGAGTTACTTTCAGTATTCCAACAAATTATTAGATGTATTTTTTTAATCGCGAATATTGAGTTATATTTTTATAATTGTTTTCAATTATCATTTTAGTTCAATAGTTCTAGTAGATTTGTTTTTTAACTATTTCAATGAATACGTTGAGATTCAAATGCATTTGGATAGGGATTTTTTTTGTTTTTAATATAAATATTAAGTATAAAACGGTAATTAGTATAATACTAAATTGGTAATTCAAATTAAAGATATTAACATCTTATTGACATAATAATACTTGGTCACCGGCAAAATCATTTTTCTAACATAATTATTTGACGAGGTCGATGACGATGACGTGTAAATGAATTGTACAAAAATGAAGAACATTTTCGAAGATTGAAACATTAAATTGTAAATTTTGATGTGAAAAAAATACTGAGAATATAACATATCTTTAAATATTATAATATGTGTTTTTTTTTTTTTAAAGTGTATAACAATTTATAATTTGTTAATTAATGGAACAGTACCTATGATGTAGGGGTACTTACTCTAAACACGATCAAATGTGTTCACAAGTTTTTGTGGTAAATATCTTTATTCACCAGTGTTTATTTATAAGTATTTTTTAACATTTAAATATAAATCAACTATTAAATTCGTAAACTGAAAATATACATTTATTTTTTATATCTTAAACATAGAAAATTAATAACGTCGAAAAATGTCATTCGACGTAGAACAGTCCGTGCGGGACGGGACGTAAGTCGTCCGGAGGGGGACGGCGTCGGCGAGGAGCCCGTGGAGCAACAGGGCGGCAGCGATCGTTCGTCGTCCTCGGACGAAAATTGCCAAACATCTTCCGACCATCGGGCCGGCGTCGGCGATCCTGGCAGCGACGTGGCGGCGGCGGCGATGCTTCGTCGTCATCGGAGGACGACGAGAACCGCCATACGTCATCCGACGATCGTGCCGGCGTCGGCGAGCCTGGCAAGGAACTTGTAGACGGCGATGCTTCGTCTTCATCGGAGGACGAAAACCGCCACACGTCTTCCGCCTCGACGGTCGGCGTCGGCGGGTCCGGGATGGAACGGGGTACGGACGGTTCGTCGTCCTCGGACGATAGCCCTCTGCTAGAAGGGACCCATGAGTCGTCGTCTTCGTCGGACGTTAGCCCTCGGCTAGATGGGACCCATGAGTCGTCATCTTCGTCGGACGATAGCCCTCGGCTAGATGGGACCCATGAGTCGTCGTCTTCGTCGGACGACGTTTCCCCGTCAGTGCTGTCGCTACGAATTTTTTTTTTTTTTTTACGTGATATTGCCAAGTATAAAACCCAAACCCTTATTCAATAAATTAGTACTCACTATTCGTTGTCTTCAGACCCGGAAGCGTCGTCTTCGGACCCGGAGTCGTACTCTTCGAAGACCACCCTCGTCTGGATGAGTGTCACGAGGGTTAGCCGCGTGCGCCTCGTCCGCCAGGACCTATAACACATTACAGACATCAATAATTAAACAATAGTTTATAATACAGTCAAAATATAATTTTACCGTCTGGAAATTGAAGAATGATTTTGCATTTTACTAAGGTAATTCAATATCAATAAATAATAACAAAAAATTATGAAAACTCGCTGTAAGTTGGATAGTTAGACGTCTAGAGACAAACTGACCAGATATCGAAGAGTAGAAAACACTATGAACACGTTGGTATGGGCGATTTTAAATTTGGTTGCTATTCAATACGATTTCGATTTCGGTCGAACATTTAAAAGATTTCGACTTGTATTACGGAAAAACTCAACGCTTACGCGTTTATAACTCGTATTATTTTAGACGAAACGAAAAACGATCGTTAATATAAAACCTATAAAACGTTAGTTTAAATTTAGGGGAAAACTCGTCTAGTGAATAATCTATAGCGAATTGTCATTTTTCGTTGATATGTTAAAAACAAAAGGTGTGTACGGGCAATTTCTTCTCCGATTTCGATTCCGAGGTCTTCGACGTTTCGCAGACGTCTGCGCGTAAATAGTGCCGTTAGAGGGAAAAACATCACGCTCTGGTAGATCCGAAGCAATCAAGCAACCCATGTTGCGGTCGAGCAACATCGCAATATTTTTTTTATTTTATACGAGCGACCACGCTCTTGTACGGTATACGTCTTGTGGTTATTGCGAGGCAATTTTATCGCAAAAGCACGTCGTCTACGACATTCCGCCGTTCCGCGCATACCAAACGGCGTGTCTGCGTAGTACGAGCTCACGGTTATATTTAGCCAACGTTCTCGGGAGGAGAAAATCTAAAGTAAAAATCGGTCGTTTCATCCCCCGCGTATCCACCTAGCGTGTAATATTTGTGTACAACGATGGCGTGCATTCGACGTCGGCACGTGTGCAGTGTACTTGCATAGATAACGGAACTGCGGCAATAATCGTTATTGTTATTCGCGGCCGCGTTATCGGGTTGTTAAACCAGCCGATTATTATAATAATAATCGCACGCGGCACTCGTAAGCGTCGAGCGAAACGGCGGCGGCGGCGGTCGTCGGCTCCGGCTGGTGCGAAATCGTTTCCGCCCGTCATAATATTATTACGACCCGATCTCGCGTCGTGCGACGTGTGCACTGCGCGCGTCCGTCCCGTACGCAAGATTTGTGTAAAGCTCGTCGATACGCCACGTCATACCGACATCGTACAGCTAGGGTAAGGGGGGCTACTAGGTATACTAGGCCAGCGTTGACTGTTATTTTTTTTCTTTTTTTTCGGGACGAGGTAAGTAATCAGATAGCTCTTACCATCGTTTTTCGTGTCGGGCGATTAACGAGTAAAATATCAAATAACAACGAAATCATAATAATATTATTGGATACCATAGACCACGGTCGATTACAATCAAGTGACTCAGAAAAGGAACACGGTTTTTTTCTTTTGGTTTTTTTTTTTAACATTATTAACGAATATTAATTTAAATACGTCTTGTTGTATGCCTATCTGGTTCGAGTAGTTTTCCGACCAAATAAAAACGACTGTTTGTTTTGATATTTGGTTTGTACAAAATAAAAGAAACAAGTTAATGTTTTGTGAAACGCTATGACATAGTGAATTTAATGCGATCGTTTAATTATAATGACAATCGTAGCATCTCTCATTTCATAATCCCAGGTCCTGAGAATTCAAATAATTTGTGTATAAAATGCAAGTAACATTTTTGAACTATAACTACGATTAACACCAAATGGACATACTGTTGTGTAAAAACAAACAAATATGCGTTTGCCAGTCAACTTGTTAACAATTTTTTTCGATTCATAAATAATTGATGTCACAAATCGATTTGTCATTTATCAATTATTTAACTCTTTAAATTCATTTAATTATTTTGCTTCAAAATATTTATTATTGACTCCGCCGAACAATTTATTATAATAATAACATTATGTATTGCGAAATTGAAAAAATAAATAATATTTATAAAAATATTAATTGTAATACAATTGCTAACGAGATTATATTTTATTTTTCGATAAACCAGGAAATTTTTTCAATTTTTTTAGATTGTTTATATTTTGAGTGGAGTGATGACATTTTTCTATTCATCCCCAAGTCCTAAATACGCTATTGTTCTGTGCTCGCGCAGTTAACTATTTTAATTCATTTCTAAATAAATACCCCGCAGTTGTATACACAAACATACGTTGCGTTATCGAAAGTGAACGGCTACTGACACATGAAAATAAAATGCGTTGTATATAGTTTGTTCGGAGCGTCATGTAATTTGTGTCACGTGTTCACATACTAACGTTGAACTTAAGTATTCTTGCGGCCCCACACACGGTCCATTAAATTGCTCATGTGCAGAAATGAAATAAACCGTTTATGTTTTGTTTAGAAAAAGAAAACTACAAGCTTACAATATATCATGCTGTTTAGTGTTAACTTAACAAGTCAAATAAATATAAAAATGACATTAAGGTCGGAGTAAGACCACTTTCTCCTCAAAAAGCGACAAATGATAAAGGAATAAAAATAAAACCATTGTTTTGTTCAAGTTTTCGGATAATTTCTTCCGGCTATTTGATAGACTTAATGATATACGCGATATTATCCTCTCGGTTCGTCTGAATTCAGTGCAAATAGCCGTCGTTGTAATTCATTTTCGGTTACTTCATAATAGATTTCTAACCGTTCATAGCGCAAGTAGTTACCTGTTACCGTCGATTATAAAATAGTCTATTCTTCGATCAATGTTATTACGTTTTGAGTTAGTATCAAAAAACAAAAATCCTATAAAATTGGTTTTGACCTAGTTTTTCTTAAACTACATTCGCGAAATATTAATAAATAATAATTTATGTATGCGATACGTCTGTGTTCTGGACATCGATGTTCCCCCAACAAATAAAAATCCCTGGGCTCGCGCCAGCACCGTCATTTTCACATCATTGTAATAAATGCCTGACCTACGACGCGATATCGTTAATCCCGTTAGGATTAAACGAATAGCGCGAAAATCGTGTTTTCCGGGGCGCAATCCCAGCATAATTGGACAAAAACGTCCTTTGTTCCGGGTTAAGATATAACAATATTCGTCATCACGAAATACGTTTTATTAATATACGTATAAACCGGCCAAATATACGGAACACCGGCAATATCGCATTTTTATTTTCATCGTAACACAAAAGTTATTGATGGCAAGGACTTGAAATTTTCACAAAAAGTTTCTTATAAGTTAATATTTCTGAAAAAATATCGGAAATACATGGGCACAATTTTTTTTTATAAACATTTGAATAGTTAAATTTTTCCTGAAATTTTATAAAAATACGAAAATTTGCTAAATTTTTTTTCAGGTGACCTATCCCACCTTTTTCACTAAGAATCGTTTGTTATTTACAGTAAAACCAATTTATATGGATATTTTTTATCAAATTTAAAACACTAATTCACCAATATCAATTACCCTTGCGTCTGTATCTCATCCGTGTCTTGTATTTTTATGATTTATAATTATTTTTTAGCGTTGTTTTTAAACTATTAGTTTCGAATTTATAATAAATACATCACATAAACTTTATTAAAGACATTAACAATATATAATATGACAATACATAATATTAATATTGCTTTGTGTTTTGTTTGTTTGTTTATTTATTTATTTATTTTTTAATAATAAACGTCGTTTGGTCTTTGTCTATTTAGGAGTCTAAAGAAGAATTTCTCCATGTTGTTGACAGTTTTAGGCGTTTGTTTAGGCCAATTTAAAGAGGATTATATAAGTTTAAAAGCACGGATGAGCCATCATACTTGGAAAACAATTCTGAATAAATATTGGTCACATACATATTAATATATTATGTAATGAATAATCTTTTGAAACAGTTTTAACCAGACTGCGTCGAGACAACAAAGCCTTTGATTAATATGACAAAAATATGTGCCATTACTATACATCGTCACTAGAGTTAAAATGCGTGCGTTTTTATTTATCATAAATAGTTTTATTATTTTTTCATTAGTATATTTAATATTACATTGTTGTACCTTATAGGATATATCCCTCCTATAATAGGAGATATGAATAACCAAAATGAAAATATGAAGACTATGAGTAGGATGATGTTTTAGTGTAGGTCAAAAAGAAGAAACGGTAGAAAAGTAACTCACGTGGGATTAAAGCAAATACGAAGTAGGTAGTATATTATTATTGTTTCTTTTATTACGAACGTTATACCTATATAAACGAATAACATTAAACAATCGCTTCGAATGTCTGTTTGTCGGTATTAAAGTCCCAATATTAAATATAAATCATACTGTAGTATTTGTCATAACGCCATTTATTAAATATCAAAAATAAAGTATATCATAAATTATTTTGTCATTCGAGTCAGAAATAATTTGTCATGATATTCAAGATATTTTAGACGCAAAAAACAATAGAAATAATCTTATAATATTCGTGTCGTTGTACACAATATCGCAGTATTACTTTAAAAAAAAATAACAAAAATAACAAAACCACAAGGTAATAAAAAATGTATTAGATTATAACAACATTACACTGGCTTGAAAAAATTCAACATTTTTCACAGTTCTATTCCTTCCACGTAGGAAATAAACTCAGATGATGGAAAAAAAAAATCACTTTAAAGTACTTTTCGTGTCTATTTCCCGATTAAATTAGATGTTTTTTGAAACTTTTTGAGCAGTTTTATTTGCCAAAAAGTGAACTTAGAAAGTCAAGAAAAAAAAACCTCACTTTAAGACTGGCGCGTTCTTCGTTTCGTTCGCAGTATCTACAATGCAAGCTCCGAATACTCAATTCCCGCGAACTAAGTATTTTTCTTATCCAACACGGAAATCCGAAAATACTGGTTAATAGTTCTTTATTCTTTTTTTAGATTATTATTTGCGATTATTTACATTCTAATTTACTCATATCAGAAACTATACAAACCCTTTTGATACGACATCGGGTGGTTTTAGTTTTTTTTAACTTATTTTTTTATCACTTCAATCTTGTTTTCGATTTGTCACCATTATCAGATATCGTCATCGAAAAATTTTGTTTATTTTTCTACCATTGCACGCGGCGTGTACCGTTTTTTTTTTTTTTAGCTTAACCGGTTACTTTCGTTTGTTTCAAGAACGTTACACATCTAAATTTAATTTTCATTTCGAATACAGTTATGAATTTGTGATGGACGCTACAATTGTATTGTTGCAAAAGCCGTTTCGGCCTTGGAATTCCAGTTATAGAAATTAACAACTTCTCGAAGCTCAGTTAACTTATTCCAATTTGTCGGTTTATGGTGTTTGAATGCGTAATTGTTCCAGCCTAAAGTCACTGGGGATAAACGTTATTTGCATCAACAAAATATATAAATATTTTTATTTTTTTGAACTCCATTAGTTTGACGTGTAATTTTTACTGAAATAAGTCATCTCATCCAAAAAATACAGCTGAAACTACCACCGAATATAATATTATGTTAAAATGGACCTAAATTATCAAAACCATTATTTAATGGATTCGAACGCTAATTAAATTTTTTTTTTTTTTTAAGACGCATTAAAACTACACTTTACAAGCACAAAATATGTTTCGTACATCATAGAGTAAAAATAAATAATTTTGCAATATCTGAATTTTTAATTTTGTTTTTTCATCGTGTATTTTTTAAATAAAGTAATTATTAATGCATTAAATCCGCGTTAAAAAATTGAACTCTTTCGCGTTGAAATTCGTCATTATTACACAAGAGCACGTTCACGTCAATCATTGGCTTAAAAAACGAATCACTATGAAATAATTCCTATTTACTTCGGTAGTATAGTAATCGAACACAATATTAAAACACCTCGTAATTAATTTATTAAAACTAACGCAACACCAAGACAATAGTAAACGACGAAAAACGCGTACAGTTTTTTTTGGAGGTGAGCGTACTCTACACGAGTACTATTAATATATTATAATGTAAACAGAGTGAGCGTTATTTCGATAAAATAAAAACAACTTGAATCGACTTTGGGTCACTCCGTATATATTATCGAGTGAATTCGACAATACAGTCGTTGGGATTTCAAATTCATATTTTTTATTTTATTTTTCATATCGGTAAAAAACGTCTCTCGTCTTACGGGAACAAGTAGCGGTTCGGCCATCGACACGATATGCGGTGTCCCGGGGCCGGGTACGTAGACGGCGGCAAGTCTCCCGGGTCGGGGTAGAAAGCTTCGGCGGCGACGAAGGTCCGACCTGGCCCGGAGAGACGTTGTTGAGCGCAACGTATGACAAGAAGGGGCGGGTGGCGGGTCGCGGGCACCTCCTAACCCCGAGGGCTCGGCTGAGTATTCGCGGTCGGCCCCGAGTTTAATGAACAACTGGAGTGTTCGACGCATCCGGCCGTGCCGGCTAATCGAATCTGCGTCGTCGTCGGTCCCGGACGCGAACCACTGGACCGGAAAATTCATAACGCACGTCGATAAGAGAGAGCGCGAGAGACGTGCCCGCGACGACGACTCGACGACCGACCGGCCACCGGCACCGTCGTCGGACGATCGTCTGCTCTCGCGTCCGCGGAAAAATCCTCCGTCGTCCTTCGAGTCGGGGGGGAGTATTATGTCATCGGTTGTCATTCCGTCACGAGGACCGCGCGACCGACTATAACCCATCGGATCCATTCGATCCGCCGCCACGCGGGCGACTTCTTGCGAGTTTTCACTCGGACTGGTTTCTTATCAAATCGAAATTGGTTTTCATCGTTTTTCAAAAATTACAACCCTAAGCACTGGCAATTTTCAATGAGTACTTCAATAGCTACTAGTTTCCAGAGAAACGTCAAGTTTTCAAAAGATTTCGACTTTTGTTGTGTTGTTACCTATACCTAATGTGTATATAGATATTTGAAACTTTCGAGTTCTCTTAGATTTTTTTCCTACGGTTAAACATGTTTACTTAAGTCTTAAAAGTTTAAAAAATTTAAACAATATACGAGCAATGTTGTTTTACTTGTATGGAAAATATCGAAAACTCTATGTTATAATTTTAGAGTTTGAATAAAACGGGAAATCTATTGGTTTCACAATAATGTCTGTTTTTTATTTTATATATTTTTTTTTTTTTGTATTTGTGTACATGCTTTTAACTAGAAGAAATTGTCTAATTTTTAACTTTAAAATGTGTTTCCGGTAACAGAAAGGAAAATAAATTTTCATAATAATACTAAATTGACACTTTATAGTGCCAATTATATTATACACTTAACAATTTAATGAATTTATTTTATTTATAGGCTCTCGACATTTTCAATTTTTTTATCGGTAATAGTTTGGTTGCAACTTTGATCTTGGGTGTTCAATTTCAAATCTCAAACTTTCGAACATTTTCAGGTACTTCATAGAGTTATAAACGTTTGATTTGTTTTTTATGTTTTCTTAACGCGTCAGCGGATTTTATTACAACGGGCCAGCGACGCGTTTACGCGTCAAAAACGTATACGCTTATATCTGCTATGATTAAGCCGTTTTAATTTTAATAAACTCTGTACTTCACACAGACGATACACAATCAACTCTTAATTTAATGTAATGGTTGGTTTTATCTTTAGATATATGAAACATATTATTTCCACTACAATACTTCAAAATCTAATAATTTAGAACTATCTATAACACACTATATCATGTATGAATCAATAGAGTTGTTCTTACAATGCCATCGACGCATAAACGCGTGACGCGGCGTCGCAGTATAACCGCCGAAATCACGGGTGACGTCGAACGTGTTTCGTTTCTATTTTATTTTATTGTTAAAATGTAATTGGGAATATTCAATGGGATTTTAATTCACATAAAGACATTGCATTACTTCAAATGACAATGTTTATCGTCGAATATCGTCCGGTAAACATTATCCGGTTTTCGATATTTAATCATTTTCGTTTAATTCTTCGTGTTAAATAATTAACATTTTAATTGGGTTTTAAAATCGACTTCTATATTATTACATCGAATTCGCGGAAGTCTTTGTTGAATATAAATTATAAAGCAATAGTTATTATGTAAATTGCAATTGGAATTTCGTATTTTAAAAGCTGATATTAAACTTTCAAGTTGAATTCACAACCTCTGACTATTTTTATGTATCAAATTAATTAAGTGAAATACATTATAATATGTCTTACAGTGTCTTAATTGCGTCGTCGGCGACTTACGTTTTGCATGCGGTTCGCAGATTTAGTTGGACAAGAACCGTTAATTTATTGTTATGATTCGTGTCGTAAATCTATGCTTCGCGTAAATCTTTTACAGCAAGTCGACGAAAATCCAAATCTAACTACGAGGGATAACACGTCATATTTAACGATCCCAGTTAATGAGCCTACACTCTTTTTTTTTAAAACTTTCGATCTTATTTTTCTTTTTACTCTTATCATCCTAGTTATCTAAAGATCTCCGAAAACCGTTTCATAGTTTCCGAACGTAGCGCAGGCCGTATGAATTGTCAATCGGCCATCGGTATATAGAGAGTAGTTTTTTTTTCTCTTAAAATTCGCGTGTGCAATTTTTCACGAAATTGGAAACTTTTTTACTTCTATTTCAATATCAACTCAACTCGTTTTACCTACTTACAGAAATCTCATATCAATGCGTCATCGATACCGTTTGTCACCTGCACAGTCTGTTTTCAACGAGGTATGAAAACGATAAAGTACACTAATCGCTCGCAACATATAAAGTCGGAGATTTCATCCTGCGCGTCAAAATTTTTCGAGCAAGTTTATCAAATCGATAAATCGTAAGTACATACACCGAAATTTCGGATGAAGTTTCGGACTGTTCGTGGTATAGTCATTTTTTATCCACACGGAGTGTAAATGTTGCGATTACTTCGACTCATCTCTCGTGAGATCGGGAAAGGGCCGAGAGAAGTGGGTAATAACGAATAGATTCAGAATTAATTACTACTGAGCGACAACATTTTTACCGATTTTATTGTCTCCGCGATCATGACTGTTGTATAATCGTACAAATTATTGTACTTTGAGATGACAGAGGTTTCATCAATCAACTGTAATAGTTAAGCCTTGGAATCCAAGTTTAAACGATCCGCTATCACGTTCCAAATGCATTGTATAGAGAAAAAGCCAAAAACAACATTTGTCTGTTAAATGCAATTTTATTGTCGAGACAATAACGAATACGAAAAAACAGTGAGCGCCGAACTCAAACCGTTCAAACATTTTCATCAGTTTAATATCGCATCTACTATCGCATGCACTCAACGACAAATGTCGAAAATCACATAAGTACTCTTTTACAATAAATAATGGCAGTAAAAACGTCAACCAAGATTAAATAAGCGGTAGGAACCAGTTATCCATGGGGTTTTTAAACCCCTGCTGCGTAAAAACCGTCATCTATACGGTTCCGCGATATAGTCGTTTCCTTCCTTTTATAACACCACACGACGGTTCTTGTTCGCCCGTTGGCAGAATTTTACGCTTTCCATAACAGTTATATTTTATCTTACAACACTCGACGTTTATTTGAATGTTAATAAATTCTATAGTGGGAAACTCGAAAAATTACATCTAATTTATTGTTTGTTGTTTAAAAATATAATCCATAAAACAATTATACGAGACTTTAAAACGAGTAGTAAATGATGGTCGTTCTAGTGATTCTTCTTTATAATGTGGAATTTGAAACATCTGAATTTAATCAAATAATTTCGTACACTCCAAGTAATATCCGTCAAATACATAAACAAAAATGTTTTTGCTGATAGATAAATTGTTTTGTTTTAATATATCAAATTAAAAGTGGTATATTAAATCGATATATAGCTGATCAGCTCTCGAATAGAAACGAAAATATATTATATTACGAACTTTCATCCAATTTTTTTTTTTTTTTTTTGACATTCTTTTGGACGTAATACTTATTAAAAAGAAAATAGTAGAGTGTTATGAGAATTACTTAAAACACAACTTAATATAGCTCGTTGAAAATGTTGAAAATAGTCAGTATACCTACTTATAAATAAATGTCAAAAAATCAGGTATACTAATAACGCTCAAAAATATTATCGAGTAAGTTGGTATTTCTCAGTCAGGTTTAAATAAAACAATATCAAAGAATTATTGAAATATTACGTCGATTTTTAAGTTTTGATTAACCCTTACTTTTTGACGGCTCGATGCAGAGACTGACAATATGTTGGCTTAAAACTATGTCCATTATTAAAACAACAAAGTTGTACTCGTATAAAATCTAAAAGTGGAATTGTACTTTATTCTTGAAAATAAATTGTACTTGTATGTGTTTGTGTGTGTATAAATATCGTATATATAAACAGATTAAAGTTTAAAAATACTCCTAATTTATGTGTTGTAATTAAAAATTCCTTAGACTCCAGTAAGATCATAATTTATTTATACAATAACAACGTCAGTGGGGAGCAAGAGAACAAAATTAATATACATAAGATAATTAAGAAGATAAATACTAATAACAGTTAATATTATTATCTATAAAAAAAAAAAATTTGTATGCAAATTTTCAACTTATACTTATTACAGTGAAAAAAAAATCATAATTATATAATTAATAACAATAGCTTTACGTTCCAACAATATTGGACTATTTAAAGTGAAACTGTTTACCTTAATTATTATACACCCGGGGTTCGATATAAAATTCATGGCTTTAACTATTGTCCGCATTTGTTACTTAATTTAAAAAATTATAAATAATAATTATTTTTTTTTTTGCTTACGAAAATGAAAACAAAAAGTTTCGAGCAAATTTTCCGTAAATGAAATTTTCCTTTTACGCTCATACGCTTTGTTGAAATAATCCCAATGCTCCTTCTTTAAACCTTAATAACGTCAATATTTTTCTTTCGGCTCTGTAAAATTTTATTTTAGAAATAAAAAAAATCAAACTTCAATGGTCGGTCGGCTTATGGGTCGTATCTACTCAATACATTTGCAAGGACCACGGAAAATAGTCTGAAAAAAAAAAAAACAGGATATTTCTGCGGGCTACACGTTTGCGACCATTGGTCAGATGGAAAAGTAATTGTAAGGTTTATCTCTGCTCAAATCGATGATTTCTTAGAGATTTCACAAAAGATTCTAATATTACGAAAATATAAATTTAACGATTAAAACTATAAATAAAGAGTCGCTTCTCGTCGAGATGAAAACACGACAAACAGGATATAATATGGTACGCAGTCGTAGCTGTGGTTTATAAAACTATTCATCTAATTATGAAACAGTTGAAAACAATTATTCGAACAAAACCGACAATGCTAAACAACTTTCGCGTAATCGATTTTTTTAAATGGAAAATTATTATTATAAATTCGGTTTTATTATATTACAATCATACCAAATCATCTGCACGTTATGTTTCAACCTCAAAAGCTCGTTCCTCTCAAATATTGCCTCGAGCATAATAACAGGTACACTCTGTCATTCCACGACATAAGTAATACAAATATAATAATATGGCAGAGCGCATTTTCTGATTTACAATCATACTTTTTCGGGAATTCGAACAGCGAACATCTTCGTAAATCGAATATTTATAAAAAAAAAAAAAATCCGACGCGTTCTCACAACGACGTATAATCCCGTCGCACTCGTGTGATTTCACTACCTACTCAAAGTCAACCTTATCACGCGAATGTTTGAATGATCGAACGTCGCGCCGCGGGAACACGACGTCATCTTCACTTAAATCGGTTGAAATAAATTCCAGTCGGTAACCGTAATAGTTTATCTACACCCAGCATCCTATAACGCGGAAAACCAACAAGTGTCGTTTGCAAAGTTTCGCAAGCAAATTTTGTAATTAACGTGTACATGTGTAACTACTTACCTATGTTTAGGCGGGCGTAAACTCATCCGGTAAAAGTGAATATAATCACCGTGGATGCTCATTAATACGGGTTTGTCTCAACGATGCAATGATAACATTTGAATAGCATTTATTTCGTTGTCTTCGACAGATACGTCGTTTAAAGTCTATTAAGTGCAATAAAATATTGGAATACAAACATCGAAGTCAAAATGAAGAGCTAAAGTAAGTAAATATCAACTCGATTGATTAAAATTTGACAAAACGTACAATGTCAATTGTAAAACTATTTGATTATTGTTATTACAAAACATGACTTGTATTATAAATTATGAAAATTAAGTGTTTTTTTTTTTTACTGAATCTTATAAATTATCAAACGAATCAAAAGATAAAATTGTTTTAATATAAAATATAATATTATATAGTTAACTAATAATACGAGTTGTGTTCGACTGTGAAAACTCGGACATTATTGATTTATTATCGAAATATATTTTATAGATTTCTACAAGATACAGTATTTAGATTCGACGACTAGTTTGATCACTATTTGGAGCGTTGAAACTTGGTTGTGCTACTATTTGTTTAGCGTAGTGTTATGATTTCAACAAGATTGTTTCTCTAAATTATGTCTGCACGGGACGGTATTACATGTCATAGTAAGTCGTAGTTATTCATAAAATATATACATAAAACGTACTAAACGAAATGTCATTATTAACGGGCCAACAAAATTAGTTTGTTTCGCCTAATAAGTAGAATGTAAATATATTTACGAAGCCAAATTGAACAAAATTGAATTTCCAAGTCCATCGCGTCTCTAATTAATCGTCTATAGATGAAGAAAAAACACCTTATATGAAATTAGTTCCAAGTTCGAGTTTTTAAGTGTATTTATGTACATTTTTTAATGCGGTCCCGGTAAAATTGTATTTCAAAAAGTTTAAAGCAACTGTGCAACTAGGTCACAAACTTATGTCTTGTTACCAAGTGGCAAGTATTGATGTAGATATTGACCTCGAGATGAGTGTGATTACATAAAATTAATGGGATCCGTCAACGTAGTATACAACCAAGTGTTGAAAATCGAAAACTGATTATAAGTACCGATTTAAAGCATCACATGATGCACCACGACTCAACATTTAAACGATACAAGCACGATGACTTTTTCATCGGCAATAAATTCGATGAACGCGTTGACCAATGTACAGCGATAGGCGGTTACGATGTCGTTTGTTATTATACTATTGTCGATAAAATATGGTGGATACTTGACCATTTTTTCTTTCTTTTCCGATTCTTAAAAGGTATCTAAACTCTGTATGCCTAAGGGCCACCGCATTGCCAAAATATAGATCTGTGTACGCCCCTGTAATTGATCATCATTAAAGCACGACAAATCTCATACTCGCATCGCTAAAAATCGACAAACCACGGTGTTGCAGTCTTTATAAAAATAACGATCGTTTAAAAGTATAGAAATGTGAATACGTGGTTTTCATCAGCTGTGATTTTTTCCGAATTTATAAAAAAATATTCTGAATTTACCGTTTTGTCGTGAACTCACTCAAAAAAATGTGTATTATGAATAACGATAACAATGTATTAAAGAAAAGACACTATTCCAAGAACTTATTTATTATGTATATTTTGTGATTATCATTTAACCATCAAAAACTTTTGCGTTCACGAATAGTACAGCAGTAGGTTACAATTTGTTCTTTATATAATTTATTTACATCATGTTTAGTAACTTTAAAAACCATATAATTATAATTAAACTAATGGCGTCTTCTGTATAACTTTTCTCGTTAAAATATGATTACAATAACAATTTTTTCACAACATGCGAGTACTTGTTTAGGTAAAAATAAAGTGTTGCGTATACATTATTATATATATATATATATAATTTATTGCTACAACATTTGATTGCCGTCCTATTTAGAAACTTAATATTGCTAAATAAAGCATAAAATATATATGCATACTAGCATACAGAAAATTATAGTAACCACCCCTCGATTATGATAGTATAATAATATTATAATTTGGCCCCCACACGAACCTGTCCAGTGGGGCCCATTATCTTTTCCAAGAAATAAACAAATAATATTATAATAATTATGCACAATAATGGGTATAATTGTATGATTATTTCGCAAGCGATCGTCGAAGACGATTTTTTTATTACGGAAAACAAAACGAGAACTCATATCATTATATTTTGTAAACGATGTGTGATTTCTATTATTTTCACGCGATTGTATCTTTTTAAAAAAACGTATTTATCATAAATGTTTACATAGGTACAAGGGATCCCGACAGAGGTGTCTCTTTCGCAGTGTAATAACTACTAACTACAAAAAAAAAAAAAAATGAAAATTACTTTTCTGAAAAATTAACTATGGTAATAACAATCGCCATTGTATACGTCGTAAATTGTGTAATATATCTTTTTAAAAAAAATCCGTAAGTACCTATAATATGATGCAAAAAACGAGAAAAAAAAACGCGTGGTCAAAATGCAATTGAACAGAATTTCCAAATTTAATAGGGGCGTTGTCTTCGGCGCGACTCGGTCGTTCCATTAACAATAATGTTATCAGTATTTGTCCCGAAGTAGGTTTACCGTGACGACTGCGGTGTGATATTCAAGTGCTAGGATGATAGTTCTTTTATGCGCGCGCGTTATACAAAGTCGAGATAAAGTGACTCGTGTACGCACTAGGAGGATATGGAGTGGTCGTCAGTTCGTGTTAAGTCGTCGATTGTCAACGGAGCTTTTCGAGTGGGTTGAAAACTCTTGTTAAATTATAAATTACCCATCGAGAAAGAATGGGGGAACAACCCCAGCAATAAGAGCCGGTCGTACGGGGGTCGCGAGAGCTTCTAGATAATACTGTTATGACTATACTCTATAACACCGCACGTGTTTCGTATTTCTCGATAGTTTTCAGAGTATCTGAATGACTGAATGTCTGAAGTATCTATACTTACGCGCGAGATAATTTTTTAAAAACGAAATCTTCTCGTCGCCCAAAATTACAAAAACCAGACAATTTATCCAAACATATTTATACTAAACAGATTTCTTTAACGATAGGTATCACCTTTCATTGAGTATTCCGCATGAAGTGACATTTTCAGTACGATTGATTACAAGTGATCGCTGACCGAATTTTTCGCAGACGAACAAATCAAAGTAATCGATTGAGAAAACACGTAAAATCGGGTAAGTTTTAGACATTTTTAATTGATCGTGACTACGAAAGAACTTTCAAAATTGTACGAAAACTCAAACTCCAGAGTTATCAAGAGCTTCGGTTTTCGAATTATTAATTTATGCGAAATTCAAAAAAAAAAAAAAACGTTTTTTTTTTTCTCTTGAGAGAATCAGTGTGCCTTTAATAATTATTAACAGAACATTATTTGCAACACTTTATACCTGAATGAACTCTACTGGAAACAACATAGTTTTCAATGCGTTTTTATGTATTTTTTATATGATGGTTTGACTTGAACCATCCATAACGCGTTTGTATATTACACAAAACACCTATGTTTCTTTGAATAGATTTAACTATATTATGACGTGTTTAACTCGTTAAACGATTTATGATTTTTGTGTCGTCTACGACAGTAAAATGATTATTTTTTTCCAGAATTACGCTGATGTTTAAAAATGTAATAAACTCGAGCGTATTGCGGAGCAGTTATGAAAAAATTAAATTACTACCCACACGATCTAAGTAATAAATAATATATATATATATATATTATATACAAAATATTGGTCTATAAATTAAATTATGAAAGTATTGTGTTCTAGATATTTGAGACACGTGATACATTAGACGATGCTTTAGACGATCGTCTCGCTTTCTCGCGAGATTGGAACGCGATTTTCCGTTCGTACACACGAAAGAGCGCGGTGCGTGTAAACATAATATAAATTGGTATCCGAGCGAATGCGTGATTTTTCCGAGTTGTATAAAAGAACTGTGGACGGTGTAAATTATTACACGCGGAGAATTCTATCGTCCGCGATTTACGCGTCTCGTATTCAATATTTATTCACGAATTATTATCGTTATTGATGCAATGCTATTTATTGAATTATCTATTTATTTGCTAAACGTTCGAAATAATTTATTTAAAAGTAATTTCATGACGTCTGTGTGTGTGTGTATGTGTGTAGGCTCGTTTTGTGGATGTAGTATTCCTTCGTTTAACTTTGACAATATTTTTATTTTTTTTCATGCGATACGATTAAGATTTATTTTACAAAAGGCTTAAAATTAATTCAACTCTTATTATGACATTTTTTAGAAATTAATTATGAAAATTCCGTTATGTAATGACTAAGCGATATTCAAACGGAAATATGTTTTTAATTACTTTTAGTGAATGCCAATGGCCTACGTTTTAAATGCAAAAATATGAAAATTCGACGCTGTCTTAAACGACATTTAATTAGTGACAAAAATTATTATTATTTATTTTGACTACGCCCCGTATAGTATCGATAATCAGATATTTTAATGTGCTGCGAACGTTATAATAAGCCAAGTTATGTATTAATTAATGGACGACAATTTAAAATATTTGTAAGATTACATTGTTGGAACAACAGACTTTCGGAAGGAATCGAATAATACATACTCTTTGTGGAAAATAAATAACGATATTTTAATCGAATACACTTTACCCTGTATTATGACAATTATTATAAACTGCCGCGTATAAGCGACAAAAACGCTTCAAAATTGTCTGAAACTAGTCCCATAGTTCATATCATACATAGTAATATTAAACGATGGAATTTATTCGGCCACGAGATTATTAAAACATACAGAGTGGTTTTCGGATAAACTTAACCGTAGACTTGCCACTGATTTCGAAATGATTAATAAACCTGGTCGATTGTGATTCCGACGCCAATCGACCTCGATAACGGCAAACATATTATTAATAAAACGTATGATTCGACCATATTTCCAACAAACTCAAACACAAATATTCAATTAGTAAGTGATGTGAGATAGAGAGGGAAAATTGAATCGACGTATGCTGCGATAATATTAAAAGACGAACCGTTTCTAATATTATCTCGTCGTTAACGAACATTACTTTAATTTTACGTTTCAAAGCCGTTTAACAAAGTTACGTTTAGAAATTGTTTGGAAATAAATCAACCGAAATAAAGTAGAAATAACGCGTTTTCCCGTTACGTTGAATAGAGTTCAAAATATTTGATAAAAATCGCCTGACATAATCGAATAGCGTTATGTTGTTGACTTCACCGAAAATATATTATTATAACACCTACTCTATCGGAAACAAATTTTAACATAATTTATTTTTGAAATTTGAAACGAAAAACTAACAAGATTCAGGGTGTTTTATAGTGAGTTCATCTGTTCCTTATTTTTTTTTTAATTTTCATAAAGAGAAAATTCTAATCCTTACGTTAAAAGTTAAAACCAAGTTTAATATATTATGTCACGCACGAAACTATATAGACTTGGATATACTGTAATAATATTATATTACACAACTTTAACACTTAATTGTTATTATGATTTGCATTTGAGGTGTTTTCACAGGGATTTAAATTACATTTGTATAATTTTTTATTTATAATTAAATTTATAAATAAATAAGACAGTTATAATAGTATGCATTTAGCTTGGGGAATATTATAAATAGGTTATATAATATTTATGTTTGAAAAAAGTAAATTTTTACCGATTCAGAGCAATTACTATGATGCTAGGAGTGCATAATATGATGCAACTATAATATTGATAATAATGATTACAAATTATACCGTAAATATGACAAACATCTATTTACTCTATAATCTCGACCGGACACGGCCCGTCGACTTTGCCTGTACACCGTAAGCGCCTCTTAAATAATTAAATTAAAGCGATGTTTGTATAATTTGATCAACGCGCACGCATAGTTTAAACGATGTAGTCCACAGTCATCGGGTAAACAGGTTTTATTAAACGATTAAACTACAGTGACTTATTATGCTTATTCCATAAATGATATTAAATTAAATACTATACGTACAATTATAATATAACGCATTGTTTTATAAAATATTTTCATTATATTATTAAATTATAATATTTAATAATATCTACGTGGCTACACGCACGTCAATCAATTAGCTATAATCGAATAATCTTGTTTTTTTTAAACAATTTCAAAACGTTTTTTAATTCAAATGTTCAATATAAAATAGTTTACTTGTACGTGTCTACTCGTGTATTTTCAAAATTTAAATTTCGATAAAATTTAACGTAAACATTCGATTCATTTTATGAGTAAACACAAAACAATATGGAAGACATCGACTTATTAATAATAAAGAACGCGAATAAGGCATTAGTTTTGCAATAATTGTTCCTACAAAACAGATTTAAATTGTAAATAGTTTGAAAGCAAATATTTACTCTTTAGATACTATTAAAATTGTTTTTATTGTATAATATAATCATTGTCGACCTTCACTTGGAACAATCTATCAGTAGTTACTAACTAAATAACAATAAAATAAACAATATTTTAAAATAAATATTCCCTTTAGGTGTGCTTATAATTATTACTCGAGTTTCAGATAATACCGTATTATATAATATGTTATATATTTATTACAATCAGTTTTCTATAATCAGAGACTGTAACTGCCGAATTATTCGGTTTTTGTTAACTATACATTAACTTTACGTACCTACAATGTTAATGTAATAAAAATCGGTTTGATGAAAATTTCAATTTCAACTTGATTAGACTTGTTAAGATTTTCATTTAAAAGAGTCATCACAGTCGAATTGAATGGACGATGAATGATAGTAAAATATGTAGATGACAAAATTTCAATAAAATTTAATTTAACCAAAACGTATAGCAGGTAAACTATGTGAAATTAGACGAATGACAATTTGACTACAGTAACTGTTGCAAAAGAACAAACTGCGTATGATGATTTATACAAAATGTATATTTTACATAAAAAAGAAACTCGAGTTTCATACTATATTTTGTACGTTTTGTTTTTTTATATTCGGATCAAGAACACTTCTCGATTCTCTTTTCTCACCAAGTGGACGGAATTTCCTCGAAATGCTTCCAACTGCATCTGAGTGCAGTCGCGAATTTCATTGAACATAATGTAGTAGAATCTATTCAAATTTAATTTTGTCTTCTCGCGTTCCACAGTAAAACATTTTGATAAAAATGTATTTTAACACGTTAAGAGTGTATAATACTTATTTAAAATTATCCAAAACTTTTTAGTTCAAAAAATAACTATTGACTTTACTGTCGTTCGAAACATAAGTAACCTTATGGAAAATCTTAAATCTTAAGGCAGATTATTTCATGAAATTAACAAAAATTGTTTCGTTTGAAAAATAGATGTGAAATATAATTGTCTGCGTACTGACATAATATTTTATCTGTAGTTAAAACGTCAGAATAACAAATGAATAAAATAAAAAATGAAATGATTTTTTTTTAAGTATTATAATTTGGTACTTATTGAAAATGTCCAATGAAATAAGAGTGCGTGATGTTTTTCGAATCATTCTTTTTGACAACATCAACACTTTGTTTCAAAATGAAGAAACCCCGGTGAAACCAAACACTTTTCACCCTGCCGAAAATCTAATAAATTCACAAATAATGAAGAGCTCGGTGACTTGCTGGAAAAAGGAACTGTACTGGTTTTAAAAGCGGTCTAGACAACGACCGTGCAATTATGACGATATTTTATACGGACGGTGAATTCTACGCAATATCAAAACGACAATCTCTTGAAAGTTCTTAAGTGTAGAGAAGTAATAACGTCGATAAATTATCTAAACTATCTAAACACATACATTTATACACACACACACACATATACACGTGTATATATACGAGTATAATATGTGTGTGTATATATACGAGTATATAGAGCAGACGAGTTTTGTAAAACTATCGGCGTCGGTGATTTATACTTAAACTAACTGTATTTATTTATTATTACGCGTGTATGTATACTGTACTGGTACATTATTATTGTGTTCTGTACATTTGATTTCCCTCGAAAATCGCACTTCAAACGCGGAACGGGTAACAATATTTTCCATAAAAATATTTCAAAGCCAAAAGAGGTCTGATGATACCTATCTATATACTACACGTACGTACGTCTCCTCCCAAATGATGTCGCTTAAATTGCACCGGCTGAATTTATTCAGTCTATTTCCGAAACAAATCTGCGGTCTTTTAATCACGAACAGAACACATCGGTTTGAAAGGGAAGTCACCTCATTTTTATTATTTTTTCATTTATTTTTTCCCCCTTCAGTCCCTCGCCCACCGAGACCGACCGCCAAGTCGTCTTCTTTTCTCTCTCTCTCTCCCTCTCGATCCCGCCTTCCTCTTCTCCTCCTCCTCACCCCTCTCCAAACAACCCGTCGCTCTTCGTCCGCGCGGATAAAATAAATTACCGGCAGTATATTCGGCACATATGTCGACGATGCGTTGAATAATTTTTACATCAGTATGGTTGAAAAATCATTCCTTTTCATAAAGAGACGGCATAGAACAAACGAGCCATTACTCGGATTAAAATGGCACCGCTCCGCCACACAAGCGTCGTCATCGTATAGTCGTCGTCGTCGTCGTCGTAGTACGGTCGTCTCCTCCACCCTGCCTTGCCCAAGGACTACTGTCCCCGTCTATCCTTTCGTCATCACTCCAAACGCGTGTTCGACGAGGACCGCGTGTGCACTTGTAATGCGTACACTCATACACTGCCCTCCCAAAATGAAGTACAGTATCAACGAAAATATATA
Organism: Drepanosiphum platanoidis; assembly: GCA_948098885.1. NCBI lineage: Eukaryota > Metazoa > Arthropoda > Insecta > Hemiptera > Aphididae > Drepanosiphum > Drepanosiphum platanoidis. Next base: position 12,817,419 of record OX402528.1, read on the forward strand.
ACTGTTTGGTTACTTCGTGACTATTTTTGAATTTCTTCACTCGTTGATCGAAAAAAAAGTATTACGTCCATCGATTATTATAACAATTCACTTTGAAAATCTATCCGAATAGGTTTCTTTTTGGTTTTAGCCAAATCAATAATAAATTATACAGGTAAATAAGCCACGTTTGACGAAATCAAGTAGACATCTGCTGCCTTTTTGAAATCCAAAAACAATAACAATATTACAATGTACATAATCACATAATAAAAGTTATATAAAACAAAGGGAAAAAAAAACAATTAAAACACTTGTACCAAAAAAATATTATTAACAAACATGTTAATATAATAATTATACCGTATAATAACAAAATACTAATAATAATATTTTCAATAATGCTCCGTCGGTTTTGTAAGCCTCGCTAGACAAGTATACAAAAATAATATGTTTACTGCACGTTAGTCTAGTAAAAATAGACACGCGACGGGTAAGTCGTATTCTGACAGACGTTTCGTAATGTTCAAAACTAATTTCAAGTGTCTGGAGGACACTTCTTATAACGTTTCGACCGGGGTGGAAAAGAAAAAAAAAACGATGTAAAATTGTCCGGTGACAATAATCTAATTTTTTTTTTTTTTTCGAAAATCTTCAGCCACTGCTGCAGCACTTAGGTACTTATTAGTTTGAAAGGACAGAGTATTTTAGTGTACGGTGCGATCGAGCGCATCGCCCCGACGACGTCGTCGGTGTGCGTACTGAGTGTCCCGGTCGTACGCGAAAATAATAAAAAAAAAAAAAGGAAAAAAAGCCACCAGAATTAAAAAATAAAGCCCCGAGACCGTGGAGCAAAAGAGTGGAGGTAGAAAAGAAAAAAAAACCAAGAAAGAAAAGCCCGTAGTAGCCCTCTGTTATCGTATTATTTCAGTTCTTCCGGTACGCCGGCACAGTGCACGGGGGTAATAAGGTACCCGTGAGAAATTCGAATATTAAATATTCCACAGTCACCCGAGAAAATTAACTTTTTCGCATAAACAATAACTACCCCTCGGGCGTTGTATATCGTATTTCTCAGGTATCGTTGCGCGCGCGCGCGCGCGCCCGGCCGGCCGGGAGACCGAGGAGGAACGCGAAATATTAATAATAATAATTATAAATGCGTTTAATAGGAAGAAAACCTGCGAAACGTGAATGTGTTTATAGGTTTTTTTTTTTCTTTTTGCTTCTTCTGTTATTGTTGTTGTTTCCTTTAACGAATATTGCACGGTCACGCTTTAGGAATTTAAATTGGATTTAATCTACTGCAGTCGGAATAAAACCGGTGATAAATTAAGTTAAACGTGCGCGAAAAAAATAAGAACGCTTTTCCGTTTGTCCGTACTATTATAATAATAATAATAATAATAATATGAATATGAATACAATACTTTTGTGCGCGTCACGTAGTTTTCAAAATAATTCAATTCACTAACGTCTTGATAATATTATTTTATTCACGTATCACGATAATTATCATATCACTCTAATTATAATTACTCGACGTTAAGGGTGCCCTCGAACAACCCATGTGTTCCAATTTACAACGTAACAATGCGCGTATAATATTTATATATATATATATATATTATATGTGTGTTGTTGAAAACAGTTACTGTTTTAGTCGAGATAATTATTGTACAAGATACTTGATCGTTGATAACTATAATGGTTTCTGAAAATTCGAGATATTCGGCTCCCCGTGATAATATAATAATGCCAAACAATTTATGAATAATTTGTTTTGTTATTATAATTAATTTACAACTTTGGAGTATAAACATTTTAGGAATTTCGTGATAAGTTTACTCCGGGATGTATTTGGCGTTTAATAATAAAATTAGGTCATTTGTAGTATAAACGCATTACGGTACACGACGATACGTAATAGTATAATACCTACGTTTCAGTTTCGTAACACTTGATGATAACATAACGATAAGTGTACGTATTTGTCAGAGGAGACGAGATAAAAATTTAAATAGATTTTTTTTCTCGAAAAATTTAGTAGCAACATGAGACAAAAAAATAAAAAGTCGCAATTTTAAAGTGCATAAAATTCACGTGTAAGATTAAAAAATATAAATACCGTTGTTGCATTGATATATGCAATTGTTACATGCCATAAACATGAAATCTTTTCACTATATATATACTAAAATTTACTTGTAAAGATTTGGCGATCTTATAAAAATAGAAACGTATTAAAATAAAAAATACATGATAAACATTATAATATATTATAATATATGGGTAGTTAAAATTATCTAGGTAAATTAAATATAATATTTAAAATATTTTTTTAAATTTCGAATAAAATTATTTAAAACAAGAAACCGAGTTTAATAATGAAAATCTCTATAGAAGAAACTAGTATCGAAATATAAAAATAGCATTGTTATTATCTACGTAGAGAATCATTGAGTATAAATAAAAAAAAAAATCACATTGTTATGAAATCCTTTACGCGAATTCGTGACGATTAAATGAATTTATTTTCAATATTTTACGTGCCACCGAGTCGAGAATGATAAGATGTATCTCAAGTGTCCAAAGTACTCTTCGGAGAGTGTGAGTACCTATATGTTATTCAAAAAGTTTTGAATGCGAAAAGCTCTAACGATAACAGTTTTAAACAATAATAAAAAAAATACCCGTCGTCGTGATATGAGGTCAAGAAAAATCGTAATTTTAAAACGCGTTGATTAAAATCTAAAACACAGTAGTTGCGGTATATACGTATTATACCACGAAAGTTCGGTAAGCACATTTTCCGGGCAAAATGTTGATTACAATAAGTTTTACGTGCGCCGTTTATATTATTTATGTGCGAGTACGCTCTACGTAAATACGTTTACAACAGACGACAGTGACTTAATGCCATCTTTAGTAAATAGAATCTACCGGTTATTGGAATGATTTTGGTAATGCACAAACTCATTATTGCGCTTACTATTGTTTGCGGGCAAAACGTTAATCGATCTCGCAGACGATGATTGTCGTCACCGCGATTTTCGGAACTTTCGAATTCATTAGTTTTAATTATTTTCCATCGGAAAATGCTAACTAACAGAAAAATGAAAAAATCCACATTCTATCACGTTTGTAATGAATTCACTCGACGAGACCGAAAGTAAAGGAATTCCATGCATGGCGCACAACACCATGAGCTATACATGATTCCGAGTGAATCGGTTATTATTCGCTATTTTTTTTCGCAATCATTAATCGGTTAAGTCGTTTTATTTTCTAACGGGTAACTCATGCGTGTGGCTCCGGTTCGCGCGCAGAACAGATCGTCCACCCCCTTGCACCCGGGTGCTATCGATTTTATATTTTTCGTTTTTATCGATCGTTAAAATCGCGACCGTTGTCATCGTGAAACTCTCGTAAACACCGACGTGCATGTCTCGTGTTCCCTATCGGTCAGATATCATCCACTACCTATTATACTCCCGCAACTATTGTCGTTATTATTGCCCGTAATTATTATTATTACTACGGACACCGTTCCGGCACCCGCCACGATTTCGGGCGCCATTATCGAAGTGTGCGGAGAAAACCCGGACACGAAGCCCGTCCGCCGCAGTGTCGTCGCGCGATTTCAACGGCACACGCGATCCCGTCGGCGGCCCTTCCGTTTCGTATCGCCGTTAATATGCGTCGCGTCGCCGCCAAAGTGCTGCGCCGGGCGGTCGTCTCCCGCCGGGCCTGGTTCCGGTGCGCGATGGTCGGCCTGGCGCTCGGCTACGCCGCCGAGTACGTGACCCTGAACGGACCGTACTGGGAACCGGACACGGACTACTTGCACTGGTCCACAGACGTGCCGACCGTTACCGTGTGCCAAGCCGCCTCGTCGAGTCCTCGCGACACTCGCCAGCCGTCCGTCGGTCAAAGGTTCGTGCACTAGCCGGGAGACGTAACTCGGCGGATACCGGAGTCATCGATACCGTCTCGGCTCCGGTTTGGTTCCCGGAATGGTCGCGGAATTTCGGTTCGGATTTAGGTCTCGGAAAGTCGAGAATTTCGGTCACGATCGCTGTCGGATGGGGATTTAGGCTCGAACTATGTAACACGAGAATTCGTTTACTCTTTTCGATAAACATTACAATAGTATATTTATGAATTCATTGAGATTTTAATATAGTAATTATAAAAACATAGCCCAAAATATTATGCTCTCTAAATAATCACATAAAACATTTATATTCCTACATTAAGACTGTATAGTTTTATCCGTTTTTTCCCAGTCGTGATTTCGGTTTTATAATTATACGGAAAATTATCATTTATATTTAACGATCATTAATAGTCACTCGAGGTTAAATCCTCTAGGAATCGCTTATTTCGAAACTTTAGTAGTAAGGAATTTCAGGGTCGGGTATTTTTAAGGGATAAATTTAGATAATGGGTTCGTAGTTTTCATCGAGACTTATCTACAACAGTGTAAGGATGGTCGCTCTAGATTAAAACCGCTAGAAATTATGAAATTTAATTTCGAAAAATTATACAGATAATGTTTATTATTCAATTTGATGTGTGTGCAGATTATTATAGTCATAGTTTATACGTGGGTTTGACCGAGAGACAAAAATATGTTGTCCTAAAATTAATAATAATCGTAAAAACCATTTTCCTAAAAGCGTGTGATCGGATTTCTCGTCGGTTTTGAAATTACTCAGATAGGATCTCCGGCGAGGTTTTGGTTTTGAAATTTTGAAATAAAATTATTGCCCAACTCTTAGTATCCTTGTGATAAAACTTGTAGTCATTTCAATGTGAATTTCAATTTCCAACTGTTTAGCCAGGCCTGATTCGTCTGTAAACATCATGGGTATATTACGCCCGAGTAAATTTGACCTGATGACATTTTTTTTTTTTTGTTAAATGCTCGATTCGACTCTGTTCTTGTGACACCTTACAATACTGAACGAAAAAAAGCGGTTCGTTTAATTTTTAAGATTTTCATATTATGAGTAAAAAAAGAAAAAACTACGTCTTTGTTAAAAATGAGTTAAGAAACATGTCGGGGTTTAATGGCTCCTGTGTGCGTACTAAAAAACACTGCCATGTTATTATTTAGTTTAAATCGGATTTTCATAGTGCGCGTTTATTTTTTTATATTTATTTTTTCTCATGCTAACGTTCGACGTGTTCCAGTAACTTATTGTTGCGCGTACCTGCTTGATATAATGTTATTATTATCGTCATATTAAACGCGGTCGAAACTAATGTTTTCGGATAGAAGAAACATTACGCAGATTTAATCGAAACCTGTATTATGCTCCTTGTCTTTTATTCGTCTCGCGCATTTAACCGAATACGAGCAAAAGGAAAACACTGATTACGATGGTCCATTTTCAATTAATGCATGTTGCATATTGTATTCATTGTAGTTCGTAGATGTGGATCTGCTGTCCGACACAAAACACTGCATTATTTTCGTCTCTGTTATTAATCTCGGATATTAGATTCGGCACGAAGCAAAAATATGTAGAATCTACAACAATGGATTTGATTTTTCCTCTGTTCACATCCCCGGACGACGTGTCCACACTAAGAATTTCGTATGACATTACGGTCACATTACGGTCAGCAATTATTGGACCGGGATGATTATTACGGAAGGCGTTTTCATTATTCAATCACTGGCCTTTGTTCGTGATCATTTCTCGAATCGATTTCATATTGTGTTTATGGAAAACTTACAAAAAAAATGAGCGATTTTTTTTTTTTTTAAATTATAATCGTTTACCTATGCCAAAACAGCTTTGAAACGATTTTTAACTACGTTTGATATTTTATGATCGATTTTCAAATGATATTAAATATTATATTATGCGTTGTTTGTTGTATAAATGAGTTTCGCTCAGTCGAAAACTTTTCTATTTCGAAGTTTTCTTTTTTTTCCTTCTCTTTATGCGTTCTAGATCAGAGTTAAAACCGAAATTGTCAAATATTTCGAAAATAAACACTCATAACAGTTAATACTGTTAATATTGGCCTACTGTTATCTCATTGGCAGCCTACCCTATTTTATAGTATTATTATTATGGCTTGTTATGACTTTTAGTTTAAATTACAAAATTCGTTTTTCCCATACGTATCGCGAGCGATAGAAACCTCTTTAATGTACGTCAAAAATCATAATCGTCCCGCAGTACATTTCTCGATATGGTTTCGGTTTATATTGCTTTTGTGTTTATGTCTGTATCGTTCTGGGATTATGATCGACGATATATTTTTATTTTTCCTAATAAAATAGTCAACATACGTATATATATACGAAAATTTTAACTTTTCAGACATTGTTTGAAATTTATAGACGAGCAAATATTTCACGACATGTAATTAAAAAATACAAACTCGTAAGTCAAATTTGTTCGAGAATTTCAGATTAAGAAAAAAAGTACGTGATACACTAGTAACATAACATTTTATTTAGAAACCAATAATTATTAATTGTTTTCAAAACTGTAATCACAAGGAAAAACATCGCGAAATTTTTAAACTTTGTCCGATTATTTGTTGTCAACACCTGTTATTTTATGTATACTACGACGGTATTTCGGTTGTTTTACAATGACCATCGTCGCATAATGGGTGCTATTTACATCGATCCCGTCTGCAATATAACCCGAGTGTACTGTTCTTATTTATAATACCGATAAGGTATCGCTTTAATGCCTGTAAATTGGCCATTAAATGAACTATGTAAATATTCGTCGGATAACTTTGGTCATACGTTAAATTTCATCACCACCTCTATAATGGACGTAAAGAATAAAATTCAACTCTCGTCCGTTTATGATTTAAAAACTACCTACAGTTGTTATTGTTATAACTTACGATAATTAGAGAATTTAAAGTTCGAGCTTTTCCACTTTTCCGAAGAGTATTTTGATCGAAATCGAAACGTCTACGAAATCGCGATAGACGAATGATACAAAATGATCAATCAATTTAAAAATGGTAGGTAACTAATTGTGCGTAACACTTGCGAATTTCAACACAGCCGTCGTGAAAAGAAATAAATAATAAGCTGTTGGTTGCATTGTTTATTTTCTACAGGGGATTGTAGATGAGACGACGAATCGAGAGTGGTCGACGTTGTAAAATTTACATATTTGTCAATAATAATATATACTACGGATAAAACCAGAAAACCGACCGTTATTATTCAAATTATCCGTATAATATATCCATTTTTGCACATTGCCCGTGAATGCAAACATCCAGATTGTGAACCACGTGTAGCTTATTCGGATCACGGGTCCAATAACTACTGTGCTGCGGTTGAAATAAATAATCAATAAAATAATAGGTAAAAGTTGACATATATATGTAACATAAAAGTTTAAATTATATTCCAATCCTAACAAAACGATACTGTGGCGTGGAAATTCAGAAGAAAAAATCCATCATTTTATATGGTTTTCTTAGTCAAATAAACAATAATCAACTTTGAGTATAATATCGGATAGAAATTTGTATAATATTTGTTGCATTGAAAAAAGCGATTTTCTATTTGATTTTCAAACATGTTTTCTAATAATCAAAAAAAAATCGGGAAAAAGTGAAAACTGGTTTTCCAAAATATCGAATTTTTTTTTTTATCTTACGTGAAAAATACATAATTTTAAGGGCTGAAAATGTCCACCGAATATTCATATTTCTATTCTTTAGAAATGGTACAGTTTTCATTGTGAAATCTTTTATTAAACATAGTTTTTTTTTTCATATATACGTATGATATTTCGTTTTTTATCGACTGACGAAACACAATGAGGATATTATATTTATCTCGTGCGAAAAGTATCAATTAGTTAATTAAAACCTAGTCGTTTTTAAAACCGCGGTTATATTACTTAATATTAAATAAACTTCACGCAAAAGTAAATATTTTAATAATATCGCTTTGTGCAACTTGTTCCGATTATTATTCAGCGTACAATTTATTTATCTACGATTTCCATTTTGCCCACTAAGTGGTAGATATTACTGCGTACAAATTACACGGTTAATGTACGAAGTAAACGTTTTGTAAATAACACTTCTTTGTCCAACATAGGTGTGGACTGTACTCGCATTACTCGGATAATGTATACATTATCTGGTCTTTTGTATTTCGCCCGTAACACGCGTATAGTAAAATGATTTTGGCGCAGTGACCGCGGGCGAGAAGGAATAAAATATAAAACACGGTCGTATAGGATTACGAGCGAGACCCGACGGCCTGAGTTTTATGCTCGTGATTTCGTATAAAAATAAAAGCTGTAATTTTACAAATAATTCAAAACTCGTCAAGAACACGAGTATTTGCAACGCTATAAGTATTGTACTTTACGAGTGCATAAGGTCGAATAAATTTAATGAACGAGAAGATGAAATAATATCGAATAGTTAAATCGACGTCGTCGTCGGTTAAATTTACTAAAGAAACGATAATTTAAAAAAATAAAAAACTTGCTTTGAACGTTAATAATTGAAGGAACTTTTTATTTTTTTTTTTTTTTTTCATATATATAATCAGACTAAAGAAAAATCTAAACGAATAAATACAAAAATCATATTTATAATGACAAAATCTCTCTCGTTGTAGAATGCAACGGCCAATGTTACACGGATGTGTTTATCGTGTCCGCAGGCAACTTGAACTTTTCGCGAAGAGCAGAGGAGGGGGGGGAACTCTTTTTCATTCGTATAAATTAAATCCCATCGACTTATGACAGTACAAACGTTGGCAGATTTGGTGGTGTGGAAAAGGAGGCGTTGTTTGTTACCTGAACAGTCTTCATTATGAAGTAAAGAATACTAGACGATTATTTTTCTGAACGCGATGATAGCAAACGTTTCAAATGATGTGTTACATATTTATACGTTTATCTTTCGTGTTTGATTCGACTATTTCTTAATAAAGCGATGTAAAATTTGATAACCATATAATCTCAAATGTCCAGTTGTTCGTCAATAATGAAATAGACGCGGCTGTGTTCAAAGTTCAAACCGAAAAACTAATGAACTCTGTTGTTATTGTCGGCCATAATATAGATTACCGTCTACTACCTGGTAATACGTAGTGGTACCAAGAGGCCGTGTGTTCAAAGGCCACAAAAAACATACCAAATAAAAAATATAGACATTATCACAACGCCTGAAAATATATTCGGAAATAGGGATGAGGTGAAATGGATTCGGACGAAAATCCATAGGTGATTGGTCATTTTCGTTTTAGCTTCTATTCGAATCGTCGTCGGATATACGATGTTAATTTGTTTGCCGTTGCACGAGTGGTTTTTTCAAGCTCAACCGATTGATTTCGTTTGTTTTGAGAACGCTGAACATGTATAAATTATGTTACCGTTTTTAGTCTTGTTGTGACGGACGCCAGTCCAATTATTACCTCTCTCAGAACAGGTAAAAATGTGTTTCTTCTTTTCCGTTTCGTTAAAATCACGCGATAATTGTTCTAGCTCAGAGAAAAAGTTACCGGGGACCGACGTTGTTTGTTTCGAAAATAATGATTATTTATTTATTTTTACTACGTTATTTTGAAGCGTAATTTTTACTAAAAAAAAGTCGCCCCGACAAAAAAAATAACCACCACTTACATGATTGAATTGTAGATTAAATAATCAAGTATAGTAACTACACAGAGAGTGGATTCAAATTCAAACTGAATTTATTTATAGTTACGTGCATTTGTTTCTTTAATAAAGTAATTTTCCAACGCATTAAAATCCGTGCCCTAGTAATGTTATTTGAATATTACTATTTCGGACTGTTTCGACGGAATGCAAATAATTGCCGTTTCTCGCCTTTTCGACGAAACACCGTCGTGTTATAGACGGCATTTGTCTCGCGCCGGTTTACGCATATTGCGGTGCACACTTCTCGTTGAAAAATCGTATTTGATTATTACAACGATTAATATTATCAAACCACGTTGTTATAGAGTTGATCGCCATATAATCTACGTTACGTGTACTACACAAGTTTCGATAAGATATTATCGTTGAAAATGGTTACATTCGTAAAGAAAGTATCGTCCGAGACGTTAGAGAAAAAAAAAACAACCCCAAAGTCTACCGACTGAAACGAACCGATGATATTTCGGACAATCGTATTCATTTTCCTCGAGAATTATTATAGTATTGCTTAGTTTTTTATTTTATTCTTTTCCAAATTGCTCGATACAACTATAAAAGAAATGGATAGCTACGACATGTCGCGTGCGTGTGCGCGTGTGTTGTACGTACAATGCATGTTCGCCAAAATACATAATAGACTTAAAAATGTCACAATAACTTTCTGTTGCCCGTTATATTGTGATGGTTTAATATCTCGAAATCCAGTTTTCCGTACAAGTTTTTAGCTAAAAATATATTGTAAAAAACATTTACTTTACATTTTTATGTTTAAAAGTTTCGAATATATTTTTTTCTTACCTTTTTAACTTACGCCCCTTTGCGGACCCACTATTATTATTATTTTATATATATATATATATTAAGGAAAAACTTTTATTTTCAAAAAGTTCCAAAAATAAATGCGATTATTGTGGATGCCGTGGACGGTAAATTCGATTTCACCGTCGTCGTCGTCGTAGTAGAATTCGAGACGTGCGTCCCGGTCATTAAGAACAACCCTTATTGCAATCGATATCATCTATTTTTAACAAAAACGTTAATCTTATTGAAAGACCAACAATCACTTTCTTTTTCGTTATGGACACGTATCAACTTTTCAGAAATTTTAACCACGGATTCGTTAAACCAATACCTCATTGTAGATGTAAAAGTATATCATCTCTTCACGACTGTTTCGTAACGATTCTAATAAAAGTCTCATTTCCTTTTGTTCATTTATTAATAATTTATCTAAAACCCATTGTGTTCAAGTTTTGGGTTAATCGACTTGAAAACGTCGTACGTTTCTAAACCATTTTTCTCACTATGAAAAATTAAAAATATTTACGTTATATTATTACTTATTTCATTTTTTTTTTTTTTTTTATTTCAATATTATTATACACGTTGGCAGTTGAAAATATTATAGCACAGGGAACTGTTTACTCCCGTGAATATTAAAGGTTACTTCGCTTTTGAATCTTATAAAAACTTTTCAGTAGAACCCATTGTTTAAAGATAAAAATATTTACAATGTTTTTCTTTTGAATTTACCAACGAGTTTTCGACAACGACGTGAAAAAATATACCCGAAAAAAGGTGTTTTATTATTGAGTGTGTATTTCCTTAAATCGATTCAACTATTATGACGCGCCGGCGGTAGAAGAAAGTGGTTTACAGGCGATATTACTGAACACGTCTTGGCTTATGATTTCATTTTGACAAACGTCGTCGTGTTCGGATTTCATTAATATAATAATATACATTATGGACTACGCTTGTAAATAACATCATAATACTTTAGATTTCATCCAGTGTTTATTAAAATTCACATTACGTCCAAAGAAAAATAATATAATATACGTCATCGAAATGAAAAGTTTGAAATTATGTTATGAGAATCTTAGTTCGGAAGTTTTACTCTTCCTCTCTTTGATATTAAAAACCGACATTATTATATACCTATACAGTATTATTATATCCGAAAGGAGTTTATTGGAGCACGTCGGAGATCGAGTTCTTACGCCCAAATCAAATTGTCTGTATTTCTCCAAAGTCGTGTACGATTTTTGCGGTTGCGTTTCCCCCCTCCTCCGGCCCTTCAGCGAGAGCAATTTATATAACAGCAAAACATAAAAAATGAATATTATAGTTGTTCTTGTTTGTTTTTTTTATTTGATAAAAAAAAAAAAAAAAAAAAATAGTGCATAGAGTTTGCCTTGTTATTATTATATTACATTTCATTTACACGATAATGCATACGGATAAAATGCATATTTTAATATAATATATTCCGAAGAAAAGAGAGAGAAAAAAATACCTATCGCGTAACGACTGGGATGCGATAAATAAAAAAATATATATTAAATTTTATAACAATAGAATAGGAAATCCGAAGCCATTTTTCCCGGGCCTTGTCAAACGTAAATGAATTTAACCTACGCCTAAAACACATTTAGAGGGTTATCAAACACACACATATACGTATACGTAAATGTGATTCAATACCCGAAACTCCTTTCCCCGGTTTATATTGATAATATATTATTTTGAAAAACGTTATTGTTAATAAATTCCGACAAATGTATATTATTATAATAGTAGTATGAAGAAGAAGAGCGCCGCCGTCGTCGTGATGTAACCGAACACGATATTTCGATGGCGCTAAGACTTAAACTTCAAATAACGTCGAAACGTAAATTTCATATAATAATTTTAATTTTAAATTTTCGTTTTACATTCACGCGCCGCAGTTATTTTAATAATTTCAAGTTTCGAAACGTTTTATGTACGAGGTTAGGTAGGCCTTCTAAAATATTAACGAATTTTAAGCAGCGCGTAAAAATAATTAAAGTAAATAATGAAAAACCATTTCCGTATAGTTATATAATATTATTATTTTCGGTCGATAGCAACGATACGTATTCAAATTATCGACAATATAATGTTCTTGAAATTAAAATGTTTGGACGAGTAAATTAATATTAAACATTCGATTTATCGTTGTGGTATACATTTTACAATATGTCCACGTTTTCCATAAGAACCTTCGAATCAAAAAAATATTACTTACGTAAAAATGGATTTTCATGAATATATTTATTACATTGCGTAACGAAGAAAAAATTTTTTACAAATATATCATAGCAAATGAATCTTACTGTAATCTAATAATCGTGTGTACAAATTTGAATTTAAGTTTATAAAATTAACTCAACTCGTATTTATACTGACGATACCACGACATACTTAAAATGTAACTCAAACGTAACGTTTGAACATAAAACTGGTAAAAAATTTGTTTTAACAATATATATATGAGATAAAATCGTTCACACGAAACACGAGAGTAAATGATAAAAAAATGAATATATATTTAAAACGCCAAGTCAAAGTATAGCTAGTTTTTTATGAGAAAATTGTGACAAAATTGTTCTATTGTAAAAAGTCAATTTCCAAAAAAATAATCTAAAAATCGACATCCACGAAGACGTGTTATTATGTAAATCAAGTAAAATAAAAAATATCAGTTTAACACTGAACGAAATTTTAAACGATATCTTCTGCTTATATTTTATTATTATCATTGTCAATATCTGTTTAGAAAAATCAACAATGACTTCTTTTTTCAGTGCCCCGAAGTATTCTGAGATCGACGATACTGTAAGTGAGCAAATATTGAAACGGACAAAAGATTTAAAAAAAAAGGTAATTTTTTCATTAAAATATAATAAATAATTATTATTATTATCGAAGTAAAAAAAATTTACGATATTTCTTTAATCGATTTTATTGTCGTTGAACATAACGTTTTGGCTTTGTTCACTCAACAATATTGTATGAAATTTGTATATTTCATCTGTTCAAGAATGTTTACAGAAATCGTGAATACTCATTTGAGGAACTTGACATTTTTACCGATATGAATAATAAAGACGCTCACTTCGGTAGATAAATTTTAGAAAATTAAACGCGGCTGTTAAAATATTTGATTAAATTCGGACGAAAATTATCGCTAACATTTTTTCAAACAGTTGTTCACACGATTTCCTCGGAAGTTAAAGGCACATTAAAAAAAAAAAAAAAAATGCTCCGCGCAAAGTACAATTTCTATTCAATTTCCAATCTACAGAGGTGGCGTTTGAAACTTTCTAAGCTTTTTTACTGTCCCAGAAGGTGTTAACTGAAAAAAATACCAATAATATTGTTCTCAACTCTGCAAGATCCAAAAGTAGTTTTCTTTTGAAAAAAAACTATTGTCAAGCACAAAAACTCAAATATATTTCTACGCGAATTTGCGGTTTAACGTTATTTTTTAGTTTGACATTTATTTCTGACTGAATATTTTCAGTATTAGGAATTCCTGAAATTAAAATTATTCGATTAGTTTTTTGTATATTTATTATTACGTTCTCGAATAGAAGGTTTGCCATTTTACAATTCCATTAACGCGAATACCTACAAATAATACCTAATTGAAGATATTTTCATAGTTTTTTTTATTGATTTCTAAAATAATTGCGTAAGCTGTTGTCTTTGTATAAATACGTAGAAAAAAAAGGAAAAATAACTCCGATGAAAACTTTTTTTACTATATTATGTTTTAAACGAATGGCTCTGTAATTCGAACGTGAAATATCGTTTCTGAAATTATATAATATCACCACAACATAACATAATATTAATATATTATATTTATTATGGTTAGATAATTTTCATAAGATTTAAAATGCTGAGTATTAAGTTTTACGATTTAGCAATAATTCAAGGTCACTCATATCATATTATGCATTATGATAAATTCAAGTCATTTTAGCATAAAATACAATACTAGTTTCACTCACAATCTAATATCTACATTGATTCGATATTAAATATTCAAAAAGTTTAATAAATACTCTAATAAACCGCGATCTTGTGGGAAAAGTTGATATCATTGGTTGAAATTTATAATTTATACATGCACTGATACACGAGGAAATTAATGTGTTTGAGTCTCAGTTATACATAATATATTATAGTTTTATTATTATAATATGAGTATTGACCACCAAAAATTATTTATTTTTATTTATTTTGTTTTCGATACATAATTTATGTATATTTTTTAATTTAAACTCGATCGTGTATATTTTATATTGAATAACAAAAGTCGAACATAATTTTCAAATTCGTATCTAAACAAAGCAAGACCCGTTGAAATTATCTTTTTTACCAACGACATCCATACATTTGTGAATCCATTGAATTATTTATATAATTTCCGACTTTTAGATTAAATAAAGAATTTATCATTGCTTACCGATTGATGATGTGTTTGTTCTATGATAATGTTACCTTTTGTTTTTTTATTCAGCTGGTTTTCAATAAATTTGTGTATCTATGTCGTTCAATAACAAAAAAATCGATCTTAATAATAACACACGATAATCAAAACTGTTTTCGACGTTGCTCTTGTAAACTTTTTTTTATTTTATGAGTGATCTAAATTTAACACGCCCATAAACAATCATAAAACCGTTTATCAAACGCGTCGACTTTTCATTATTGCTTTTAAATTTAATGATATTATTACTCGATAAAGTATCAAGCAATGTTACTCAGTGTTTTTGCACAAGGCAAAACGTTTTTATTTTTCCACCAGTATGGAATAGAATTAAACGCTTTTCCTGTTTATTCGACTATTTATTTAACTCGATTGTCGGGAACGCTGTATATAATAAAAATAAATATTACGTACCTAGCTGACTTTTATATTATGTTTAAAGTAGTGTTTGGGTAAAAGAGTATTTCACATTTCTCAATAATATAAGTTGCTTTTGTTTTCTATTTTGAACGCAACGTATTATGAGAATTTATGGTAAAATAAATTTAAATATCATATTAATTCCGTTGTACGAGCAATATTATATGGCTCTGCGCAGCGCACACAATTCGGTCCAACGATGAGCATTCGTACTCTTTCATTTGAAAAATAAAACTAGAACGGTTCGGCCTGTTTTCTATGCATATAATATATATATATATATATATATATTTGTATACGTGCCCGTAGAAGTTAAAATTACACCCCCGAGACACTAACGCTGAAAATATTGCTTAAAATGGATCCCTTGTGTCATTTTACAAAAAAATAAAAAAATATATAAAACCACAATCAAAAACGCTGTCGCGATGTCTCAAAATGGCCTATGGAAAATCGTTTACGAAAATATGCAAAACGATTGCGCACTGTTGTTTTATGAAACAGCCGTTTTTCTTTTACTCCCGAAACGATTTTTTTTTTTTTAAGAACCAAAATATTACTAACTGAGTTACGCAAGTGTTCAAAAACGTTTTCTGCCGAAACTCGGGCAATACTCGGAATGCGACGCGGTACCTACCGAAAATAATCATTATTAAAAAAACACGTTTTACACCGACAGAACATAAAATATAGACATTTAAAAATTCGTCGAAAATCTATGTTATGCTAACAGGGTAGTTTGGTTGTGTGTGAAAACATATTTAAAAATTGTTCGTGGAACGGGAAGGACTTCAACTGCTGCAGACATTTTCAACCGCATCGTTTCGTCGTCGAAACGCCGTGTTTTTCTATCAATTCTCTGCAAACAATCAACAGGTAATAATAATTGATGATTAGTTATGTTCTTGATAGATTTCAAATTACACGCAGAATATTCAACAGGATGAAGAAAAAATTAGCCGTTAGTCATTTTTCGAAAAACGGACAGTTGAAAATGGAATTCAACGAACCTGTGGAGGTGAGGTCAAATTCCACAAAACGGGCACTTGGAAATAATATATATTGTGATTATGTGTCAACGACGGTTACAAAAGCTTCAAGGTTAAAGAAATAAAAAAAAAAAAAAACCATTATTTTGTAAAAATCAATTGCATTATTGCGCGGTGACGCGACACACTCGTTATTTTGTATTAATTTTTTTTCATTAGAATTTCATATTTATTCGACGCAAACATCGGAATAATTAACTTTGAACCAAACTCGTTGGGTCTGATAGGATTAGCGTGTCTTACTGCGCTACCCGAGTATAAATATTTTGAGAAACGACAAGTGTTTTTATTTCCTGTCTCACGGTGACCCGTAACCATTTTTAGCTCCGAGCGTATTTAGAACCAACTTATTTGTATTTTATTGTCACATTCAAGTTCGACGATAATATCATATTAGTATTCGTAATCCATTCGATACGTTTTATTACCTATGTCGCCATTTGAGGTGACACGACATTCGCGGCATAACATTGGAATAAGATATTATTATTGCCTGGATATAGATAAAATAGGTCAATAGTCTTCTTTGCGTTGTCGGTCAACGAGCAAAAGTTTCGATTCTCGGCGAAACGAGAAGTGTATTGATTTTATCGTAATATCTCTGTTGGTCGTCGAGAATTTCGGAGTGGAAGAATTGATCCCACCATCGACTTACAGTACCGGTTTCCAGACAGGAAAACAATGTCCGATTTGTGTTTTGAAGCGTCGATTTCAAACTGCGCAGTTTTCTTACAAATTACCAAACACCAACGAAAAATTACATAACATGGCAAAATTAACTGCCTATGCCGGTTCGCAACGGAATCGAATTTTTCGTCTTCGTCGTCACTCAAAAAGTGATTTTTGCTGGGACTTGAAATTTTCACTGCATACTTATGTCACCGTTCTATAAAGTCGATATTAATTTCAAAATATTTCGACTTTCTTTTTACTTTCAATAGACATTTGAAACTTTTAAGTTTTCTTCATTTTTTTTTTTGTAAAATACTGATAACTAAATTTTGATGCATCACGATTTCTAAAATCTAAAATAGATCACATAATTATGTCTGTGAGCTGACGTTACGTTATTTATCTTTTTCGTAAATTATTTTCCATTACGTAAAGTAAAAAATATGTTAATGTGTGTTTGTGTATAAGTACGAATTTTGCAAATGTCATAGACCTTATAGGATCTTTTAGTGCTCGTATTCGTAATAATTCCGAAAAATAATCGATCGCAGTGTTCGAGCAGAAAATAGTTATAATAATAAACTACGTTTCCTTATTTGTGTAAACTCGTAACGCGCGTTTTGTCGTCGAGAACGTGACATTCGTTATATTTCCAGAAGGTGTTGTGACGTTCGAGATAATGTCGAATCAACGTTTTACCGGGTCGTTTAAAAACGTCCTAAATGTGATGTGAATTTTAAATGTATCTCGGTGGGTGTTTTGTGTCATCGGGTAGGTTCGGTCTCCGGGCTTAAACCGCGGGGACTGGAGGGGAGCTAGGGAGGGGGGCGGTGTATATTATACACTTGGCATTTGATTAGATATAATCAAGTCGTGACTTGAGATAAATTAAACCTTAACAAGATCGCGAAGATTATAGTGGGTTACAGACGGCAATAAATTATTGTAATTTATGAATAAAATAATAATAGGAACCTTCGTATTCCACCCTTTTCCGGTTACGTTTCGGACCGGACAAATCATTATCGTACGCGCCTTGCGAACGATGAATATGCAACGGTAATAATAGTTTACAGGCCGCCGTTAAATTGACTTTTACCTCGAACCGCGGATAACAGAAGCTATATGTACGTACGCGGTGTTCTGTTTGTAGGTCGAAACCGTCGAACATCCCATTGTCACGACGACATAATATACAATACAACTAAGGCGGTCCTCGGAGTTATAAGCGAACGACGGAATTTCGATTTTTATTTATTTATTTATTTTTATTACTACGAGAAAGCGATTTCGATTTGAAATTCGGTCGTGATAACACAGCTCTTTCGCGTGTCGCGTTAGGGTTGAACATGGTCAAAAACTGTTGTATTGCTTTTTTTGAATAACTGAGAAAAGAAGAAAACATCGTCGTTTATAAGAAGAGAAAAAAAACGAAATGAACCTCGGGGAATCGTAGAACTAAATAAATAATTTATCGGATGTTGGGAAAATTCTCCGTAAATACCGTATATATTTATAATATAATATAAAAAACTCGTATTTGTATAGGTTTCGTTGCACGGTCCCGAAGAAGTGCGATTCGGCGAATTACAAAAACAATACTTGGCGGTGGACTTGCACCAAGAATTGAAACTGTTGTACGCGACCCGGCAAATCGTCGAGCACGTCTCGTTGGCAACTCTGGGTCTGTCAGCTCGCGGATGTCTGCTGCGCGGCGAGAAAAAGCTACACAGCCATCCCGTGTACGGCAAAACAGCGTGTTTACTGGAATGCGCCGTCCGCGACCCCGAACTGTTCTACGACGACGGTGAGACGAAGACGAAAACGCGTCCTTCGAAAAACCGACCGAATAATAGTTCCTTGGATTCATATCCTTAGACACTAACCGATATCGACGGAATAGTGTCGATTGCCATTGCATTGAGTCCTCGTTGTAGTTCCGATAATCGAGTAGAGTGTGGGTACGAAATTTCACACTCACTCGTT
Organism: Drepanosiphum platanoidis; assembly: GCA_948098885.1. Taxonomy (NCBI): domain Eukaryota; kingdom Metazoa; phylum Arthropoda; class Insecta; order Hemiptera; family Aphididae; genus Drepanosiphum; species Drepanosiphum platanoidis. The sequence goes on from OX402528.1 coordinate 12,836,519, forward strand.
CGATCGTGATTATCGGGTCACGCGCGAGATACCTGACCGGGTTACTAATTTCTGCCAAAACGAAAAGAGTTCGATTTTTCTTTCTATCAGATCGTCGTTTACTATCTAAACTTTCGCCTGATCCGTGATTCAGCTACAAATAATCACACAGCACATAATCAGTGTCGACGAACGACGGGATAACACGTTTGATACTAAATAATTGTCACCGTTACTCTAAAGATCACAACGATTGCTTACTGTCAGACGTGTAGTTTTTGGTATGGCGACGTGGCAGTTCTTGATCAAACGTATCAATAAAACAAATAGGAATAATATTGAAAACCGTTTGACAAATCAAATACAATGAAAGAGAATAGAAAAAAAACTATTTCCTGTTCAGACTGATGACGGACATTCGTTTATTTCGTAAAACGAATTCCGTCGAACGTTTCGCTGTACATTTTTCCCAGGGTCGGGTAAATTTATGTTTAAAAGTTTCATACGCAAACACGGGCGTCCGCAGACATTTTTACAAGGCGCGACAAAGGTAATTAAAAAATAATAATTTGTTTAGGTATAAACTTTAATAATATCATATCTAGGCGTGTATGAGTTTCATAACATATTATATACTATACAGGTCAAAAGTGTATTAAAATATATAATTATTTTAAATATTTAACTAACATTTGGGCAGATGGAATTAAAAACCCAGGAGAGGGGGGGCAATTGTCCCCCCCCCTCGGGACGCCCATGTACACAAACATTTATCATACATTTTTATAAATGTTTAATACGTTTAGGTCGTTTTATATTTTTATTTTTTTTTTTATTACACGTAAGCAATACAATCGTGTCATAGCGTTATGAACGAACGCTTCTTGAACGTTTTTTTTTTATTCACGATCGTCAATTATATAAGATATAAGAATAATATTACATAATTACATTTCATATTATACAGGTGCCAACATAGAATCTGTATTACATTTTTTAATTAGTACGTCGGTATCGTGAAGTACGTAGGTATAATAAACACATACCGTTAACCTGCTATTCAATTGGCATTTATTTCGTAAAGTTTTTCTCATTCTGTAACCATATAATCCGTTAATTATAGCGTTCAATCGATCAATGCGATTACATTGAAATGATATTGAGAAAATAAAATACATAATTTGCATGTCAAACAACGCAAATCGAACGAATGAAAATAAAATACGTTTTCATATTATTTGTTATGATTTAAATTATATTTAATTTTTAATATTTGTTTTGTTTTATTTTTTTATACTTACTTTTATTTGTACCATTATGATTTGAACAAAAAAAAAATAAATAAATAAATATCATACGCGAGTATTCTGAGAATATTATCGAAATCGAAACTAAAGAAAAAAAAAAAAATCTTATTATCTTTGGTAGTGCTTAATAGTTTGAATAATTACCGAGTCATGATACAGCAACAATAAAAATAATAAATGAACAGTCATAAATTCTATGATAGGTAGTTATAGGTAATGTCTGTAATTACGTCGCAACGTTAGAATTTATTTCCGCGATCAAAGATAACGTACTCTAGCCAAATGTATGAAAACCAGAAACAAAATAATCGTAAAGGTCTTTTCGCAAATAATTAACCATTCGAATGTACGACGGAGTACGCCCGTGTTGGTTGTAGTACGTATATCGTCAATAATGCTTCGACGGTTTCGGGTTTGTTCTTTCAAAACAAAAGTATAACCACTTGTTATGTTAATTTGTTTACTATAGCGATCAATTTCACACGGTGTGATTGTCCTCCGACGTGTACGGCAATGGAAATACGCAGCATATGGAACGGAACCCAAAGGTGCGTGGAAAAAAACCTAATTCATTACCGCGGGTTACCAAAATGGTTTATAACTCGTACTGTCAAGGATGTTGAGATCGATATTCCGGTCCGTTTTCAAACGTTCCGCGCGCACCGGAAAAGCATTGCGAACAATTGATACATTGCCCGTATCGTTGTTGTTGTTGTTGTAGTATATCATATCGTATTATACAACTATGTATCGTATTATGCCACGTCGCATCGCATTCCAATCGTATCGGACGTATGGTATGTAACGATCGTACATATTTTTCATCGTTTTTCAGGTTTTTTTTTTTGTTTTTTGAGCTAAACCACTGTGGCCATAATGAACGCTATGCTAAACGATAGAACGACGTGAAATTGATAATAATATCATTTTCCCGTCACGATCTGGTAGAATAATCATCGAACGTGTGTCGCGCATGTCGACGGGATCCCGATGACCGCATGCCAGTGCGTACCGGTGTCGTAGTAGGCAGTGCCGCAACAATTGGGTGTGCAAGGTGTGCGATGCACACGGGCCTCCGGTTCTTAGGGGCCTCCCAAACCATAAGCTAAAAATTGAAGATTGTCCGTTTCAAAATGAATTTAGCCTATATTGGTATTCTTTACTTCCTCGTGGCTCGTACCTCGAAAGTTTTTTGATTTTTTTGTAATTGTTTTCAATGAATTTATTATTAACATAAGTAGATGATAATTAATATCATGCAAGCTTCATTGGATCTGTAAATAATTCGGTTTTATAGTAAACGGATGTTGATGATATTATAAATTTGGGGCCTCTAAATAAATCCTTGCACACGGGCCTCAGAATTCATAATTGCGGCACTGGTAGTAGGCACAATAAAACGTCATAATTATTAAAAAGTCGCAGTCATTTCGGTACACTTCCCGTTTATAGAAGACCGCAAGCTATAAATTCATTCGTCCCACGTACGAGTTGAAAAACATTATTGTAATTATTATTTTTTTTTTGATTTTCGTTAAAATAAAAACCAAAATGTTGGTTTACCTAATTTATTAGAAAAAGAAAAAAAATTGCGATTCGATAATTTCATTACTAGGTTAGAAAAAAAAATCGCTAAAATAGCTTTTTTCACTTCGTCTTTGTTTATAGTTGATTTTTCATCACAGAAGTCAAACGATTTCGTTTTTCACATCGAAAAAATATTTATCGGACATTTTTTTTACAAATATTAAATTTGTCAATTTAAATTAAATTAAAATAAATATTATATTAATTTTTGTTTACAGTTCAACTCGTGTGTATTTAATTAAAATATTGTCATGAATATTTAATTGCTTCTAATTTCCGATATTTAATTATAAGTTTTAATATTACACGAGCATTTTACACTACTTCCAAGAAGCTCGCGGTTGTATGTTTGATTCGGTCGTTTCTATACGTTTTTTTCATCGGTATTAAACGTCGACCATTAAAAATATCAAATAACTTTCGAAACTATTTTTATATATTATATTTATAGTCGTTCCGCAGGAGAAAAAACCGTAAACTAATCGGTAGCTATAAAATCATTTGAAAAAAAAATGATAATAATAATAAAAATAATTCGAGCTCGAGCTATGAAAAACTATGTATTCCCTCGGCGAGATTTTAATATATTCGCGAAACACTTTCGATTCTACTTTTTTTTCTCGCCTCCGTTCCTATTTCTCTCTTATTTTTTTTTTTGCACTTCCCCTTATATTCCTTTTAAACTTCATCGTCAAAGAGACCGTTGTCAAAGACACATTTGTCATGGCCACCGTGGGAGCTATGGAGTCATAATCATCAACATTGTTCTGCAAAACCAGCGCGAGGTGAAAGAAAAATCGCAAAAAAAAAAAGGTAGTTAGTAAATTATAAAATCTCCGAGGAACAGGAACTGCGACGCAGTGCGCACTCGACAATATTTACAGGAAAAATAATCAAAGTTTACCTTACTGCGCGGGAACAGTTTTCGGCAAGTTGATTAATTTTTTTTAACTCGTTAAGTTAAATTTAAAAAGAAGAACGTAAGTTCAGTTTAAACTTTAAAGTTAATCGTCACTGTCTTTTTTCTCCTAACTTGAATAACTGAAATGTTAAATAGGAAAAAAATTACTTAACTCGGTTGAAAACCAATTTAATTTTTTATGTTTTTTATGTAAAATATAGATCGTATTATAATTGTTTTCAAAAATGTAAGTAATTATTATTATTACGTTACCTCCATATTTTCTTTAATCGATGACAAAATCTAAGCAATCTAACCATATCATTTCATCATATTTTTAACAATATTTATTTTTTTACACGATTTATACGATATACCAAAGCATTTACTAAGTCACAATAAATTTAATCGATTGAGTAATGACTACTTATAATAGAGACAAATTTAATTCGGCAAGTTAGAAGTTAATGTTTTAAAAAAAAGGAGGACTCATTAAGTACTTATAGTTTGATTTCTTAACCCGTCGATGTTTAACTGTGGTTTTGCAGACTCCGATTAATGAAAACGCGAAGCCGTCAGCAGAGGTGACGGTAAAACATTGTAACTATTAACAACGTATACGACAACAACATGAACGATATTATTGAAAAACCAACTACTGTATAAAAACGACAAAGTTTATTGAATTAATTAGGCGAAAAATATAGGTTTCGTGTAAGTTAGCAATAAATGTCTACGATGTCTGTCGGTGCGCGTGAGAATTCGCCACAACACAGACCAATAACAGTTATTGGTAACAATAGTTACTATTGTATATTACAACAAGTGTTTAATCATTCGGTCAAATATGAAAATTAATGAATATTATACAAATTATTAATCTCGTCAACTTAATGTTATCGAGCGGAATTAAAACATTTTTCCTACGTCGCGCACGTCGATTCCATTTTTTGATACATACTTACCAACAGACCCGTTTACAAGAATAATATAAATTATAAACGAATGATTGAAACGAAACAATAATATGTAAAATAATATTCAATAAAAACGTTCACGCGGTGTGGAATTTTATTTTATTTCTAGATCCGTCGATAACGCTACGAAATGTGTCCTGACCATGTCAAAACCAGCGACGGAGCGATTGGTCATGAAAGCCAAATACGACTACGTCGATTTAATAGGTTGTGATAATGTTTGAAGTCAAACAGTTGTTAATAAAATTCCGTCGAGTTGATGCCGGGCGCCGATAAAATCTGTAATGCGCCGTTAAGTTGGATTTTTTTAAACGTTTGATGTTTACAAAACACGTAACCGTCAGTAAACGTTTAAAGTTTCGTCGACACTATCCAAAACAGATACGTTTTATAGAACGTTAAGTAATAATAATGTCGTAATATAATCGAGTCCTTTACGTTTACGACGATGACGCTTTGCACGTGGAGCGTGCATATTATTTTGATCGACGCACAACCTGTTGTATTCGTCCGAAATGTAATAAACGTGTATTTTCAGACAACTCTGTAGTCTCAAAACGATTAGAATAAAACATATTACACGGTTAATTCTGCGACAGAGCAATTATCACGTTAAAGTTTATGCGTATAGACACCTCACTTTACTCGTACTTTAGGCATGATGTAAAATAATTCTCACGGCATCGCGAATACTAAATACGTTTTTCGCGCGCTCGAATTATGGTTTTTTTTTTTTTTTGATTTCAGTAAAATTTGCCTGCCTACTACAATTGTTCGCCGGTATAAATTTATTGGACATTCCTAAATTCATATCGGACACGAGGAGACACGACGACGCTATCGTTTCCAAACAACGAAATTCGCATTGAGTAATCCGTCTACAGTCTCATAGTATAACATTAGTCAATAAGTGAATTGTTTTCTATTATTTCATGCGTATTGTATGAAGCTTATATTATTATGTTATAGACCTTATTAAGTTTTGTCGTAGTGCTGAAGCTGCAAAGAAAAATGTTTTTTCGTCGAGGTGTTTATGTGCAATGTACTTATACGAAAAACTGTCGTCTTACTTCGATACGTTTAGATTTGCAATAATATACTACATGATTGAATATCCATCTTTGTTGTATTCACGCGAGTGATTTATTTCTCATTAAAATCACTCGCACGAGCCTTGTACTTTTGTGCGTCGTTCCGATATCTGCAGTCGCAACTTCGAATTTGAGGAAAAGGCAATGGTGGCGCATTAATGTTCTCCCCTCGCATCCCATCCTCGGCGTCACGAGCATAATAACATACGATACACGCGACGACGTATCGAAAAATATCAAAATGCCGTCATCGCCTATTTCGTCGTGATACACGTGAAATAGAAATAGGTCGAGAGATGATCGAAGTAGACGTTTCCGATAACCCGTATTTCTCGATATTTCTAGTCGTCGCGCACTCGAGGTTAGGGTAGAGGAAACGTTGAAAATGTAAATCGCATAATCTAAACGGTCGTTTATAGAAAAATTATCGTAAACGTACACGAAATAAAGTTTATATGAAAAAAAATAAAACCCATCAAATAGATTATAATAATAATTTATATAATATTTGAAATATATACGTATAGTAAGATTGTTAAGTACACTACAATTAGTATAAGTACTGTTATAACTTTCAGTTTCAGTGAAAGTTTAAATTTAATCCAGAGCAAATAATAATATCGTATTTTATTGTAACAGCACGTATATATATATATATTATATACTAACTGTACGTACCATAGCACTAACATACTGTAATCCTATTAATTTGGTATTAATTTATGAACATTTTCATATGCATATAATTATATTATAGGTGTGTGTGTTCATATGAATATTATCTCGCAACGCGCCGAGAAGATCCCGTTTAATGCGTTCAAGTGCTACGCGATTTATTATTCTCAGTCGTTTTATTTATACGTTTCGATCGTTTTATTTTCAAACGTCAAAATGTGCAAAGTATCTCTCTTTTTCCTTTTTTCTCCGCTAACCATACTAAAGTATTGTTCAATATTGTAACTTGACGAAATTTAATCGATAAAATATTATGATTATTATATTTTTCAATCGTAATAATAAGACGTGCAAGCGTAAAAGGAAAAACAGTCATTCTTTTTTTCATTGGCCACGTGATTCGCACTATTATACTCGCGCGTAGTCGACTGTACCCTTCCGTCCACTTAAATAAGCAGTATTTTTCTCCGCTTCATATAGGTACGCGTATATAATATTAACTCAAACTCCTAATATAAAATCTGGGTCTGGCCATTAAAGAGTTTAATTTAGTTTTAACGTGTTAAACTCAACACCCAACTAGTTTGAGTTTTTATTTACTTATACAGTCGCAACAGCGTCGCGTTGAATATAACGTAATGTTTTTTTTCAATTATTGTCCCGTTTCGAAGAATGTTGATTTATCATTGTTTCCGAAATATAATTATTGTTTGTATTTTATAGTTAGACTATAGCTGCGGTCGTTCTGAGATGATTTTATCTATAACGTTTGTATATTTTTTACACGCTCGTAAAATATAATATTTTATTCGATGAAATAAATCGAAGTTGAGAAAATATTTATTTGTCATCTTAATTTTAAATTCGATTGCTAATAATTGGGAGATTTATTTGAACTTCAACTGTTCACGAAAACGGAGAAAAAAATACAATCAACTTAACTGAGTTATAGAATATTATTAATTTGCTCGGCATTGCAAAAAAGTACGTGATTATAATTTATTATGTCTGGTGCACATTCGTTACTTCAGCAATGTTTACAAATAGTTATCTAATTGATCGAATCGTTTTTATTTATTTATTATGATATAACAAATAATTCATATGTCCCTTTTTATTTATTTTTTTGCCGATTTAGAGTATTTAATATAAATAGTGAGGTAAACATTTTCTTTTTTTTAAATAAGTGTAATAAAAGACCCAGATGAAATACAGGGGACAGGTGATTTGTTCTTGTGAATTTGAAGTCAACGTACCATTGTTTTCGAAAAACGATTCTCGACGAAGAAATCTCAACGAAATATTTTATTTTTTTACTGTTGTAATTTTTCGTCTGTCGCTCTAAATTATTAGCAAAAAACTGTGGGCGAAAAATGATCTCTCTGACACGTCAAATCAACGAAATCGGAAACAACAACAACAACGTAACGACTTGCGAAGTCACGAACGGTCAGGCCGAGTACGAACGAGACGAAAGACTCGACGCCAAACCGGCTTCACTCTAAAATGATAGATAAACGAAAAACGTAGAGAAGAGGGAAAAAAAAATATTACACGAGTCACACGTGGCGTCCGGGCATCATAGATTTTACGATTTAATTGTAGACGGTCCGGGTAGAGTAAAAAACGACGCGCCATCTCGATTTATTTACAAGTAATATTATTACATTGTTTCGCACGACAAACATCGATCGGCCGGTATTATATAATTAGTTAATGATGCCGTGATTATGGACGATAAAAAAAAAAAAAAATTGTATAATCGCTGTGAGGAGCAGCAGACACCACACGAATTAACAATCCAGGCCTGGGTCGGCGTGGTTCGGTTCTGTGTCGTCGCCGCGTGTGCGCCGATAGTTTTTCAGACATAGTTATTCGACTTTGGGCGTAACTAAATTCAATATACCTACACTGCACGGGTATACTTTTCTTTTTCATAAACCTCTCGAATAAGCCGATTTCAAAACAATATTGAGAATATCGTACCTATACTAGTCCACTCGGTTCCAGTTCCTGGAATCCGTCATCTCGTACACGCGGCTAATGAATACTAATAAAAAAATAAATACATAATAATATAACCGTAAACAATTAATATTCGATGAAAACCGTATCTCTATCAGGCATTTCTATAAAAATTTATGGAACTATAATGTCTCTTTTATTAGAAAATCCATCGTCGATTCGTTTTTCAATATCAACACTGATATCCCTACGAAAATGAAATGAACACAATAATCTACGTAGCCTTTCTTACTTCGTTTTGGTGACCTCGTCCGTAGACGAGGTTCATGGTTCGTTCGTGGTCTATGAAAAATTTGCAAAATAGAAACCAAATACGATTGCAGTACAATCATCAAAAGGCGCATAGGACGAATCAACGTTGATTTATCACACCCCAAAAAATATCGAATTTGATTTAAGATTTTTACACGACGACGGGTTATTTGAAACTGAATTTTAATTATTTATTCAAAAGCTTGTGATGACTTAACTGATAACTAAAGCTTGGAACTTGTTGGTTTTGTGTATTCGTGATAAGCCATCTTATGTACATTTAGATTAGCTGCGAATTCGTTTCGGTACCCAACGATGCTTAATACAAAATTTAATTCTACATATTTCGAATGTTTTCAACTCACTGTTTAGCCGATTATCACATTTTTAAGATACGTTATACATATCTGTTTATTTTGTAGAGTTTTTTCTTTTTTTTACGAAATCGGCCGCGTTATTTACAAAAATAAAATCATTTCAATAACTTTTTCTTTTCTTTCTATAAGTGCATAGAGTTTTTCGTTTTAAGTGCGGCCATTTATATTTAAATTTTCATGCGTTATACAACTTGCGACCCCTACTGCAGATAACTTATTATGTTATGAGAAAAAGAAAAGAAAACGATAATTTTTTTTATGACTCTGTCCTAACATCAATAAATACGAGTATAATACAATATCAAACAATAACACACGCGCATAAATACGCCACTGCGCGCCTATGAGATTATACCTACGGGTGTTGTAGGCACGTGCAGCGTGTGAGAGGACCTTGACGCGACGACGGTACAATAACAATAATTATTATTGTTATTATATTATTGCCGCGCGCATTCGCTCGCGGTCGCGGGTTCGCTTCGTCCGGCGGCAACGGCCTAGGCCTTAATTATGTGCTTAAACGCGCGATAATCGTAAAAAACAAAAAGTAAAAAAAAAAAAAACCAATAACAAACGTTGGTTTATTCTCCTATTGTTGTCGCGTTCCGTACGATATTATAGTAAACGTTGTTCTTGTCTATCTCGACGCGTCATTCTAGGAAAATATCGCCCGTCATCCCGATGAATGATCGGGTCGCGTACTACACTCGATCCGCACGGGCGTTCGTGCCGGGTATATGAGCTATAATAATATTACATGTTATTATTATTATTATTATGACATCGCGTGTCCGAGCGAAACGACTGCGGACGAGCCTGCGCCGTTACCGATGCGGCACGGGGTAATATTATAATTTATCGACTCCGAGCAAAGACAAGGTCTTTCCTCCGCCCAGGTTCCAGACAATATTATTATTGTTATGATAACGTTATTATCGTAATGATCGCGCGCGGGCGATATCGATTAGCAAGTTACTTGTGTCGTTAAACTGGTAATTATTGGGATTAATAACCCATCGGGGCGTGATTAGTACGCTCGATTATAATTATTAATTAGGCGTCGTAGATTATAATATCCACTGCGATCTCGGATTTCGGGACGATTTAACGACTCCCCGTCCGAGATGTTTTAATATCGAGGGGAAAAAAAACGTTTTTATTTCTCTTCTTTCTTTCCGAAAGAATGTACCTGCTTGTTTTACAATAACGCGCGCGCGCGCGTGTGTGTTTTTTTTATCCGTCGTCGGTTACGTGCGTGGGCTTTTTCCCCGGTAATAGTGGTGTGTTCCGAATGCCCCGTGCTTCGTATAAATCAATTGCGCTATACCTACTTGCGCCGCCGCGTACCTATAAATGCTAAAGAGGGAACATTTTCCGAATTCCTCGATGGTTTGGGGAAACCACTTTTACGAAAGAAAAAAAAAACCACGGGAAAAATAACGAAAAAGTAGTGAAATTTATTATATCACACTCGTTGTTTATAAAATATATACATTTTTTTTTTGGTTATTTTATTGTGATTCGGAAAATAAAAATCCTATAAACTCGACGTCGTCTTGAATGGTTATTTATTTTATTACCTACTATGTGTATATTCCGGTGTTATAATATTTCATGTCTGTCGAAGTATAATTTGTTTGACAAAACTACGATAAAAAATAATAACCGAAATTATTTTCAGATTACGTTAAAGACTTTCAATGTTTTTTATTTGTTTATTTATTAATTTATTTGCATTACGAGTACCCGAAAAAAAATAGTCCGATTTTCAAGTTCAATGTAATTTTCTGGCAACGAATTTCATCTATAGTTGAAACAAACCACGCCTAACTGAAACCTAACAACGCCTAACCACAGATTTGAACACCACTAAAGGCAGTCGGCGGATAATATTATACTCGTATTATACGACAGATTAAAAGAAAAATCAATCGCAAATTTAACAACCGTAATTATTATAGGCACGTATATTATTATAAACTTGTAACTATTTATAAACCGTATTAAAAACCTTAAATGCTAAAATGAGGTGAATTGTGTATTGGATTATTTTTCACCTGACGGCGATAGTACGCAAAATAACGCGTGGAAGTGTTGAGAAATAAAAGCATTAAAATGAAAAAAAAAAACTTATTTTACCCGATACCAAACACTAGGGATAAAATATCTTTTCAACGATAATTTTATCCACCGCTGACCCCTCCCCCCCACATAGGTATAGAAATCGTAGAGATATTTTTTTTCTTATTATTATTATTATTATTATTATTGGAAAAAAATTAATACAGTAACGAAATACCGGCGGATTTCATAAACGTACGCGAAAAGATTGTCCGAGGACGGTGCGCATAAACGATAGGCTGTTATCGATGCTCGAAGGACTTTCGCGTTGACGGGTGTTTTCAGTTGTAAATCACTGTAATATATTATGTACGATACGCCATTGAGTGTAGATTATTGCCCATACATTATTATTCACGGAAATCGTAAAACCGTCGCGAGTGTATGTGCACCCACGCGGTAAAAATTAAAAAAACTTATGCAAACGATTTTACCATATTATCTCCTCGGATCTCCTCGCGTGCGTATATGGAAATTCCAGATCGATTGAATTCTCCACGTCGTCGTCGGCATAACCTTTGTTTGTGGACGATAATTAGTAATACCTGGGACGGCGATTTTCGACCGCATACCACGAGCAGTACGCGGCAGTGGCGGATACCGAGGGGAGAGGGGTAGATTGTATTGTACACCCCTATGGCCGAATTTTTTCACGCAATTCTAATACTCCGTCGTTGTTCGCGAACGCGACGACAATGCATAAACAATGTAATCGCGAGCAGTATAGTACATTTTTAACGATAAACCTCTGTCATAAATACATTTATCAGTTGTATATGGCTCCTCGGTGGGCCTGGTATAGCATGTTGATTTGCATAAAATATGTGAAATTTTATTATAATTACTATTTTTCTATACGGTTTCCCTTATGGCTTAAAACACATTTTTAATTGTTTCCTCAATTAAATAAAAACACCAGACTTCAATAATTAGTCCCGACTCTATAGTTAGATATGAAAAAATCGTATCTGATATTTCATGATGTTATATAGGTTCGATTAGTGATGTTACGGAAGAAATAATGTAGAAAAGTAATTTATTTCAAAGTCGACGAGTAAAAAAGATATATTATATTAATTTGCTTCCCTTTGAATAACTGAATTCGCCGTGTAGAAAGCTTACGGGCATTATACACTCGTATAATTATGATATGTATATTATAAGGCATATATTATAAGGTTACGAAAACAAAATAACTTTGAGAAAAAACAACGTTTGTTAGAATTATTATATAAAGGTACACGTCATTACGTTATTATTTGATACCAAGACAGAAATAACGAGTGCACCCGTAGCGTCACGATTGCAACACTTGATACGAATTATCATCAATAAATTATTTGATTGTATGACTTTATAGTGATATTTATGACTACAGTAACAACGATATATGCAACCGGGCAGACGACGACTTTAGAAAAGCCGAGACGCGATTATGGTCGATTGAGATATTTTCCGCAACACACTTATTATACAATACGTCTATCGCCGACGATTAATATCCGTTTTATTGTACGCTTACGACCGCAAAAGTAATAAACGCACCTATTAACTTTAAACGTTCAATTCGGAGGAGTGGAATGTACTTGAATCGTATAAATTCTAAAATAAAATTATGAAATGAGAATAAATCCAATAGCACGTTGCCGACGGGCACGCAAATCGATGGGTGCATTTTTTTTTCCGTTTTAAACTTGTGAAATCCCGATACGATATTTCAGTTTCGTATTGCGAAAATCGAAATCACAATAACCACGCGCGTCGCGTCACCGCGGTGTGCGCCCGACTTCAAACCCAACTTTAGACGGTGTCAATATTTCGCAGTTTTTAAGCAACTATACGCGCATGTTGCCTGTACCTATTTCATGAAAATATGTTGAAAAAAATGTACAAATCTTCTTTCTGGCTCGTCAAAAGTCGAAAATCATAAGGGGGGAAATGATTTTTTTTTAAAAAAAATTGAAATCCAAATTTGTTTAATCGATATTTAGCACGTTAATCGGCATAGATTTACGAGCGTAATTCACTCGATCGCTTTGCGCATTTCCCCAGGCGACAATTTCACAAGCAGTTCCAAGCCTAATTATTGTCCAATATCATTTGTTCGTTTACAAGTCCCGCAAAAATTCTATATTTAATTTTTTTTTGTAAAACGCGCGTTTGCGATTCTTAAAGGTATTGCAAACGTCATTTCGGCGTCGTTTTCCAGTTTGTAGAATAATGTGCTGGGATCGAGTTCACGGATATAATGAATACCGGCGTGCGTATTAAAAATTAAACTTGAAATTATGTTGCACTCGATTATTTAGAAATAACTACGCAAAACACGAACGCAGTTCTGAGATAATGTCATGAAAATAAAAGTTTTTTTTGATTATCATGCGATCTATGACCACGAGTATTGTAAGTAATAGGTACGAAATAAGGAAAAAAACATACGTACATTGGCGACCTCGTCGGTATTAATGAAGAGGCCAACCAGCGGCGGTGACATTTCGTAGAGATTACATTTTAATTTTTCGCATACTGTTTATTTACATTTGCGTTTTTATTCGTTCGCTTGTTTTTTCAGCTCTACGTATTGCCGTTTACGGTTGCTATTTTTTTACGCGACGGTTCGTGTGAGCGGTTTTGGAATCTGATGTATTTTTTTATCGTTTCGACAACTGTCTGTATAACCTGCGTTTGAAAATAAACAAATGAATACATTTTTTTTAACAACCCATTTTACATTAACGAATTCCTAAGCGAAACGTCGAAATACGATCCAAAGTATAAACATAAGTATGTCACATCACTGGTTTTACGCGCGTCACATTTTTAATTATTATCTATCTTATTACTGTCTTAGCGTCGTGCGTATTGGATCGAAAATTGATTCATAATAAATTCAAATAGGTTTCTTACAGTCGAGTTCATTTTCAAACCTTGAAATATTATCTTTTTATTATTGTCATGAAAATAAAATGTTTATGTTAGTATTTATTTTTTTTTTTTCAGCTAATAATGAGTGTGCACTTTTATTGGGATGTTTTTGTTTTTGATCTCGCGTGTTACCTATATTATATGTTAAGATTATTAATCGGCATTATAATATTATTATCATCTGAAATGTGATTTTAATATTTTCCCTAACCTTGGCCTACTGACGAACCGTATAGTATAGATGTGACTCACGCGAACAAGTGCATTGCGCATCCCTTTTTACGGTAATTACAATCGAGCGTTGGCGAGTATTTCCCGATCGTATTGAAATACGATAAACACATAAAAAGTCTGTCATAAAAACCAGCGTGTTGGCCAAATCGTTATCCCGAGCCCGATTAAGAATCACGATCGAAATAACGTCCGGCCTGTTGGGCAGAAGGACATTGAAAGCGTGTTAAAAAAATGATCAAATACGTCTTTGCACGAGATGCAATTTTTCACTGTTTACACGCCTGCCGAACGTCAATAGTGAATCAATGAACACGAAAAAGTTGAATAAAAAAAAAAAAATCGTCTAATTACGCGTGGAGACCAATGGAGAAAAACCAACCGAACGGCGATAACCGTGCAACGCTAATATTTAATCAGTACAATTGAATTCCCTTTTCATTAGTGACGTTGCGTCAATAATCGTTATTAGGTGTGAAAAAAAATAAAAAGTCCCGTTCGCGATCACAATGTTTAAACAATCGTCGTCGTCGTCGCGCAACGTGAAAATATCGGTGTTGACGTGATTTTATTTATTGTCGCGCGCGTACGATTAAATAAATCACGACGGCAATATTATGCCGGCGTCGTCGTCGTCGGGCCTTTAACAACTGTCTCACCCTAGGGCTCCGGTCGGGATTTAATCTCGGCGGGCTCTGCAGAACGGGTCACTCGTCGGAAGGGTGCATTAAAGGTGTTCCGTCGTCTCTCTCGAAATTCGAAAGCCGTTAATCATAACAATGCGAAAAAAAAACAACCTCCCCCGTCCCGTCCCGGTCAAGGCCTGAGATTTACGTACGGGTAGGCGGATATCCGTCGTCGTTACGAACGCAGTCGATTGTTTATTATTTTCGAAAATTAATAAAAATCTCACACGACACTGCGACAGTGTACAACGGCGTGGCGGCGCGCGTCGGTATCGTAATCTCTATCGAATTCGCAATATAAACCGTGTTGCGATCTCCACTGGATCTTTCCAATAAAAACCCGGCGATTTAGAGGCAGGCGGGGGGAGGGGGGGGTGCGAGGAGGCGTTGGCGGTGGAAAGCGATTAATAACCAGCGACACGGTTGTTATGAGAAATTTATTAAACTACGATTTATTCGCGAGGTTTTCGGTGCGCACGCTGAAAAACGATAAACGATAATATTGAACCCTATAAATAATATTAGCACTCAAATAACGGTAACCCGGAGGCGATGGCGGCGGTGGCGTGCCCGTAGTACTCTGCCTTCTCTGCACTTGTGCGTATAGCCCCGAGGACCGAGCGGAGGGAAAATTATATGAAAACTTACAATCCTCCCAGGACGAACATTAGTCACTTTGCAACCTCTTATTATTTACCTACGTTCGTATATGTTGTTTTGGATTGCGCGCGTTCGCTGTGTACGACAACGCAATCAATTCGCGATGAACCCGCCGCGTTTTCCGCGCGTACTAGATCATAATAATATTACTATCGACGTGTTTACGCCCGGCGGGCAATTATAAAGACGACCGCGGCGGCGGCCGGATAGTCTCACCGATGATCCATACACGCGCGCGGGGTTAGGCGTCCGGGAAGAACTCGGAAATCGATCGCGCAAGTACGGGCGGCCGACCGATTTATCCGACGCGAGAAACGTAGGTACTTTTTGCGCTTTATCGCGTCGTCGTGATAATATCGATCATCGCGAGCCCGAGTCCGTTTTGTTGGGTCCGATGTGAATGCATGGCGCGTCGCGGAAACTTATAATATTACGTCGAGAAAAATACTCCAAGTGCATCAGTACAACTCGCCCTTGTACACGCGTTACATTACAGTAAATAAATTATCTAATGGTGACGGCGAGCTCGACGTTATTGTGTGGGCAGTGGGATTCATCGGTAATCACAATGAACGTCGCACGCCGATGTTTGTTTTATGTTTCTTTTCTTTTTTAAACGTATTGCAAAATCTCATTACGAATCTACACGTTTGCATAATAACAAACCAGACGTGAAACGTCTCTTTGTCTCGTTTTTACCGAGCCGGCGGAATGAAAAAGTATTCGACGAATATAAAATGAAATAAAACCTTCCAATACCACCGGCTCCTCCGCGAGTTTATCGAGTTCTATACGGTTCGCGCCGCGTTTGGATTGGTAAAAAAAAAAACAATGCCCCTACATAGAGCGTTAAGTCATTATTCGTTTGAGCAAATAATAATTTTTCGATCGTTTTTGCCGGCGATTTCATTTTCCCCCTCAGCTGAGAAAACTTAATGTCCAGAACAGCGCGTCCGCCGACGCTCGAGAGTAATCTCCGACGACGTTATAATATTATAAGCAACAGCCTTTTAAGCGTAACGGGCAACGATTGTCGTCCTCTTTCGAACATCTTAACGTCACGGTCTTCTTAAATGTTCCGTTTGAATTTCCTTTTGTACTCACTTGAGACGGAGGGGGGGGGTTTAATTTTCTCCATAACCGAAGCCTCGTCTTTTGTTTTATCACGCGAAAAACTATTATCGTCACCCTCTCGTGGTAATAATATTCTGTTTGTTTTCAAAAAAAAAAAAAAGCACCAAATATCTGTCGTCATTAATTGCATCACGCGCGATATTCGAGCTCACGGTACACGATGCATTAACAACAATTATTAAATTATTGACGAGTTTTGTTTTATCGTTTCACTAGTGCTATATTACACCAGATACTCTAAATAATCTAGTTTATGTTATTTGGGTCACTTATAACATCATAGAATCACTGGGAAATAATTTTCATCGATTTGACACGTTTTAGGATTTTAGTTGCCAAACCACACAAAGCAGACGTCAAACGCCTCATTAGTGTGCAGGAAATGCCCTCGTGTCTTTTGAGTTTTTAAATAAATAGCCGTATTAATAGCGGTAAATAGGTACACGTATTGAAATTGAAAAAATTAATATTTTTAAAAAAAAAAAAGTGTGTTGGTATTCTAAGAAAACAACATGAAATTATAAGAGGACAAAACAAATCAACATAATATGACGATACAGACGCCAAAACGCGAAGAAAGAATTTTTAATTAAAAGTATTTATCCGAAAAAGTCGAGGATACTTGCAAAATAATAAAACTTGTTGATCTAGAAACAAGAGATTAAATACATATTAGAGAAACTAATAAATATTGTTAAATTTTAAGTTTAGGGTTTGTTTTTTTTTTTTTGTTTTTTATTACTAGTCATAAATCGCAATAAGCTTTCATTTGATTTGCATTACAGATAAACAAAAAAAGTAAAAATTAAATTTAAAAATAAGTATGGTAAAAAACGTAAAGATGCAACAAAAAATAAAACGTCGATAATTTATTTCGCTAATTTTTTTTACTTGAATACATTTCTCTCCGGTTCAATCATCCTTAATAATTTTATTTACAAAATATATATACGTCTAAATAAACTACGAGTTTTTATCCTTACCCGGTGTTCTGTTGAACCCTTAACGATTTTTAATCACAGACAATTTTCTTCGATCAATTTATCATTATTGCGATAGCATACCATCTATACTCTATAGCAACGACTACAACAGTAAATAATACATCAGTCGTACCTATAAATTATTATTGTTCTAACAACAAATAACAATCGAATAAACCAGAGTAATGGCAAACACGCCGCGGTGATCGAACGCTCCGATAGTAATAAACAATTAGGAAATCCGCGTTTTGTAAAAACCTCGTATTTGCAACAATAACAACATCAATATTATTATTATTATTCCACGGACCTATCCGTCGGTTATTGCAGCTCGTACACAATTATATTATATATTTCGGTAAACTGAAACGATAAAAACGGCCATTTAAACAATTTCCAAACACACTTTCATAAATCGTCGGCGGCGGCGGCGGCGGCGGCGGCGTTGTTCAACTGTTCGGAAGAAGGCGAAAAGTTTTATTAGATTTAAAACGTTCGAATAATACAATATTCGTTCGTATAAGCATTTGTTTAGACGTATATTTCTATTCGTGTTTGTTTAATAAGTTGTGAAGAAAAATGTGGCGTGCAGAAGGTTTGCAAAAAAAAAAAAAAATCAAATAAATAAATAAACAAGTCGATCGGAGAAAAAGTGTTCGACAATACGATTTGTATTATGTATACCCGAAAAAAAACTGTCCGGCGAGAAACAAGAGTAGGCCGGACCGCGGAGACAGAGTGTTTGCAATTTATAACTTCGCCTCCCGGACATAAAAACGGATGGCCGGCGTTCGAGGTGACGGAAATGAGATATAATTCGAACTCTGTGTAGGTCATCGGGACGGTGTTGTATCATAGTCATACTATCTGTGGACGTTTGTAGACAACGGCAAATTATCACTTTCAAAAATCGATCTTCGACGAAGGTCAGAGTGTAGTAGTAACGATCGATTATTTTTATTTATTTATTTATTTTTTTTTTTTTTCAAGCGATCGATGCGTTTTTATACTCGCAACTATACGCATATTGCAAATGTTAAAATTCAAAGCAAAAACCCGTAGTTTTAATGAAAAGAAAATAATAAGAAAAACCGCGTTTGTTTGAAGTGTTGACTCTTTTCAAAGCTTTTAGAGAATCCGCTGAGAAAATGGAGATATATTTTGAAGTAAAATCCTCACGTGTACAATTATTCTGTATACCAAATGAAATGCTGATTTGTCTTCTAAAAAAGTGTTGACAGATAAAAAAAACAACGCAATTGTAAGATTGCTTATGTTTCGTATTTCGTCGTTACACAAAAACAACGATCGCAGGGAATTTCTACCGAATACATATTATGTTAGCACTATCTAATTATGGTATAATTTTCAAAATATTTTGACTTTTTTTCATACTGTTATGTACATTCGACATTTTTTAGTGTAGACAATTCGTTATTTTTCAGGTCAGAAAGCTTGAAAATTCTTCATAAAGACCCATTTACTACTAAAAATCACCCATCGTCTGTGTTTCATATGAATCTCACTTTTTTCTTCATTTTTTTCATTAGATTCTGTTTTACTCAAGATATACGCAAAAATATCACGTAGAATATTATTCACGATGAATATAATCGTGAAAACTTAGTTCATCATCTGTGATGACAAAATAGATGCAATTGGGTCTAAAGTTTAAATAAACAATGAACATTTACCCGGTTGTTAATGTCACCTTGTCTACTATCTGGCCAAACAATGGTATCAACCCTTTGGGGTCGTGTTTAAAGTTCGAATAAACGAACTAAATGAAATCGGTCGTTATTGTTATACCACCAATTACCCGACAATACGACGGTGGGCTCGCAAATAGGGATAACGAGGTGAAATCGATTAGGATGAGTATTCCGACGAGATCGTCGGATTCTTCTAGTCAATTGTTATCGTTTTAGTCTTGATCGAATCGCCAGCGGATAAATCATTCGCAATCAAAGTCATTCGTAATACTCGATTAATTATTGCCGTGAAACGAGTGAGAAAACAGACGAAAAAAAGAACGGGTTTATAAATAATAAGTTGACGGTGATACAAGGTTCGGCGCGGTAACCATCCCTGACCGGAAATATCGTACGCCCGACCGTTGTTCTCCGTATTATGATACCATTAATTTCTGGGTTTTACGAGACCCGGTTCTCCCGTTGACCTACTTTGATCTGCTCGCAAACTCGTCCTGCCGTACTCTTATAACGTGATCGACGTCGCATTTACCCATTTATAAGTGTATTTTTTCCCCTCGTTCAAATTGGAATATTGAAAACAAATCGTACTCTTAATTTAATAAAACTGCGAATTCTAAGGCCGAGAGAACGACAGTGGTTTTCAGCACGGATACACCGCAACGTTTAATATTATTTCAGTATCATTGCGGTTTTCGCTGCTGTTGCTTATGACTGGCAGTGCGCTTGCACTCGCGTCCAGCCGAAACGAGATGAAACGGATTTACAAAAAAACTGAGTACGACCGTCCTGCGTAATTCGATTATTTCATTAGACGTGTGCACGTTAACCGCGGCGAAAGGGATCAATTTTTAAACAGCAATTAGTAAAGTTGAAAAATAAAATATACTATGCAAGCTGCTATAAAAACGTACACGGCACTTTGTAAAACGATATATTATCATAAAATCTACGACAATTTGTATGAAAACGGTAAAGTGGCTTAAATATTTAAGCTAGGCACATTAAAATATTGACATCGAAATTTTCCCAAAAGAAATGTTCTTGATGTCAATAATCGAATCGAATTTTTGACGTCTAACGACACAGACCATTTTAGTGTATAAAAACGTCCGCCTTTACAGTGTATTTGTTTTCTTTAGACGCAGATTACAATAATATATTATATAATTTCGACTATTTAAAAAAAAAAGTGTTCGTTTTTGTCGCGGTTTGCCGCGTCCCGTTTTCCATTTGCTAAAACGAACCAAACATTTCTCAAATTTATTCTCTTCTAGTCAAGTAAATCCCGCACTCGTATAATGAAATTATTGTTATTACCGCTTGGTACTATCGCGTATATCTAGTTTGACTACATACTTAAATTGAACTATCATTATGATATCTACGACCCTCATCTCGACTATAACTGTATCATAAAACGTTACGACAGTCGGGAAATAATGAAAGACGCAATACGCAACGATCACGCGGCCGGCATGCAGTGTTTCAAGTATTTTTCGCACATTTTTCTCGCTAAAAGTGATTCGAGAATCGAAATTCGAAGCCAAAGAAACGTTTTCGTAACGCGACAACCGAATAAAAATCCTCGTGTGTTTACGTTCCTAATAATTCCATCGATAATTCAGTTGTCGCCCTATCGATTTTATCTATTACGATTGCAGGTAATATTCTGGTTAGGATAAACGAAAAAATAATTTAAACCCGTCATAATATTGTTTTTTATGAATTTATAATATGTTTTTTTAACAAATGTTTATAATGATTATCACTGTTGTGAACAACAGCATGCTTGTTTTTTTTTTCAAATAATTAAAATTTTAACTCTAGTGTTGAACACAAATTATGAACATTTAACTACGCGTGCCCGTACGTAAATAAAAGAAAACCGATTAGAGTATGGGTTTTATTTTGAGATTTTTATTTACCGAATATTAATCCTGTTAAAAACTTTACGAGTTAAGTACATATAAATATGGATATAGATAGATAACGTTTGATTATCGTTCAATGTAAAATAATGTTTAATCTTTGTAAGTTTTCGTAAATTTTCGATTTCATCGAAATTATTAATTTAAACTAGAATGCATAATATAATTAAAATAAATACAATATTTTAGTTAAGTATGTAGAAAAAGTTTAAGCTATGGTATCATAAAATACTTTTGAAGAACACATAATTTAACAACACAATATCCCATTATGCACACACACACACACACATTAATGCATACCAATCAAATGAATATTTATTAACTTGAAATAGAGCACTAATGGAATCTACATTACCTACCACAAATGTACACCCCAATTTTAGGCTATTACTGAATTCATATTTTTAGTAGGTCGAAAACAAATAATAATCCAAGTTTAAATATTACCAGGCTAGATATCGAGCTACAACAGTACGTCATTTTATGAGCGGGACTTTGACATTAATTCGTCACGTCGATTTGACAATAATTTTTTATAACGTTGAAAAAAATCTCCATAAGGCCACATTTTTAATTACCTATTGAGCAAACGAACAATTTTCATCGAATGTAAGCGATTCGAAATGCAAGCGTAACGATAATTACAAACACATATTATATTATATCCGTGTCAACGAAATCTAACTCACGGCAACCGTCTCGAAGAAATGAACGACATTCGTAAAGTAAATGATGTACTATCCACGAAATATCACAATATGTTTATGTGTATAACGTTTATGTAATTTAGATTTGGATTTTCTAATGAAGTATACAAGTCTGCCTCGAGTTTGTGGTGTAATTCACACCGCGGAATGTCCGTGTTCGTTTGCGAAACAATATACGAGACTACCGGATTATAGTAATGGAAAAATTTCAAAAAGTCGAGAAATAAATCGTAAGTTTATTCTCATTACATTAGGTACGTATTACATTCATTTTATTAACCTGGCGGAAATATCTTCGCACAAAAATATTAAATGTAATTTTCTACGACGACGATTTATTTCGAATCAGATATTATTTTTTTTTTCTCTTGATAGTTCTAAATCTAATAAGCCATCGCCGCAGTATAATAATACGATATTTAATGGATAATCTAATATAATAAAATATCTATATCTACCTGTAGGGCTATAGACATGTTATTATAAAAATAACAATCTTTGTCAATGTCTTTTTTTTACTCGTATAATTTCACTACAAAAAATCACTACTTGGCTATTTTTTATCGGGCGATTGGATTGGTTGAGTTGGTTTTTTAAATTTGAAACAAATTTACCGTGACTTTCGAAAAAAAAAACGATTCTGAATGAAGAAAACTGGTGGATTGGCCTTGGCTCCTGTAGGATTCTTTCATTTATCTCAGCGTTGTAAGCCGACCAGATTTGCAGTCCCTGAAAATAATTTTTAAATCATATAGTGACTCATTTATAAATCGACAATTATTTTATAATAACAACAATTTTTGACCAACTAGACAACATTTTCCACCGGAAATCATCCTTGGAGATGATGAGTAGACCTATTTTAGACTTATTTAGGTCAAAATCATATCCACGGGGGAAAAAAACAGTCATGTTATGTGAAACCAATCGCTTCCTGGTTTCATTCGAAATCCTTAAATGTAAATTAGTCAAAAAGTATCGTATAATTTGAATGTATTAAACATTATTTTAATTGGCTTAGCGATTACAATATTTTGAAGGATAACTTATTGTCATGGAAAGTAGTTGTTTTATTGTTTTACTTTAAATTATTTTCGTCGATTATATTATAATACATGTTTGTTTCTATTTCATTTTTAGGTAATTTACTTGCAAACGATTTCATTTTGATACGTATACGAGTGTACATTTTGGTTTTATAAAATCGAGTTATTTACAACGAATATATTATCTTGACGCTGTTCGACAGTATAATATGACGTGAAGAATGAAAGATATAGAAAACATATTTAGCATACAAGCCGAAAATCGTGCAAAACTTCTAAACACTTCGGCGTTTATTATTATTATTATTATTATTATTATTTGAGCCAAGTTTTTCACTATTCCTATTAACGACTATTATATTCACAACGACAGTATATCAATTTTATTCCTAAAATGTCTCGCCTAATCGAGGATAAACTATCGTACCGAATTTAATTTCCGAACGCAATTTAATCGGAATCGAATGACAACATTATAATGTACACGTTACATTCAATTATCGTTTTAAAATATAAATTTGAAAAAAATCGACTTTTGAAAACCTATAATTAACGTTCTGTGCGTTGTGTTTTAATCGCCCGCTTAATCGGTAAACAATTATTGTTCTAATAACTTGTAAATTGAACTGTTCGTTTGCCCGGGACGCGATTAAAAATGTCAAAACTATACGTGTACAACGTCATAATATCATCACGGCGACCCATGCTGTTCGTACATTATAATATTATGTAAATAAGACGATCATAATGGTTTTATCGAGTCGCACGTTACCGTGTAAATAAACGACCATAAGAACTGTTCGGATTTTGCTTTTGCGAGTTTGGAATAATTTAAAACACACCGAGATCGACGGCACCCGAAGATTAATTTTATTATTCCGCGAGCGCGCGATTCGCGATCACGCCGCCGCGCCGGCGGAATCGAATCATAACAACGAGACTATAAATTATTATTTTTGCTACTACTCTATACGCGCGTCGTTGTCGTACCTATTAGACCGGTACGTGTATCGATCTTAACGACCGGATCGAATTCGAGTGAAATGTTTTAACTGCCTGCGTTTTCATCGCCTCTTAATAGCGTTTGTTAATTAATGATTCGCGCGTATTCGGTAATCGACCGAGCCCCGCGTCCAATAATGTGTTTCCTCAGGTGCGTGTAGTGTTTTACGACAATAATAATAATAATTGTGCGCTGCAAAAACGATATTGACATTGTTACAATACTGTAATGACGTTTTAAACACATATCCCGCGACGTCAATAATGGCGACGATTAACGTTGAAATCGTGTCGTTAACCCGTCCGAAAATACGAATCGTCGCCCGGACGAATTCGCACGTACTCGCGTACAGATAACAATGCCGAGGTATGCGCGCGTTTTGTGTTGTATATCCGCGTAGGCGCGAGCGTGTGGCGCGAACTCTTGTTTTTATCGAATTACGCAACATAACATTCGCGACAATAATATTATGTTAAAAATAACAAAATAATGCGAAACACGTAGCGTCGCGTATACGTTTGAAAAAGCATTTAAAAAACAAAAAAAATATCGATCGAGACATATTATTATACTTTGATTCTGATCGAGGACATCTGACCGACTCGTCAGATATTAAAACGATTCGACATGATTATAGACTGAATAATATTTATTTTATGGTTGTCACGCGATGTCTCGGGAAATCTGGGACGCGAATATCTAGGGTTGTTTTCCGGTTTGGCAAATATCGTTAAAATAATACTGATTTGCTGTTGTTGTTGTTGTTGTCGATCACGAGGAAAATCGATAGGTTTCGAAACAATCTCGTTGAACAAACATGATAAGTTTTACTTATCGTGACAAATATTTATGTGAAACACATTTTATTTTTTACATTACTAAATCTATACTGTAATAGTAATTATGAATTTAATCGACATACCATAAATATTTATCCGTATTAATTTATTGAGTGTTTCGCAGAAGGATTAAAAAATATCACAATATAATAGAAGTACAGAATTGTTTTCCAAAAAGAAAACTATAATGATTATAAAAAGATGAGTGTTTAGGCGATTCGCTTTGATGTCGCGCTGAACGTCGGTAAATACGCGTGTGTAAAAAGCTATCGCAGCGCACGACGACGACTGATGTGAAAAATAAATAAATACAAATCACCGTCATCCTCTTGGTCACCGTAAAGTCGGTTTGCAGAAAAAAAAATACAAAAATACAAAAAAACAAAACAATACAAAACGCAAATGACTAATATGGTTAATAAGTATTGCCGACGAACAAGGTTTCACGGTGGTACACGCGGCCGCGGCGCGCGGGAGACCTCGACCCCTGGCAATCGCGCCCAGAGGCAACTTTTTTTTTTTTCCGTTCCTACTTATAGAACTAACTTATTATAATATACATATGTTGCGAATAAAATGTATTTTGTTTGTTGTTTTTTTTTTTTTATTTGATTTTTTTGCACGCCCCGTCGCCTCACGTCTCCGCAACAGTATCGGATGCACACACGCGCACTCGCGATATCGTAATAATCATATAATAGTAAACGCGCGTCTGTGTTCCGCCGCGCGGTGCGGAAAGGACGTCGCGGTGGCGGTCATCGGAAACAGCGCGACTTGTCGGTTGTGCTCTGAGGTCAGGCCGACGCCGAGAGACCTAAACGCCGCCCGTGAACTTGCCACCGCCTCTGTGAGCGTACCGGTTAGGATCTCGTTACGACGACGACGACGACGACGACGTCTGCGGCGGAAACGGGAATATTGTTGGAAGTAATCGCTCCGACGCAACAGCGCCCAGCGGACGAGACCGATTTCGGCGCATTCTTTATCGTATCATTGCCGTTTGCGTACCGATCGTACTTATTATATATTATACGCCGTCTGCCGGGGCGAGTCGCAGTGTTTTTTTTTTTTTGTTTTCCGTTTTGTCGCCGTAGTTCCCGCAGTATCGATCCGACCACGCGATGAGCCGGTTTTTCCAAAAAGGTAATGTTTTGCACACACTAGCGCGTCGTCCATATCGATTATTATTTTATCGTTTTTCATTTATTTATTGTGTTTTTTTTTAAAAATTTTGAGCGCGGTGCGTTGTTTTACTCGGCGGAGTATTCGAATACGGGGGCCGGAACGGTTTCGAGTTTTTCTGTTTCGGACAGTCGAAAATTTCGATCTCGGTTTCTCGGTACGGTTTTCAAAAACGAAGTCTGCAATTTCAGTTTGCATATTTTCGGTTTCTCCACTGGAAAATATCGAGTGTTCCTTTCGGTGTTTTTAAAACTTATTTTCCGAGTTATCGTCTATCACGACGACGTATGTTTACAACGATTTATAATTCGATTGAAATTTGTTTTTGTTCGTTTCCTTGAACACACGTCGAGTGTCCCGAAATTAATCGTGATTTTTTTATTTTTTTATCAAAACCGTTTGAATAAGGGTTCCGGTACTCAGATTTTCAAAAAGTTTCGGTCCCGAGACCGGTTTCTTTCGGTTCAAGTCCGCGATTTGAAAGTCTAGAACTCGAAGTTGGATGTAACGATGCTCGGACCAGGTGTCGTGCGCGGAGTTCGCGGTTACGCACGTGTCTAGAACATTATAATAAATATCGCGGTGTATTCGAGTTATAGATTTAATTTTATGGCGTGTAATATTATTGAAGTTCACGTGTTATCCGCGCGTGTTGTCGACACCGGTTATCGATTCGTTAAAATACTCATGAACGCAAAATTTTATTGAAAACTATAAAAACATCATCGGTCGTACGCCTATTTTATTAGAATTATTTCGTTTTATTTCGAAAAAATTTGGTTTGGCGCGCGTCGGAATATTTTTTCTATGGACCGATAAAAAGTATGAACAGTCGCGCAGTTTTACTTCAATCCGCGTGGCGGTTTAAAAAATATAAACTATTATTAAAACTACTAATCCTGTACGTAGACTTTCTTAAACGTTATTGACTTTTTAGGAACTGTAACTGTAAAATTACATTTTTTAAATACTTCTGGCTCTGAAATTATCGCGTATTATTTACTTTTAAAATAGCAGTACCTACGGTTTATCTTTAACAATTTTATCGTACATTTTCAAGACCATTTTTTCCCACTATCAGTTGAAATTCCGCGCGCGTTTAGATGGAAAAAAATAAATACAATATTGTTATTCGAGTAAATATTACGTAAATGTTGGAATACTCGGGTGAATTTCACTCACGTCTGGGCGAAAATACACGGACTTAAATCTTCAAACGCCAGCCATGTGTTTTATTAACACGTGCTCGTTAGTAGTTCGATCAAAGCACGTGTGTTGTCTACGCAGTCGAGTGAACGTCAGAGGAGGGACCACAGCTGGTAGATTTAAAACGTACGGTACTCGACGATATACATATTATAGTACGCCGGCCACACTACTATGGACCGGTTCGATTCGACCGTTCTCTACAAATAGGTCTTTATTTTCTATTCATTGTTTTATAGTAAAACTTACTCTGAAAAAAACGTATTATTTTTACAATCTGTCGAAGTTTGTAATTCTTATCAACATGATACGCTACCAAAACCATACGCCTACAGTAATATTCATCAGCGTGTTTGCAATAACAATTCGATAAATTAAAAAAAATCTTGTTTTTTAATCGAAATTGTAAGATAAATAATTTATCGAGAAATATAAACTAATCGAAATCTAAAACAACTACAATAATTCATGAAACGACATCGAGACTATTTTTCTGTTCGAAATAATTTCTACACAATACACGGCAGGGCCGTCGTCCTTGTTAGAGGTGAGCGACGAGAGCCCACTCTCTCAGGACGCCTTTAAAAATAAATGTCCGTCGTTTTCTTTTTTTGTCCGTCTTCTATTTAACCAAAACAATATATTATGTTTTCGTCCGTCAAATTAAATGACCTATAATCAAACGGGAGCTAACGAATTTGACGTTCGAGTAAAATTGTCAGCGTCTTGATTATTATATTTATTGTTAGAAATGACAATTTCCGAAATTTTCCATTTTATATATATATATATATTATTATATTCGTTTTTAAAATTAACAATACCCTCTGTAACTGAATTCATTTAAATCAATATCACAACGACGGTTTTCATTTGGTTTGAAACAAAATAACGAGTAATATTTTTACGCGTAAGCGAGCGATTTACTTCGCGCCCTTGTGCACGACGACACGCGTTACAGTGCGATGATAAATATGAATTTATCGCCTTCCGGTGGTAAATATACGTCGTAATTTTAACTCGTTCGCTTCTGCGAACACGGCGCGTTTTGAATGTATTCTATTTTATCGATCCGCGATGTCACTGACGTCTATGTGTGTTCGTGTGTACAGATATGTTCAAAATCGGCGTGTCCTGTTTCTTCTTGTGGTGTTTAACCGTGACGTCCACTTGGCAGACTGACGTCCTCATACCGAACTGGATGCGTCACATACCGGACGAGAACCAGACGGGCGTGCCAAAATCCTTGATACAGATTCAAAACGCCTTACTGTATCCCACGAGGCGTCTCTTGCATACCATGTTCAGCTCGCAACGAAACGTGGATAAAGCCCGGATGTTACAGGTTAGGGAGGACGCCACGGTCCATTTTTTTTTTTGGCGCCGGTTTACTTTATCAAGTACGCTATGTCCTGACTTATAGGTACCACTACCTGAGGTTAAAATACAGTTTGCTGTAATCGTTAGGTCGCTGGAGGGTACTTTCTTGGATTGGGGCTCTGTGTTT
The DNA here is from genome assembly GCA_948098885.1 of Drepanosiphum platanoidis. Classification (NCBI taxonomy): domain Eukaryota; kingdom Metazoa; phylum Arthropoda; class Insecta; order Hemiptera; family Aphididae; genus Drepanosiphum; species Drepanosiphum platanoidis. Next base: position 12,865,566 of record OX402528.1, read on the forward strand.
TACGCGAACTAAACATACGCGTACACGGATATCGAGGACACGCGAATGCAAAAAAAACTAAACAATATAAGTGAATTAATAAATACTAAAACACGCGAACATGCATAGGAAATATTCAAGCGCATGAGTTTCAAAGGCATTAACTGAAAATTCGATTAGTCACGTCAAAAATAGTTATTCATTTTACAAAAAAATAAATAATTGTTATAGAATTTACGTTGGACAGCACGACGGGTATATTATATCTACTCGATGACGACAAGTAAAATGTACCTAACCGACCGTATCGTCCGCTAGCCGCTCTTAGGGATCCTTTAGGACGAAGAAACCCTTATTTAAAAAACACTGACCGATTTGAATTCGGCCCGTCTCTTGTATTCTACGAGGTTTTTTTAAAATTATTATTTTCGGCTTTCCATCGATTTGCAGAGGACCCAGCGGCGAGTACTGAAATCGACCAAACCGTTCTGCAACACCAACGGTACTCGGTCTTCGACACGGCCGACTAGCGTACACGAACTGAGACCGGGCGACATAGACGTGATCGGCAGCGTCGGTGACTCGTTGACGGTCGGCACCGGAAGCTTTTCGTACATTTTGCCGCAGTTGGTAGTAGACCACCGCGGAGTGTCTTGGACGGCCGGTAAGGTTTTTGAATTATTGTTAATTACGCATATATGTTACGTATTCTTAATGTGAAATTATATTATGTATAAGCTCTCGTCGGAAGAAAACAATGAAATATTCGAGATTTCGAGTTTTAGTAAAAGTCTTCATAACCATTCGAATACATAAAAATGAAAATACAAATACATACGTGTATACAAAAGATACTTACAGGTATTTGTGCCGTTACGAATTCAATTTCAATTGTTTTTTTTCCAAATTCGCCAATGCAAAACCCCCCCGTAGTATTCCGTCAGTCTAGTCCCTGACCAAAACAACCGGAAAACGTTTAAATTATCAACAGGTACTATTTTATAAATAATAAAATATATTGTGTTTTAAATTATTATTTATAATACGAACATAAATATTAGCATATTCGTTATCATAAACGTTCGACTTTTATTTCCATACCGTCACTGTAAGAGCGATCCGAGAACATTAACAATGATTTTCCATCAAAATGCCAGGATTATTATTATCATCGACATTAACGTTGATTATTTTACGTCGTGCAGGTGGACAGGGCACATGGAAAGAATTTCTAACATTACCGAACATTCTAAAAGTCTTTAATCCGAAACTGATCGGCTATGCGTATGGCGATTCGCTGGCCGAAGAAAGTTTTTCTCAATTCAATGTCGCCGAAGTCGGCGCTCTTAGTAGAGACATACCGTTCATGGCAAAAGAATTGGTGAAAAGGATGAAAACGGATAAAAGAGTCAACATGAACGAAGACTGGAAGGTAAAATTAATATGTATATATATATTCTCGCAGTCGAATGGCACTTTTCATTATTAATAATAACAAGGACGTATCTTTTCTCTCGACAGTTGATAACAATAATGATGGGTTCGAATACTTTTTGTCTAGAGTTATGTTACGAGGATTATACCAAATATCCCGATAAACACAGAGAGGAAGTTTTAACGGCATTATTGTACTTAAAAGAAAATCTACCGCGGACTATTATTAATCTTGTTTTAAGTCCAAGTGAGTACAACGATTAAATTTTAAAGAATAAAAAAATGAAAACAAGTCGAAATAATGTGAAACATTAAATCGACATAATATCTATGAGGGCTAAGGTATTATTTATCTTTTTAACGTTCTGTATTCGTGTAAGACTCGGACCAATTATTTTTTACGCATAATAGCTACACAAAAGGTTCATAACGTATTGTATATTTGTTTCATATTAAGTCCACTGACATTTTTAGCCATTTAAAGTTTGAATTATTCGATTAACGGCAGAACGCCGACGTAACGGTCGAATCGTCATATTGAAACTTTATTGCCTCGAAAAATCTTTGACTCCTCGTTTTTTCGAAAGACGAGAAAAAGTAAGTATGAAACAATAAGAATAGAATCTAGCAGGTGATACGTATTTTGTGCAGATGAAAACTATTTAATTTATTTTTTCGGTCGAATTAATTTTTTTTACTTTACGTTTCACACGGACGCCTATTAACGCATACTAAACAAACGATTTAATAGTTAATACAATGCAAATGTGCAACGAGTCCGCAGTTGTCATTAAAACATTTGTGTGCGAATGGTTATGTTTACGCATAGAAATCTCAATGCGCATCAATCATACTATCACGTTCATCATTTCGTAGCGAAGCGATTAAACGCAATTCCAAATGTATAAAACGATATGATATATTACGGTTCGTATTACCTTGGTGATTAGGGGACTTGTGCGGTGTAAAAAAACAAAAAAAACAGTGCTTCCCAGTGCAGAACGAAAAATGATAGAAAATAAACCGCTTACGAGCTGATATCCGGGTACCTGTTTGCCCACACGGAGACCGGCGATTTGATTCCGACGAAATTAAGACGTGTGTACGAGTCGATTTCTTTATTGTCGTGTGCCAGTTACAAAAACGATATTTCATCTCGGGTGGTGACGATTGATTTGAGACGGCAGTTTTTACAGTCGAGCCGTCGTAGTATCCTACACAGTGTTTTTTCGTTTAAATGTTCTGAATCGAATTGCGACGACGATTGACGAAATTCGATGTCTAAATCGAAAAAGTTTCAATCGATTACTTTATAGCTAGATAAAATTCCATCGAATTTTTCGCGAGACTAGTCGGACCTTCTCGCGGCGCGTGTTCCGGGCTTGATGCTCAACAGACGAAAATTCGGAAATCAACAATTATTGGCGTGCTGGTAGTCGTCACCCAAATGAACTCGGGAATCGATTGATACATAAAAGAAAGTCTTGGGAACCAATATTCTTCGACACCGCTAAAACATTACGTTTTCATAACTCTTCGCATTTATAGTTTATCATGAACCACGCACAAGTTCTACACGAGTTAAAATATTGAATTCTGTGAACGTAAACCATGTACGAGATATAATATGCGTTAGTATGCGTGCCTTAGTGTATTTAACTGTTGGTAAAATGCTTTATAAACGTTATATTCAGTTATATAGAAATATCTGTTAAATTATAAATATTTTTTGTTTATCTAAACTATTATTGTATAATAAAAACAGCGTTCCAAATTAATATCACGTAATCATATTATTATCTTCGGTGAAGCGAGTAGTATTTTCGATAAGTACGTCGAGCGTCGTACGTACGGGGTTTTAAAACGTTTTGAAAAAGTTGCGATCAAAAGGTAACAATAGTTACTGTAATTGAATTCAAACGCATCATTTTTTCATTGTCCGCGTCATTTTGAATCGAAATATTTCGATAAATTCACACGAAAAAATGTCGATGGAAGAGACGCTTCGCCGAGACACCGAAAATAGCAGCGATAATCGTCAACAATTACAATACGTTGTATCGACGTAATAGCTAAATAATTATTATATTTACATTTTAATTTATTCGACGTTTATTATATAATAATAATAATATACTCCTACAATAATATTAATTTTGTCCTAACAGTGTTTATGTGATTTAGATTTAGAAATTTTACTCAAGTTCAAAAGTTTGCCGGCGATATGTTTCTTAACTCACATCGTGGAATGTCCGTGTTTGTACGCGAAACAGTACGAACACAAATTGGCGGACTACGTTCAGATAATGAGGGAGTTTCAAGATGTGGAGAAAGAAATCGTAAGACAATTTTTTTTTTTTTTTACGCCATAAAGCATTATTGAACTATACAATAGTAATACCGCTCGGAGCGGTAAGCGTTGATCGTGAAACACTCGACTAACCTTGCACGATTACCGACCGCGTGCGATTCGCGGTTCATCAACCATAAATTAACATAACGCGTACAGCACGACGACGACGATGATAAATGATAACATGCGCAATGGTCTTACATTAAAACAAATGGTGAAAAAATTTGACAGTACCTATTATGACTCGTAATTAGGTACGCGTTATAAGACGTATTGTTTTTCATATTTTCAAAACGCACAAGTGTACGCAGTGAGCGTATGGGGTGGGAATATTATTGCTATACAGTGCGCATTCGGCGCGACACGCGTTCAATTCGCGCGACGAATTACCCGTGTATAATTCGCGACAAATTCGTTGGAAAATGCAACAAAACATAAAAGAACGAAAATCCGCCGGCTACACACTTCGGAGATGGAAACACGTATTTTGATTACTTAGTCATCAACGCTCGCGTAGGTAAATTATATACATAGACACACACACACACATTTGTATACAATGTTTGTTTCCACACATTACGTTTTCATTGTTTTCAACCGTGTTTTTGTTTCGTATGAAATTGCATGTTTGTATGCATAGGTTGTTATTTGCATTCATTTTTAAATTGTAACTCACGTACACTGCGCGATAACTGATAACTATGATTTTTTTTTTTTTCGTCCGTAAAACTAAAGTCGGAATGCAATATAGGTATAGCGTCCGCGCTTCAAAATAACGGCTACATTTTACGTGGAACAGAAGGTTATACTGCCGTCACCCACCACGTCCTACTCCTCGATTTCGACTTTATAATTTTTACGAAAATGTAATAATTATTATTGGGCTCGATTCGAATCGCTTCTCGATATTACAAAACACATCGTCCAATTGAATTTCCAGCGAACTATGGATGTCGACCCTTCTGTGTTCTCGAATTACCGCCGGGCACACGTAATACGTTATTGATTTTCCAAGCATGAAATTTAATAAAAGGAAAAATAAAACTCCAAAGGAAATCTCCAAAAAAAAAAATCGCGTCCTTAAAATTCTTCGGTTCAAATTTATTCGTAAAAAAAACAAAAATCGATTTATTATAATTTCTAATACGGACATGATATGGGAAGCGATCGAGTACACCCACAACGGTATACTCGAATATTCTCAGAAAAACACCCGGTTATTAAAATAGAATTTAAAATTTAAATTTAAAAATATGAGGCGATTCGTGTGCACTGAATAATATAACTATATCACGTCCAGAGAACACTTTGTAAATACAAATCGATCAGAACAACTACTTACAAAAATACCTTTGTATTGTCACAAATATCTGTGTACACGCACGTGTCATCGACTTGATTTCATAACAATCGAGACGACATTCCTTAAGATTAATAGACTAAGGATTGCGTTGCCGTTGACATAGTGCAGATAATAAGTATATTATCGCAAAAACGGAATATCTATCTGTTGGCGGTCGAGAGATTTTTTTTGCCAATGTGTCGAGTAAACGACCGGCCGACACAGTTACTCCGGTATCGCGATATAAACATTTAAAATTAAAAAAAAAAAAACGGTATCGATTAATACTCATTACTCGGACTTGATTAAAGAAAAACTTCGACAAGACAATAATTCTCTGTTTAATGATGAAAAAAAAACTGAAAGTTTGTAACGATTTAAAAAAAAAAGAAAAGAGAAAAAAGCAATATAATACCTTACACTTTTACTGTAAAAATATAAACGATCATTAAAAGTTTAACACTCGAACGATTAATACTTTTCGGGACATTATATTGTAGCCTAGGTATTTTTATTTAATTCCGGAAACTTTCAAAAATGTTGTTTTAAGTCGTTGGTATCGTTTTATTTTAAGTTTCATTTTATTTTTTGTATTTTATCATCGTTCGTTTTATATAGGTACGTAATTTAAAACTCGCTAATTGATAATTTTATGTAAAATTTCTAAATTGTTTATTCGATGATGATTCGCGTATTACGTCATACCGAAAATCTAAAACTGATCGATTAACGTTAAGATTATCTTCAATTGTGTATAATTTATTTTTCGATTGTTTATAAACATAACGCTAATAAACCCATACTTGGGTTGAACACAGACGATGTGTAAAACATTGCGTTGGTTTAAACTAACAGCAATTGATTTATATTGTATAACTGTCTCGATAAAATTATAACATTATTGTTGTTATTTTTTTTTCATCAATGAAACAAATGAATTTAATTCACGTTTAATAGAAATAGGTAGTTTCAAAACGTGTACAATACTTTTAAACCGTAAGATAGAAGGAAACATAAGGGCCGATACAAATGTATCGTTTAAAATATAATTTGAATGACGAGTGTCGTCACGTTCATTAATTTATTCACAAATTAATACGAATTAATTGATATAGATCGCCACCGAGTAATTTATCTCGAGACAATCTAATATCGTATGAAAAATAATAACGGAAAAATAAACGGTTTAATTATGTTGACAGAAAAATATTCGCCGTCGTTTAGACCAATAACAGTTTACATTTTAAATTATATTTGTATTTAAAAATATTATTTTTCAATTTTGTTTGAATATAATTATTATCTTTTATCATTATTATTATTATTATTATTATTTATTTATTTAATTTTTTTGCAAGTCATTAGAGAGCGGAGGTTTTTTTTATTTTAAATTCCGAGGTTTCAATCTTGTATTTTCAACAGAGATAAATTATTTAAAGATTTCGGTATGGCTTTAGTCAGTTTTCAGAATCCCAAAATGTAGTCTTTCGAAATGAGTTAAAATTAATGTAAATAATGATCGGAAGACAATAGAAGATTGACACATTAAGTGCACTCGTAAATACTACACATGAAAAATTACTAATTCAACAAATTTAATATTTGTAACACCTACTAGTGTGTCAGGAGTGCATGTATAGTCGTAGAAATAATAATTGATTAAAATTATATAATACATATTTTACAGTTGATTTATAGATAATTATTTTAAAATCTTATTGTGTAATTTGAAGTCTAAATAATCATTATTTTTTCTGAACAACCTTTACACTCATCTTATTAAATAATATGAAGTACATTTACGTAAGTACGTTTTGTTAATGTTTTATGAATAGATTTTTTTAAGCTCACTCGGGTATTTGTTCGTAAACACATATTTTTCCTTTTTTATTGTACGTAGATAACATCTATGTTGAATTTAACAATAAAAATTATTATTAATAACTCATTTTATTCTTCGTCCCAAAGTATTTTAAAATCAATGTGTATAAATTATATTATTTTACATCGCACTGTTAATAATCAGATAATATTATCATATTTGTCATGGATCGATTTGTATGCTTCACTAATAAATAATATAACAAATAACCTAATATTTCATTACCAACTACTAATTTACGCACAATACGTTTATGTTAGATGGACAACGAAAAACTAAAGGATAAAGAGGATTTCACGGTTGTTCTCCAGACGTTTACAGAACATCTTACGTTTCCAGTAAATCGATTTAACACCACTGACATATCATACTTGGCGTCGGATTGTTTTCATTTCAGCCAGAAAGGATACGCCAGAGGTAAGAGAATAATAATTGCTGTACGGTAACGATAAAATCGACCACGCATATTTTGTAAGTGTAAGTGTAAGCGTACCTCTATTCACGAGGTGACGTTAAATTTCGAAAATGAACATTTCTAAAAACGTTTGTAATTTGATATGTAATTTTTCTTTTTTCGTAAGAAAATCCCAAATCTGTACGTCGATAGTATAAAAATAAGAAATACTTTTTTGTCGTATCGCACGACCTTTTCAATGTTTTTTTTGTTGCAAATTCGTTTCTATCCGGTGTCGAGGTCGACGCGCATTTTATCACGCGCTCTCTCACGTGTGTTGTTTGTGTTTCAGCCGCGAATGCGTTATGGAACAACCTGATGGAACCGGTCGGGCGTAAGTCGACCGACTGGTCCAAAGAATTCGATCGGTTTCATTGCCCGACCGACGAATCGCCGTACATTCGTACGTGGAAAAATAGCATGACGTAATCGGACTGCAGCACGGACGACGATGTACGTCCGAATATTTTGCACGCTTCGAAATATCAATGCGAGCGGTGATACTTCTGCCCAAGTACAAGATTTCCAATCATAGGTACCTCATTTAGTGTCGTAGTTATAGTGTTTAAGTACAGTATAGTATAGTTATAGTTATAGTTTAGTTAGACGAATGTATTTAAGGTAAACTGCAATGTGCAGTTCACGTCGTATTTACTCGGACATAATCGGATTTGACGTGTCGTGGTTCTTTTCGACTCGACAACGTTTCGACTTTGTTTCGATGTGATTCCGTCGGGCGTTAATCCTTCCCGGGAGTCGCCGAGGATAGGTTTTTAACGTCTCGAAAATCATTTTAACGGAAGGATAAAGAAAGAAAAAACACAACCATGAACCGTACGTTTTACGATCGACAAATCACCGAACCGTCTCTCGCGTATCCGTCCGATTCGTACGGATTCTATAAAATATAACGCGCATGCGACCATAATAGTTGTTACACGACTCGCGTCGTGGCCTTTGAATTCGTTCGTTCGTTCGGTTTTTGTTTTTTCAATTATTTATTAAACAGCGCCGCCGCGGCACCGGAAAAAAAAAATTTATAATTTAATAACGAACATATTAAGCACTTGTATATGTTCCGTGTTCATAATTTATTTACGCGGATGCTTGATAATTCAATCAACCTTTTTAGTTTTAAAATTAAAATCTCCGACACGAAAACAAAAACGAAAATACTCTAACCATTTTTTCGGTATGCGTCCATTATTTATGCCATGTAAATTTGTTATTAGATAATAATATAGCCATAATATGGGGACAACAAATAAATTATCTCGTTAATCTACCGATAAATAATGTTTCTTTTTTTTTTTTTTTTTTTAAGGGCGTTAAATTTAAGTCACTAGATCTCGAAATCATATTACTATTTTTTATAGACTTCCAATAACTATAATATTTATTTATTTATATAATAGATAATATGATTATCTATTGTGAAAGTAAATAATAGAAATAAATACGTATAGTGTATAATTTTTTAAGCTCAATTAAATAATAAGATTATTGTTACCGTAAGAAACACATCTCAACGACTTAATATTTATTTAATCAGATAAATAATGTAAAATAATAAACGTGGACGCACATTATATTGCTACATCATGCCATATTTTAGAGAAAAATATGTTACAATTTTTCGTAATAGATATTATATATTATTATAAAAAAAATTAATCAATTTAAGTAGGTAATTTTTGTACGTATGTTAACGAATGTAACAAGAATTGAGTGTAATAAAAAAGTCGATATTATATTGACAAGTATTATGTGTACTGTACTATTATTTTGACGCTAGTTAAAAGTTATAGACTTCGTGTTTAAAAAAAAAAAAAAAAAACATTTTGGGACTGAAACGAAACCACTACAGTCATTACCTACACCCCTTTCCACTAATAATAATATATCCATCGAATAACCAAACGAGTTTATGTATGGCTTTGGTTGGACCTTGGACATCAAGGCCATAAACCATATTATAAGGTACGTATCTAAACACAATAAGATAGCTAGTCATACTACTGCAGAATAGAATATTTGAAAATATTATAATTTCTAATAATTTAGACACTAGCCGCAGAAATAATAAATCTAATTTTCAAAGATTCAATTACAGGCAATTTTTATGAACAATAATTAAGAAATCCAAAAAACCTTTCAAAAACTATACAATCTTTGAGAAGATGTACATTTTTTTTTTCATTTTTACATTACTTTACTAACCTTAATCCAATCGCAAAGCCAAAGAATTTCTAATGGCGTTTAAATCACAACCCGTGTAGATAAATTATGAAAAGAATAGTGCTTTCCCATATCGATTGGCGTTTACTTTGGTCGCATCAAAATACTATTTGACGTCTGAAGTGACAAGTAATCCGAATTGATTACTTTACTTATATTAAAAATCGACATAAAGAAATAAAACAAATTTACATTTAATGTTAAACGATAAATAGTCGCATTTGAAACTGGCTCGTCTTACCTCTCGAAACATATCCAACTTTTATGTCATAAAATAATTGATGTTCTAGACTTATCAAAACCCGAATATTAATTGAAATCCTTCGATGACATACCTGCTTTTACATATAAAAATCGTATTATTATTATGAACCTCGATTACGCCGTTCGCTATAGTTACACAAAAACAACCATAAAATAAAACGAATCGTGTTTTTGAAAATATTTCAACGTGATCTCAAATTAATATACATTGGTTTAGTATGAAATTCATCGGGGGGGGGGGGGGGGATGTTGAATTTTATTATTATAACGTTTGAATAACAAGTTTCCACGCTGTAATTGAACGTTCTTAATTGATATTGATATTTGATGTTGAAACATTATTATTATAATAACACTTCAGTGTTTAAACGTTAATTAAGAAAATAATTTTTCAAGAGTTTTACGCAATCTGCAAATAACTTTTACGCGGCTAAAAATAAGAATCTGACCATAATATTAATACACATACATACCTGTATATGACTATCGGGCTCTCGGTTTTACTTTTTTCCCTTTGTTAATTAATCATAACACTTATATGCCATTATTATTTATGTTACAGTTAAACGTATGCGATTAAAATAAAACGTTAAAAGCGTAATGCGCGGCGGTCACTTTATTCGTTTGTCATTTTTTACGGTATCAGTCAGACAATAAAAAATAACTTTGACATGTTTTAGCAGCAGATTATTTCAATTAAGTCGGATCATATTTTTATGCTCTTTTTATTATTTTTTTTTTACACATTAATCATACATAAAGGTAGAAACAATTATTTAAAAGTAGGTGGTACCTACACTGTATGTAATCCCGCGTGATAAAAATGTAATATTATACATGTATAAAAGGTAAAAAATAAGATTGTTCAAACAAATGTTTAATTCGTTTTTAATTGCGTTCCATTACGCAGGCTAACCTTCTTAATACAATAACTTATCTTCTCGTCGATTATACTGGCGGATAAACGACGATTTATTTCTAAACGCGATTCTAAATTTCCAACAAATCATGTTAAAACATGTGAGGCGTGAAAGATTACCTGCATAATATTCAATATCGACTCGTTATGAAAGTATATTGTACAGTTTACGATATTTGGAATGCATTGTAGGTTCTACCGTTCTACGTTAGATCACGGTGGCTTTTTTACAAGATAATCTGAATGCTTTAAAACAAAACGAACGCGTATCATTATACATATTATAAAGTCTATTGAACTATTCGGACGTTGTACTCACGTGCTATTTACTTTTGTGATAATCTATTCGATTACATTTTTCGGATTAGTTTTTCTTTGTCTAGTCAAATGTCATTTTTGCGAACCAAATATTGAAATAAATATATTCTTGTACCATTATAATATTACTAACTGACCCGGCAAACGTTGTTTTTCCATATATTTCTAGTGAATTTCGTAGTAAAAAGGAATAACTAACTTATTGTAAGTATGTGGGGACGGCGTCTATGATCGAAAGAGGAATGGAGCGGGCACGCACGCAAATTCGGTAAAAGTTATGTAATTATATATGACGTTGCGAAATCCATACCTTTTGCGTAAACATCGTCGGGTTTTCGCTTTAATTGTATACGTCACGGCCAAACGATCGAGCTTATCGACCAATGACAGTAGATTTGCCTGCGATCGTATTCGACCGTCCAATGAAAAAAGTTCTATTGTATTCGTTCTATTGTTCATCGCACGCACGCGATTTCGCTAAAAGTTATGTAATAATACGATATTGCAAAATCAATACCTTTTGGTAAAGATCGTCGGGTTTTATTGATGACGTAATAATCTGTTTATATAAAATGCAAATTACCACGCGCTCGCTGATCGTTGCATCTCAAAATCTAGCCCGTGAAAAGTTTTTCCCGGTATGAGGGAGAAATAACGTTCTTCATTTTTAACACCTTTTACTCCCTTTTAAGGGTTGAATTTTGACAAATAAGTTGGTAGATTTTTCATTACTATATAATATGCTAAGTTTCAAAAAAATCCGATCGAGAAGTAACGTTTTTCATTTTTCACATTTTACCCCTTCTAACCCCTTAGGGGTTGAATTTTGCAAAATCCTTTCTTAAAGGGCCTCTGCTATATAAAACGAAACTATTGACCAAATTCAATACCACAAAGCTCCAGTGGCTCCGGATTTTTTCCATTTTCACTCCTTTTAACCCCCTTAGGGTTAATTTTCTTAATTTTTTTTCCGTAAGATACTAAAATAACAAACACAACAAAAAAAAAAAGAATTAGCTTAATCGGCTAATAAAAAAAGGCCTGTTCTTTTATATATAGAGAGGATAGTATTTGGAGCTATTAAACGATTTCAATGACGATTACATTATTATTAAGATTATAAATTTCATGTAAATAAATAACGATTAAATGAAATGTTTAATTCATTTATTAAATGAAAAAACGAAAATCTTTACACAATATCAATCGAATGTACTTTTATAGAACTACCTCGCGGTAAGTTTTAAATGATAAACATACCCATCTCCGTTATCTGTGTTGTCGTGCGTCTAACGCGGTGGTTTACGATTCAGGCGTACAATATTATTATGTCTGGACCGCGAATGGAACGATCGATAAAATTTATTATTTCAATAAACTGTTATGAGTTTTGTTGGATCCTAAAGTCGTCCCGTCCAATTGCCAGTACCGCCGCCGTATTATCCAGAATTTTCTATCGATGAGAAAATTATTGATGAAAAAGAAAACAATTTCAAAATGGACAAAACGTAATGTTTCGATTTTATTTCGAAAATATTTTATTTTTCTCGTGAAAAACACTATATTTCTTAACGTTTTTAATACTATCAGTATAGTAGAATTTGTCATTTATTCTGTCTATTTCATGTGTTATTGATTTTCGTACTCACGGTACAGCGAGTCCGGAGTTAACTTTATGGGCCCATTACAAAAAATATAAAGGAAAACATTATCTAAATGATAGCGTACGTTTTTTTTTTTCCCCCTCGTACTTTTATTTCGAAACGAGTTGTAAGTATTTTTACGCTTGTGTCTTGTTTTTTTATTTTTAACTTTCTATGAAATAATTATATTGATAAAAGCCAATACACCCGTTACATAATAATATGACGAACAAACTTTTCTTTAACACGATTTTTGACTGACGATTGAATTATTCCATAATAATAATATATATTATCATCGTCCGTTTTAAGTAGAGTAATATCAATTTCTCGTCAACTACTGCTCGCGAAAGTGTTCCGTAAAATCTAGCACTTATTTTCATACATTTATGCCTGTCGATGTTTTCTACGAGGAAACTTAAAAAATAAAATTGAAAAAGTTATCGATAAATGCGCATTCGTCGTAGGACGTAAAATAAATATTGCAATTCATAAATATAAAATTTATTTCTTCGATGTCGTCTGCGGTCGCGCTGAAAAAAAAAATGTTTACATTTTAAAAATACTTTTGTAAACGTAAACGTTGTGTTGTTTTACATTCCTGCTTACTTTAAATACCAAAGTATTTCTTCGTTAGTAATTTAACCATTTAGAATTGTTAAGAGACAATAATAAATTATAATAACGCGCAATTAAATATGACCGTGTTGTATGATATTGTCGACAAAATGTCAAATTCGCGGCCAGTTAAGAACTTTTTTTTTTACTACTATGTGTAAGAATAATTTGAACGCCGCCACGTAGTTGATGAAAGTCGTAAACATGTATTTTGGTGGTCGCCAAAAATTCACCGACGTCACATTATTGTGCTTCGGAAAGTATCTAAAAGAAAATCGAAATATACATAAAATCTTACGTTCGAAAATTGTTATCTAATTATGAAATCGAATGAATGAAATCGCGTACAAATCGGCAAACATCGTGGAAAACGATATATAGTATACCTTTCAACTATCTTTATAGTATTCTCGAATTATGTATTTATATACGTTTACTAAACCAATAATACGCCACTCGTTCGAAAATATAATAATATAGCAACGAGTTTGAAATCCATCAACATTTATTGCGGGTGCAGCTGGGCAATTTGAATATTTACTTCGATTTAACGTTACCACAAATGGCGCGAGAAAACTTTATCAGATGAATTTATCACAACTCATACCATAAGACCTTTGAAACGCGCCCTTTTTCCCTAGTTCTAATTTATACCGTAATTAACGTGGATTATATATTATAAAAATATAATAAATATAATAGTATATATTACAATAGTAATTATAAATATTATCATTTGTGTTCACTGCCGTCTGCCGTGAATAAACTTAATGGATAGTAGTTTAAGCAGTTTTCAATATTATAATATCTACGAGTAAATTCATCACTACGTTGCTGTCCGTCAGTCGATACTCGATTCAACTGTTTAAGTGTTATCAGTTACGCGGTCTAATACAATATTATAGGAGCTTTTTTAAAATTGAAATTCGCTCAATCAAAGAAATGTTACCTAATTCGATCGGTCGTTTAGAATTCTGATTAGGGGCACGTCATACGAGAATATTTATGTTTGAAAAAATATCTAAAAAACAATTAAATCTATTATACGTACCGTGTTTAACGTGTATTGTGTAAGTATATCGGTCAAAGTTGCAGTTAAATAATATATATATATTTTTACACGCGCTTTAAAGATAATAATATATAATATATACTATTACATATTATGTAATAGTGTCCGACAATTCAATGTCATCAATGACATCTATCGTAGAAAAATGTAACTATTTACAGTACTTGATGGAGGAGTATGGGTAATTATATGGGTAATTTTTTTTTAAACGTAAACTACTTAGACAAAAGATTTTTTTTTCAATAAATTACGATTCGTCATCAATAATAATGATAATAATAAAAAAAATTCTCGTTTGAATTCGAGACGAAACACACGCTAAGGAAAAATTCACCATTAGTAGGAATACCTACTATGACTTAATAAACATTAAATGGTAGACATAATTACTATCTTTGAACTGTAAATTAAAAAAAAATAAGGTCATTGCTTATTTTAATGTAATACGAATAAAAATATTGAATCATATCAAATATATATAATTTCAAATATCAAGAACGTAGTTTATACTTGAACAATGATGACCGTGAAACTGGAGTCAGACGTAAAAAAAGAAGAAATAACCACTCGTTTTCAGAAGGTCGCGCGAATTTTAAGTTCTAAAAAACTATTAACGAAATTATGAACCGAACCAATTTAAACGGTATTAAAAACGAAACTTGCACACAAATGATCCGTCTTCAATAATGCCATTTTTCAATGATAAAAACCCAATATTACACAATGTATAATGATAAAAAAAAAGTTAATAAATAATGGTACTCGTTTCAAAATCATTTAATTATTTAAAAGTTACATAATCATAATTAAAAAAAAAATCACATAATCATAACTCATTTGTATTGATATTTTAATAAAATATGATATGTTAATAGTGCAGTTATAACTACTTATATTTAATTACTTCAATCACCTTGCTATTGAAATATCATTTTAAATTTACAAAAGTCCCACGGGTTAGTGAATTGTACGAAAAATTGCATGTATGTAGGTAATTTATCGTATCTATTAATTTTGTAATTATAGCTGAGGAAATTTGTAAATTAATATTTTCAAATTTGTTGTATATTAAGTGCAAGCGTTAGAAAATACCAGTAGTCAATTACAAGAAATTCATTATAATCGAAGCAAATTTACAATTTTAGACATTCTCGTCGTCCTTGACCACAATACGCGGTGCACTTGATTTAACAGAATATCAGCTTTAGACTTATGCATCGAGGTTATTATTATACCTACAACGTGATAGCTAAACACATGATACTATGTTCTTTTTAATTTATGGTGGATAAATTATTTTTAAATCATCATGATTTCCTAAAATGCAAAACGGAAACGTTCTATCTACAGCAGGTTCTTTACATATTTCAGCCATACGCGTTCAATACACACCACGCTGTAATTTTAATAGATATATACCAACTTATAACACTGGTATAGATGGAAGATTTTAATTATTGCTTACATTTATTGATAAATGTATATTACCATCGTGTATTTTAATTAATACAACCTGACCTATCCATATTTTTCAAAAGCCAAAAACTGCGTGCGTAGTTTCACTATTATAATACAATAATTACATGCACTCGTCACAATCGAAAATACATAATTTTCAAATGTTATTTAAGTGGAAAAAAACATTAGGCACTCTCGCGCGGTAACCAAAACGTTCACAATTTATTATAATACAAATTATGATAATATTCGTACAATGGCAATACATTCTGCGTTGTCGTAAAGTATAACTGAAAACGTACAACGTGGAAGACATTTTTATTCGTCCGAATATATTACATCAACCGTGTACATAAAACCTTGTAAGTAGTTTATTTGAAAGCGCACTTTTATGAAATTATCGCGGTGTATATAATACATGTTAACATGTTAACTTTATTGTGTATACACCATAACAATTTTGTAAAACTTAATATGTTCGGTGTAGGGTATATATAAGGACAGGTCGTTTCAGAAGGAGACGTATATTTTTCATACGTTAAATAAATTGTAGATTTAAAACACACACACACACACGAGAAATAATTTTAGAGACCAACGTGTAAAAATGACAATAGGTACCTATTATCGTTATTTCGTTTTGGGTAATTTATGCGAACTTCAATGCGTAGAAAGAGAAGGAAAAAAACCGTATATTATGCAAAACCGGTAGAGAGGGTTTTGGATAGTACGTGTTGTCAAACACGCACAAAGAACACCCGTGTAAACAACTTAGGTATGTACAGAAAGGATGCTTACGTATATTATGGGAATATCATATTAACATGAGAATTGAATTTACTCAATAGTCGTGTATACGAACTAAAGAATTTGGATTATGATTGGAAGATCGGGTCAGAAGCTGTAACTGACGTTTATGAAACTTACATAATATGTGTATATTATACATTGCTGTGTACAGGAATATACACAGAACGAAATTTCATCATCAATATTGACGAAAATATTTGTATTAATTATTGATAAAATCGTATTTGTTGAATTGACAATATTTTGATAAACTAATAATGCCAATAAATTTGTTGAAATTGAAAAAATATTATTATATAGATGGGTCTATTTTTAAAGTGGAAAATAATTGTGAATGTACAGATAGCAATAGATATTCGCGTTTTGTCGGGCAACTATTGTAATAAATTAATGACGGAACATCAAACAATTCAGAAAATTGAAAACTTTATAAGGTCATCGAATGGAGAAATTAATAAAAGATTTAATCAAATAGAAAAAAGCATGTTTTTAGCTGAAGCTACATTTTTAGATACTCGCTTCGAAAAATATGGATTTAAAAATCATATTGCTTTTCAAGATGCCAACAAATCTATAGTTCATAAGGGGAAAATAACATTAATAACTGAAAGAAATTCACAACAAAGTGACATACCAAATAATGCAATTCCGACAGCAGGCAATATTAATAAAGAAGAGAATTCGGTCTGAAATGATTTTGATTTGGAAGTGACCGACATCGTTCAATCCCAAGATCCAAAAGCGATGATTATTATTGAAGTCTGTAAATATCATCAGGATCCTTTGATACCAAGAACAAATGGTGTGTTAAAATGGTGGAATGAAAACAAAAACGTTTACCCAACATTGTTTGAAATAATGAAACGACGTTTTTGTATTCAATCTACATAATATTATGTTCCAAATGAGCGCGTTTCCTCCAAAGGTGGTCAAATAATCACTGAAAAACGCAAGAGGCTTACAAGTAAAAGGGTTGAGCAAATATGTTTTTTAAATTTCAATTATACATAATAATATCTACCAAGTGACTAGCACAGTAGTACTAACCTATTATAAATATTATTATTATATATATTACTAGCTGAATCTACTCGTCTTGGCCGGGTTTAAGTAATAAAAAATGTGTATGGCCCAAATAATAATAATAATTGACATTTTCCCGTTATCAGCTGACTGCTATTATTATTTAATAGTTTATTATACAAACACAATATGAATATATGTATAGATATACAATTTAAACGTACAAATTAATTTTTATCGACCGACCGACGTCGATGTGTGTGTAGTGTGTTATAAACTAACTAACTAACTAACTAACACGTAATAACGAGGTATACTGCTGGCCTAATTTGATACTCAAAGCTCCAGCGGTTCCGGCCAGGCGAATTTTTCTAGTTTCACCCTTTTTACCCCATTTAACCCACTTAGGAGTTGAATTTCACAAAATAAAGTTTATAGACAATGTTTATTTGTGTTATAGAGTGTGTATACTTAATTTCAAAAAAATAGGAACAAAAAGAAAACCGTTTTCAATTTGTATCCTATCCCTTTTACTTTTAATAGCGGCGGCGGCGGCGGCGGACGCTTTTGAAATCGGCCGTGTGAAACACAAACAACGTAACGCGTGTTGGCGATTTTGCGTTTTAATTTTCCAACGGCGCGGCAATTGGCGTATTAGAGGCGGCGGAATAATATACTGGCGGTAGATATTTGGCGGTCAAAGACGACGCGCGCGGCGATTTTGGTGAAAACCCGTTTGGCGGAGACGATGACCACGAGTAAGTAGAGTTTTTCGTGAGGTTGTTGTTAAAACTTTGATCGTCTAACGAGTATATAGTACGGCCGCCGTCGACGAGAGACGCTAAACCAGTCCGAAAGTTGGCTCCCATTGGCCGCCTTCCGTCGTGTCACGTGTTGATCAACGATAGTAGCGTCTCTCGGTGTGGCCGTACTATATACTCGTCGAACGATCAAAGTTTTAACAACAACCTCACGAAAAACTCTACTTACTCGTGGTCATCGTCTCCGCCAAACGGTTTTTCACCAAAAGCGCCGCGCGCGTCTTCTTTGACTTATTCCGCCGCCTCTCAGGCTGTATTTAGTGCACGACCGACGGTCAGCGCTGACGTCGGTCGAACGTAGCTATATCAATGAATGCATATGAACAGCTACAGTGCAGCGCTGATAAATTGACGAGGACCGTCAGTCGACCGACGGGTAATGATAGCGTTTAGTTCCACGCTGATGACCGACGTATCGTACGCGCCTACAAGATTGTACAAATTGTTTAATATTTTTATATTTTAATACAATTTACCAACCTATTGTGTTGTAAATTGTTTATCATATTAATTATAAACATAATTATAATAAATATATTTATATATGTATATTAATATTATAATAATATTTTTATTTTGAATTTCACAAAATAAAGTTTATAGACAATGTTTATTTGTGTGTTATAGAGTATGTATACTTAATTTCAGAAAGATTGGATCAACATTTTTTTTTTACCCTTTTTACCGTTTTTAACCCCCTTAGGGGTGGAATTTTCAAAAAGTCCCTTCTTAGTGCGCGTCTACGTCATAATAGCAATCTTCATGCCAAATTTCAACCCGATCCGTCCAACGGTTTGAGCTGTGGGAGGATTTCAAGAAAAAGCACGTTAAAGTTATATATATAGAGAGAAGAAGAAGATAGAGAAAACAAAATATACATTTTATACGTATTTACTATACATTGTATTCTTAATTTTGTAATTATTCTTATCAATACTATAAAATATAATTTATTGTTTTAATGACTTTACTCGCGACGAGGGGCAGAAAATAATTTTCATTCGGTGCTTGATTAATATCCACATTTATATCACGATGTATGTATATTCTAATGACGCTAGTCCGTTTGAGCGATCTTCTCCCATTGTTGATCGCAGGTAAGTTTTCCGGCCAACGAAATGTTGAAAATAAAAAAATACGATCTATATTTTTTCGGCAACGGGATGGATTTGATCTCCCCAAACCCTCCCCCCCCCCCTTGCGCACGGGCCTGCCTAGGTAAAATAATAATACGCAATCGTTTAAGTTTCATCTTGCCGATAAAGGTCGCCGCAGCCGCCGCCGCCGCCGGAATAGACGCGCGCGCGCGCTCGCGGCAAAAAAACAATAACGAAATATCAAAAACGTCGGGACTTCGATAACGGCGTATTTACCGCTTTCGCGGTCGCCGGACGATCGCTCGCGGGGGGGACCCCGTCGCTGTTTAAGAACCAATGGCCGAACAGTGTCGCTGGGTGAGCGACCTGCACGGGCGGCCCCGCATAGTACCGCAGCTGCAGCGCGCGAGCATGGCTACCGGAGAGGACGCGGGACGACGAGGCCCGAGGACCGTGTTCGTGTTCAGCGGCAAGAGGAAATGCGGAAAGGATTACGTTACCGACGAGTTGCAGAAAAGGTGACCGATTCCGCGACGCTGTCGTTGCTATTATAATAATTATTATTATTGTTGTTGTTGTTGTTTGAAAAATCCTTATCGTCGGACGAAGAAAAAAAAATCGCGTAATAAAAAAACAATCATAACAATATCATCCTCACACAATACCGACGGCGAATAAATAATTATTAAAAAATGTGTTGATAAAAAACCTCGTCGTTTTGATAACGTCGCGCTCGGCCCCGCGATATCGGACAGTGCGGCCGCGCGGACGTTCTCGCAAGTCTCGCGCGCCCGTTCGATCGTCGTTTCTCGTTTCTTTTTCGATTTTTTCGCCTTTTTCGGAATACTCGGGTTATTTTTCGTAGATCCTCCGGTTCGCTATGCTCGTGCCGTTTTTATTTCATTTTCACACCCATAATATACCCTTTTTATATATTTTATAAAAAAATAACACAAGTATTGTACGGTTTTCGGTGATATCATTTTGTAATGTGAGGTTATGTTGAAATTTGCAATTTTCAAATGAGATAGTGAAAAACTGAAAATAACATAATATCGTGTTGTAATTCCAATTTTTTTTTCAATTTCAATTAATATTGTTCGGTTTTGATTTTTCTTGATAAATGTGTTAAATTTTAATAGCCATTATGTTGTGCAATAAAGTGCTGAAATTGGTAAGCCAAACCTTTCAAACCGTACCTAAAAACCAAATAGTTGCGTCAAGACTGAATGTACGTCCGATTTCCACTCCAGTCACTCAAGAATATGTCGTCGACAATACAGTTGCGTTGAAAACATACACCGACAATGTAATGAAAAACGTAAAGGAGGCTATAAAGAAGAATAATCGTTTGTTCGCCGTTGTGCATGTATGTGGAAAACAATTCAAAGTGACTGACAATGACTTGATACTTGTAGATGGTTATTGGCCACCAAATGTTGGCGATCGCCTTAAGTTACAAAAAGTACTACTAGTTGGAGGCAAAGACTTTACACTGATTGGCAGGCCAGTTTTAAACCCGGAGACCGTCAATGTCACTGCAACGGTTGTCGACAAAGATTTGTCTCACACAAGAACGCATTTTGAACGTATTAAACGTAAACAATACATGAGAATCAATTTTATTCGTAAAGAAATTACAATGCTTAGAATAAACTGTGTGAGTGTAACACAAGATATTGACAAAAAGAATGATGTACAAGAAATGGGAAGACGAACAATGTAATCTTAATTCATATTTTGTTGTACGAATTGATTGTAGTTAAGATTTATATGATTAATATAACATGTTTAGACTGTTCATATGTAATTAATATTATTTGCAACCATGCAAGTTTGTTTAACATTTTAATTTATAATATGTTGTTACATAAGAATTATTTTATCATATTCAAATGATCTTGAATTGATAAATTCATTGGAAAAATATAAATTCAAAATTTTTTCACAAAAGTTTTTTTAATTTTTACATATTTTAATAATTCCTATAATATATTAGTTCATATTATATTAAAATATCTGTAACTCATTTAGTAATTATTATCAGTTCAAATGTACCAAGTCAGCCAAAATCATGGCCAAAATGAAGTCTTGATAACATTATCAATTGAATGTTTTTATCATAACATTATCTATTCAATAGAGCTCAGTATTGAACTGATGGTTGTGTATTTAAATTTAAAGTGGTCGATTTGTACACTGTTTTATGGTTCAACTCGTTATTAACTGAAAATAAATATCATAATTTGTGACTTTTACTTGCCCGTGGCATTTCCACATAAATGTCTTCTTCAACTTTTGGTCAAAAAAGATTCCAACCTACACCTCCAGAAAAAGGAAGTTTTCCACTGGACCACGAAGGTCAGTGTAAAAAAACTGCTTACAAGTTCATGTTTTGCATGAGCGTCAACAACGGAGACAACTCAAAGTGTCGTCAAGAAACCAAAGACTATTTGGATTGCCGTATGGACAACGATTTAATGGCCAAAGAAGAATGGTCAAAACTTGGACTAGCTGATGCTGACGAATCTAAAGATAGTAAACCTCAATAGTAGCCATGCCTCATGTACTTATTGTCTGCAGCGCTAGTGTTGCTGCCATAAAAATACCAGATATTATTTCTCAACTTATTAAAAAAAACATTTCTACCACATTGGTCATCACAGAAGCTAGTAAACATTTTATAAATATCGAAAAAATAAGAGAAGATTTTAAAATCGACGTTTATACAGATCAAGATGAATGGGATGCTTGGAAAAAAAGAGGAGACCCGGTGTTGCACATTGAGCTTACGAAAAAAGCCGATTTACTGGTACTCGCCCCACTGAGTGCTAATACGATGGCCAAAGTAAGTACAGGAATTTGTGACAATTTATTGACATGCATTGTTAGAGCATGGAACGTTTCAAAACCCGTATTATTTTGTCCATCAATGAATACTCAAATGTGGAATCATCCTGTTACCAAAGATCAAGTGGACAAGTTGGTGTTTTGGGGCTACACTCTCATTCCTCCTATTGTCAAGACATTAATGTGTGGTGATCATGGTATTGGTGCGATGGCCGAAGTAGAAACTATTGTAAAAACAATTCTAGAAAAAATTAATTAGTTAAATTATCTGTAGAGCTTGTATAACATTTTATTCTTAAGTACCTAGATGATTAATAATTTATTAAATTAACAATAAAAATTCCATGTATAATTGTGTTTTTAATTATAATTTTAGTTATTGTTTATAAATTGGCGTTATTTGTTACAAATGATCACCTGCAATCTTAATTGAACAATAATTACAGAATAGGGCCAGAAAAGTGTGTAATAATCCGTCTCTCTGGTCCCATAAAAAGTCACTGGGCTCAAACTAAATCACTTCAACTCAATGAACTTCTCAGCGATGGGGAAATGAAAGAACAACATAGAAAAGCAATGATTGAATGGAGTGAAAATATTCGTTCCAACGATCATAGTTACTTCTGTCGTTTGGCAATAGACATGTATGATAAAAGTTAGTGTCTGCGCCTAATTTGAACTAATTCTAAAACACCACAATCTTTTTAATAATCATTTTTGTTATTTTAGATCGTTCAAAGGAAATATGGATTGTGAGTGATGCTAGAAGAAAAACAGATATTTCATGGTTCAAATCCAATTTCGATAATGTAAAATTGATTAGAATTACAGCAGACGAAAGCACGAGAAAAGAAAGAGGGTGGAATTTTATACAAGGTATATAAATATCATGTATAGAATTTTATTTATGTACTTTTGGGTACCTACTGTACATAAATGACAAATACTAAAATGCATAATAGTCGATAATAGAATTAAATAATATTAATGATGAAATATTATAATAACTGGCTAATATATTCTTCAAATCAAAAAATATTACTAAATTATATTAGTAGGTATTAAAAAATATGAGAGTATAAAAAATATAAAGGATATTTTTAATTTAACTATGATTTAGGACTCTGAGTCGATTAGTATTTATGATCTATTGTTACAACTGTATTAATGTAGATACATAAGTATTCTATATTATAATATGTTAATATCTATAAGTTATTTGTAACTAACAAATGTCTTGACAAAAATAATGCACATAATATATGTATATATTAAATTATTTACCAACAGAACTATCTAAATTATATAACAAATATAAATACTTTTTAATATGTTTTATAAATTAATTTAGCAAATTAAAACAAAACAAAATAATTTTTTTAATTAAATATGAAGTACAATATTCAAATGCATTATGAACTGGAAAAGATTTGTCAGTATGAGTTTGATGTCTACCTCTAATAAGTTACCTATAGGCTAAAAATGTAAGGAACCATAATTAATTGATCATAACGATCAAACTAAACAAATTAAAATTGAGTCTTTTAACTAAGAATAAAATAAAATTTGATTATACCTAATTGTTTGACTTAAAACTTGACTAATTGAATTAAGATTTATATTCTTATCTGTTGACTTTTACAGTAGGTACTGTTTTCTGTACATTCCCAATTTAAAATAATATAATATAAAACATAATAGGTGGGTTAGTTGTATGACAGAATTGTTTGATTAAATTTAAAAGATCAAATTTTATGCTTTTAACTGTATATTTATTAGGTATTTTTCATTTATAATTATTTATTTAATTTACTCTGTAATCGTCATCTGACTATCTGAGAGTTTATACAGTCTTACAATATACACTTAATTCTTTTGAATTTTGAATTGAGTAAATTAAACATCTATAATAAGTATTTATTTATTTTCTTTCTTTTTTTGAACTTGAAATCATTTTATTGTTTATTATTTGTACCCATTATATTTTTTATAAGTTATAACAATACCTAGTTTTAATTACTTATCGTACAATTTTAGTAAACTATACTACTATAGTATTATTGAATACATATGTATAATTACTGTAAGAAATACTTCTTTTAAAACACTTAAAAATAATTAACTATACCTAAACTTAAAAAAAATGATATTTGATTTGCTATGATTAGACTTGCTGTTTGAATTTTCAGGAATCGACGATGCACAATCAGAATGCGATTTGGACGACCAATCAGACTGGGATTGGGTAGTCGAAAACAACAAGTCTAACAATTGCAATGATTTCATCGACGAAATAATAAATACTGCGTTCGCAGTTTAATGTTACTCGTTTAATGTTTACATAATATTCTATACATTCGTTATTTGCACTGGTTTCTATATTTATTAAGCTCACGCATAAAAATGTACTCACGAATTTATATATTTTTTTAATGCACAGTTACACATCACAATATTTGTTATTTTAGTAATACGTTCTACAAATTATATTTACTTAGATAAAAAATAAGAGTTAACAATTTTGATATCGCATAAATTTGTGTTTTTGTTTTCGCCACTAATTAATCTTAAAACTTCTATTGTCCGACACGATTAGTTACATAACAGTTATATAACTAGTAACTTATTAAAATTAATACCCGTTACAATAGATTATTTAATAGGTAATTATCGATTATAAATTTAATATACCATTATTATCCAAGTAGTAAGTATACCGAATTTAATTACTGACCGTGCGGTTTTGAAATCGCGAATATGCCGCCATTCCCGTTGTTTCAACTATGGTTACCAAGTGGTAGGTTATGGTCGCGTGATCGCCGCTGTTTGACCCGTCCGCAATCACTTTTAGCCAATTTATCTTATCATTTACTATTTACACTTCAACACTTTACAACAAGTCACGAAAACAAAATTTGTTTTGATTTTTATGACACGCAAATGAGTGTTGAACTTATTGGAAATGGTTTCAAAACAATTAAGAAATAGTTGATGAACGATCAAAAAAGTTCTTTGACGACTCAACAGCCTTTGAGCCTGTTTATTGTGTTCAGCTTCAAGGTCAGTATATTGTATTTCTCGAGTTAAACTTTTAATAACAAACAAAAGAAGAAAAAAAAAAACCGACACTAAAATTAGGTCTTTTAAAAAATAAAACGCAGTTTTTCAACTCGGTCAAAAGCAAAATTCTTATCATGTTCGTACATTGTCAATTTAATCCGTACGTGATTAATCAACGTAATTTTGCTCTTGAACTTTTTTTTCACATAGCTGTATTCATTTATGTTCAGAACTATATTTTATACAATTTCGATTTATGATCAAATCAGTTGACGCTTGTTTAGTATTTTTTAGCAGCTAAGTAATAGTTTGCCTCCTCCCTACTCAAAGGTGCACAGTAATGCTGCAGTCGTGTTTTAAAATGACTTCGGGCAACAATGCGAGACGACTAGTTTATGTGTTAGCCAATAGGGCCTACTCCAGGAAATCCCGACGCAACAAGGAAATCAGAGGAGAAGAATTATTAGAACATGAAGATGAGCTTGTCATGGTAAGTCAAAATTATTTTACAAATGCTTAGCGTTTCGTATGTACAATTTGTAAAGCAGTAGGTATGTTTTTAAACAAATTTAAATCAATTTTTTCTTACAATTATCTTGAACTAGTTCTCCTTAATTTATTTTTGCGTCTTCAAAATAAACATCATATGTATTTCTGTAACAGTGATCATAATAATAGTAATGACCATAATAGGTAGTACAATTTCATTGCAATCAACTGTATCGACTTATTTAAATTCAAAAGTATGAATATGTAATTAAATTTCAGTACTTAAGTATTGTACTAAATATGCAATAATACCTATTGTCTCATCAAGTCAGAAAACTGTATATTGATGAGTTGGCATTTATAATTTTTTTATTTTTTATAAATATCTTATTAGAAATTGATAAAACCAACAATTTTTACTTAGATATTTTAGCTTTTTTCCATTTTTGGTCCGATTTATGTTTTTGATTGAATGTGATGATGTAGTACCTATATATTTTTATATTTTGATGTTTTTTTGTTGTGTAGTATGAAATCCATGATATCAAATTTAATGTTATTATTTAGCAATAATTTTTAATGCTATAGAAAATTGAAGATTCTGAATTCCGAACCAATCCCAACTGGCAACTGTTACCGAGACATAAAGATAGTCAGTTCAAATTACCAAACAATGTCGGTATTGTTCCTGAGGTATGTACATTTAAAAAAAATATATATATGATCTTAAAATTAATAGTACAAAAACATTATTCAAATGTTTGTACGCAACTAACAAATTAAAATATGTAATGTTAGAAGTATAAAAATAAACAAGTACTTCTTATATTTCTTAAAAAGTATTGTATTTAAACAGGTTTATCTTGGCATTATTTTATCTATAATACTTTCACATAACTACCTTGGCATTTTTTAATTTATAAAGAGAAAACAACATATTTTATTAAAATTTAAGCCTGAGAAAACTAAGAAATCAGGATATTAAAATTAATCCTTACATTTTTTTTGTTGGCAAAAATGATATTATATTGTTTATTTATTTTAGAAACAAAATTTAAAATTATTATTCATTCCTATTTATTTATATTCTTTCTACAATTTTATTATTTTATCATCACCCACTTATTGTGATTAACTTACTATCATTAGTTAGTAAAAATAAAATGAAATACCTCGCTAACTGTAGGAATATTACACAAATGATTGTGCATAGTTTAGGGGCACTATGTTTACAAGATATTATATTTTGTTTATTGTCTCTATAGTTTTTAATCAACTGGCTAATATTTCTAGTCATCGAAATTTAATTAAAAAATATATATATAATTATTTGTTAATATTTAATAACTCAATACAATTATAAATGTTATCTTAAAGTAATCATAGATTTAATGAGTTTAAAAATAATAGCATTTACTGTTTAAAATTAACCTATTTGATAAAATAATGTGATATGAGTGTCACCAAAAAAAAAAACAAAATAAAGGGGGAAAAATTATTTTTATTAAAATTTATTTTTCAATTAAACGATTTCAAAAAAAAACATATTCTGATTGTATAGTAACATTTTTATTTTTGAGATTTAAAGAATTATTTTGACAACCTATTTTTAACTGTTCTTTTTATAGTTAATCATCTCCATTATTTAAATACATTTGAATAACACTAAATGACACTAAATGTTTCTAATTTCACTAAAGTAATTTTTAAATTAGATAATTCAAATTAGATTGTTTTTAAGTATGCAAAAAAAATTATTATTATTTTTTTTTTATTGTTTATTATGTAATTCTTGTTTTACCTAAACATTTATATATTATCATCACTAATAATCTTGAACCTCCAGTAAAAAACGTTTAAAATTAAACCAAACAAAAAAAAAAAAATCAATTTTTGACAGATCTTAGACTTTATAATTTAAATTTCCATTACAGAATTATGAAAATACCATATAATATGTTTAAGACAGGTTTCATTATGTTTAATATTTTTATAAAACTGATACATTGGTATTTTTCACTAGATAATTTAAATTTTACTTAATTCTAACATACATATTTCAATACGATATTCGGATTTTAATTACAATTATATTTTAAATGATCAAGGAATGTTGTATTATATATCATATTATTTGTTTACAGGACTGTATTTTAACTACTCGGTTAAATTATTTTACTCAAGACTGTCCAGTTTTATTAAAATCTGGTATGTAATTAATTAAATATTGTATTCTCTTATTCATGAGTTAATTATAATTTTTTTTTATTTTATAATTAGAGATCACCGAGCGGTTCAATGTACCTCATTTGAAAAATTTCAATCTATGTATGATAACGATTAGTTTGAAGCAATCGTCTAATACAGATGTGTCAAATTTGACAAGACAGGTAAATTTAATTTTAATTTTAATATTTAAATGTTTCAAGTAAAATAATTAGTCTTACAATAATAATTTTTTTGAATTTATCAACATTTTTATACCCTAATGTTCAATAAAAACTGAATGTATCTTTTTAAAAATATTTAAAAAAGCGATTGCGCTTGTGGTGCACATTCCTTATGTTCTTTTGTTGATTTTGATAAGACTAAATAATTATGTGATTGCCCATTTTTGTTCCCAAATTCGAGACGTACGTATTTCTATCATCATATTTTAAAATTATAATCGTCCCAATCCATTACTATTGGTGGACTATGATGTATTCATAAAAAAACAAAAACAATTTTGAAATAAATTAAAAATATAGTGATTGATGAGAAATAAAAGAATTCAAATAGAACATATAAAAATGCTGTAGGTCACCTACTAAACTTGGGTAAGGAACAATTTATTGTCTTCTTAATAAATAAAAATGTCTGTGTGCACTGAAATAGTTTCAGCTTCGCTAAGAATGATTAATATATGATGAGAATTAATTTTTTTTTTCATAATTTGAAGAAATTCTTCCCAGCCTAACTCTTGTATTTCACTGGTTAGATTTTATTTAATTTTCTCTAAAAATACATTTTTAATTATTTCCAGTATCTGCATGCTGCTTTTGGTATCAGCGATCGTCTTCAAAATGCTGGATATTGGGCAGATTTCATACATCCATACACAGGTCTACCAGCCTTAAATCCAGGATTGAACATTGATTTTTCCACACTAGAACTGCCGTATAAACATACAATTTATCAAGTTAATGCTCGTAGAAAATGTAAAGTTATTGTAGAAAAACTATCTGCTAATACTGTCGGTAAGTAATTGAGAATAAATATTGGTATATAAATCTTGGTATTTTAAGAGAGTAACCCCGTTTTGATAAATCTTTCAAACATGTTTCACATATTCACACATTGAATATTAACATTTCTGGACTAATTTTCATTCATTGACTAAATCAATAATGTCAGTTAAAAATATTAAAAACTTTTTTTATCAATATTTATATATTAAATCTAAAAGACAATTTGATATTTATTAAAAATAGATGGGTAACAAACTAAAATATATTTACTTTTTTACATTTTATTTTTGACTTTTATATTATGTTATAATATTTATTTTCAAAATACCACACATTGATAAAATTACTAAATTAAGTAAATTAAATTTTTTTTGATATTACAGTAGAGTCTCGCTAATCCGGTCATCGCTAATCCGGACACATTATATATACATATACATATAACATACATATATAAAAATTATTTATATCAATGCCGATTGTATAGCATAATTGTAGGTACCTCTACGAAATATTCGGGAAGTACCCATGATTAAGATTTGTGTTTTTTTTTAAAAAATATTTATCAGTAAGTTAAAAAAAACGCCATTCCGTTTAATCCGGATAGAGTCTGGTCCCATCTAGTCCGGATTAGCGAGACTACTGTATTTGATTAAATAATTATATGTTATATTAAATTAAGTTGAAGTAACAGTTAAACATTGATTAAATGATTAATGATTGTGTCTTTATTTTTTTTTTCAGGAAACATATTTACCAATGCTTTGCCTTCAAAAACTGATGTTGTCGAAGACGTTTTGGATGAAGTTAGTGATTTACATCATAACAGTTTGGATTAAACTTAAATAATTTTTCTTTTAAGATTAAAAGAACATAATGTATTTTTTTTTAAGCAAATTATCTTTTATTAGATGTGATACTTGTTATAAAGATATAATGTATTATATGACTAATAAACAAATACATTTGTAAATATATTTATATTATATTGTTATCTTTAAAACCGATTAACCAATTCTGTTTATAATTTAATGTTATAATACGCTAAGAAATGTTTATTAGTTTTAAAGATTGTTGTTTCACTTACATTTTTCCTTATGAATATTATGGTGTTGTTCATTAGACATTATATAAATAATAGTAAATGTAAAAATTTGATTTAATTTAAACATTAAACAAATATGATTTTAATAATTGTTGCATTCAATTTATTTTTAGGTGTTAATGGACTGTGAAATGTGATTTGGTTTGAGGGAGGAGGCAAAATCAAAAATTATATAAATAAATCTTGTATTTTATAACATTTTGTGTGTTGTGTATAAACGATTGAATAATTTTATTATTTTATACTCTAGGGTTAACTTAGAAAAATAGAAACATGTATCGTGAGAAACGAAGGGTTCCCGATGATGAAAGACACCATTCAAAACATCGAAAAACAAATAACACACCTTTTTCGTTTTTGGACTATAAACGGGTTTTAGAAAGAGTCTTTTTCAATGACGAATTGGTCGAAGACGTTAATGATGTGTGGCTTTTTGTAAAGAAATTCGAATCCTTTACCAAGAAAAAACCAACAGCTGACAACTCAGTTGTACCACCAATCCTAAACCCTAATCCTCTCAACCTTCCGGAAGTGTTTGATAAAATGCATCTTATTAATTTAAAAATGTATTATTCCGACGATGAATTAGCTTCGAGGCTACCGACATACGACCAAGAAGAAACCTATGAAAAGAGACCATTGACCAAAGAAGATGTATCAAGGTTTCGGCATTTGCTTCTAATGTACATGGATTTCAAGCAAAAAGAAAAATTTAATAAATTGAAAAAACTCAGAGAAACACAAACAAATTTGCCAGTCTATCAATTCAAGTGAGCCAATATGCATTAAATACAATATATTTATTATGTTTTAACACTGTATTCGTTTTCGGTTTAGAGATGAAATTATCGAAGCCGTGAAACAACATAGAGTTGTCATCATAGCTGGAGACACTGGATGTGGAAAGTCCACTCAAATCCCGCAGTATTTATCAAATGCTGGTTTTAAGAGGATCGGTACTAATTTATCGAAATTTCAATTTTGTTCTTGTGATTATTTGATTCTAATGTGGAAAATCTATTTCAGCTTGCACACAACCCCGTCGTATTGCATGCATATCGTTGTCAAAGAGAGTATCCTACGAATCTTTATCCGAACACAACAATGACGTGGGTTATCAAATTCGATTTGAAAAATCTGTTAATAAAGATACAAAAATTTTATTCTTGACCGAAGGATTATTATTGAGACAGGTTGTTAATCAGTGTTTAATGTACCTACACATTATACTTAAATCAAATATCTATTCTTATATTTCCGTGTAGAATGTTTTAAGTTTTTATTGAGATTTAAAGAGTTATTTTCGCCATAGATTAAAAATAATAAGTGTTTATTTCCTTAGGTTTCTGGAGAGGATTTATTATCGCAATATGATGTCATTGTTTTAGATGAAGTACATGAAAGACATTTGCATGGTGACTTCTTATTAGGTGTAATGAAATGTTTACTACATCAAAGATCTGATGTTAAACTTGTTCTCATGTCTGCTACTATTAATGTGGATCTATTTAGCAAATATTTTTCTCCGTTGGCCAAGTTGATTCAGGTAAAATTACCATGGTTTATATTATACACTACCAGACTCTATACGATAGTCGATTAACGTTAAACGATTCGAAGATTGTAATATTAAAAGTCTTTAAATATCATAGCTACAATATTGTGTGTACAAGGAGTTTCAATAGAATTATTTCAATAGTTTATTATTTATTACATGGACAAATTTGATATAAGTTTATAATGCATTGTAGCAGCGAATAAAGCTATTTGCGACTTAAAATTAGAAAGAATTCTGAAACTTACAGTTCCTTCATTTTCATAAGTTTTTTCTTCATTTTTAAACCAATAAAATATAAAAAGAATTTATCGTCGATTAAACTTCATATTATTATTCATTATTTTAAAAATGTATAATAGTATGTAGTGAGTCTGAGTCATTGAATATAAAAAAATAGACTGTTTCCTGGGAGGAAGGGGGGACATTAGTTTCACTGGAAATAAAATATATAATGCTATACCTAACCGTGGTCACCTGGGTAGTTTTATTGTTAATTACCCGTTGACCAAGTAAATAACCAATAATTAATATTACTATGTAAGTTGTTAGTATTTATTTTTTCTTTGTTTGCTGTATTTTACATTTTACAATTTATTGCCTATTTTGCTCGTAGAGAAAAAAAATGATTAAAAATATAATATTTGGTTTAGGTACCTGGTCGTTTATATCCCATCAAGTTAGAATATCATCCAGTTATTAGTGAAATGAAAGTACTCGGTAAGAAATCCGAACGTTTCGATCCATCACCGTTTATAAAAATCATGCAAATGATTGATAAAAAATATCCAAAACATGAACGAGGTGATGTACTCATGTTCTTAAGCGGTCTGGCAGAAATCACAGCAGTAGTAGATGCAGCTAGAGTTTATTGTGAAAAAGTTGATTCGTGGATTGTATTACCTTTGCACAGTTCAATGTCATTGATAGAACAAGATAAGGTAGGTTAGTTAACAAATATGGTTGAAATGTTTTTTAATTTAATTTCAATATTGCATTTAGGTTTTCGATTATGCGCCTGAAGGTACAAGGAAGTGCATTGTATCGACGAATATAGCCGAAACGTCCATCACTATAGATGGCATTAGGTTTGTAGTCGATTCTGGCAAAGTCAAAGAAATGAGTTATGATTCGACCAGTAAAGTACAAAGACTTAAAGAATTTTGGGTGAGCAAAGCCAGTGCTGACCAACGCAAAGGGAGAGCTGGTATGTTTTGTTCAGTTTCTGTCAAAATTCAATTATATTTAACATGGCGTATTTTACTCTCAGGTCGTACTGGTCCAGGAGTTTGCTACCGTTTGTATTCTGATGAGGAATTCGAAACTATGGAAGAATACAGTACACCAGAGTTGCAAAAGGTACCTTTGGACGCATTGTTACTTCAAATGGTGGCCATGGGATTACCCAATGCTCGGCTATTTCCATTCATTGAACCACCCCAAGCAGAAAATATAGAAAATGCCATCGAGTCTTTGAAACAACACGTGAGCTGATAAATGTTACATTTTTTTGTGTGTATTAGAGTAACATGGATTACATTGATTTTCCAATAAGTTGCTTACCTCTATATGTATTTTATTATTTTATATTGTTAAATAACTGAAAATTGTTCAGTATAAATGTGTGGTTATTTGAATTTATTTTTACTGAACACAATCTAACAATCGTACATTTTATAATTTAATTTACAATTTCTTAACATATATAATATTTAAATTAATGGGTAATTTTTTTTCCGTCCACAATTAGTTGTGGAATTAATTAAATATAATGTATACTATTTAATTAATTTAGAAAGATATAACAGAACTTACATTTACTTAAAGAGCTCATAAATAATAAATGTAGGGAATTAAATTTTTTATTAATTTATTAGATTCAATTTTTGATCTAAACAATTATAAGAAATTTATATGTGCAAAAAATAAAATAAATATTTATTAATATGAAAAGAGTACAACATTTTGAGCAATCAGCAAAATATTACATTTTTTTTTTAAATTCAAATATTAACTGAATCATTTTATTCGTATACATTAAACTTACCAACATATTTGTATTTAATTTGTGCCATGATTATATTATTATATTTTATTTTTGTAAAGAAACGTTTAGAACGATGGGTATTTAGCCGCACTGCTCAAGTGTCTATATTAGATTTATTTGTATATTTGTATTTTTTTTTAAAATTGTATTTATTATTTTAGGGAGCATTGACAAAGGAAGAAAAATTGACTCCAATTGGAAACATGTTGTCTCGACTTCCAGTCGATATACCACTTGGGAAAATGTTAATAATGGGATCTTTGTTTGATCAATTGGAACCTGTGTTGTCATTAGCGTGTGTACTATCAGTTCAATCGCCATTCACAAACAAAGCGTATAAAGATCCTGAATGCGAGGTATAAAATTTTGTTTTACATAACACAACATTTTGTTGAGCAATAAAATTAAGTAAAAGTTTAATTACAAAATATTTGTTTAGAGAGCAAGAATGGATTTAGAATCAGACCATGGAGATCCGATTATTTTACTTAATGCATTCAAACAATGGCTAGAGTTAAAAAGTGATGGTCAACATGCAAATTCACGGCAATGGTGTAAAAGACGAGGTTTCGAGGAACAACGGTTTTATGAAATGACTAAACTGCGACGACAGTTCAAAGATCTGTTGGATGTAATTTGTTGGCGTTGGACCATTGTTGAAAATTAAACTCATGAGTCTTTTTTTATTTCTCAGGAATGTGGTTTGGTGAAGAATAAAGAAAAAAATATGGATGACATGACCAGTGCAGAAAGAGCACTTAGACATGGCGAACTTAAATTGTTACGTGACATGAAGAAAACGCACAAAGAAGAAGATTCTAGAAAGAGAAAAGTATTGAAAAAAGATATGTGGGAAATTGAAGATAATTTGGACGCTGAAGACGATACAGTTGATATAAGAGATATAGATTTCAGACTGAGACACAATCAACGACAAGTTAAAGTAAAAATAACACTTGACAATTCCATGTAACAAAAACATTAAAGTTCATCTTTTTATTTATTTATTTATTATTTTGTTTAGCAACTTTTGAAAGGAACTACTGCAATCAGTTATAAAGACTTGATGATGTTAAAAATAATTTTGAGTAGTGGACTGTATCCTCATATAGCGATCGCTGATGAATTTAATTCATGCAAGGTTAGTAAAGTACTAAGTATTTAATAGAAATATTTATAAGGTAATATGACATTAGAAATATTAATTTTTTAAATTAAATATGAAACTGATTTACAGATAATAATTATTTATTATTATTATTATTATCATTTTAATAACTGATTGGCTTCTTTTTTTTTTTACTTTAAATTTTGGTAACATTGATTGTCAACATAAGTATTGGCAATATAATTTCTTTTTGAGTTTTAAAGCAGCAAAATTCACAATTTATTTACATTTATAAAAATTGATTCAGGACTAATACGGGTTCAATCGTTTGTTATTCTAAATATTATTAAAAAAAGAAAAATCTTAAGACTTATTCCTCACAGAAAATGTAATGTCTGGTAATTGTGTTTCAATAATATCACTAATTATAGTGATTATAGATTATTATAAGTATGATTTGTGTTTTTTGTATTCTCACAAAACTATTTTACTAGGCAAAACATTCAAGTTAATATATTTCATTCATGATAGATAATTGAATACGTATGTATGTTACTAATGTGACTATGACCTCAGAATCTTTTTTCTATCTTATGGTTCATAATAATCGCACTTAAATTATTTATTTACAGACGACTAAAGAACATTTGTTTCATACTGAAGGCAAACCATTTGTATCCCTTCATCCAATGAGTTATTTTGGTAATCATTCAGATGTTCTTCAACTCACCGAATCTGATATAATCTATGTTCCCGAGTTCAAAGGGAAAAACGCTGTAAGCTCTAAGCATCAAGTACTGATATACATGTAAGTATTTTAATTTATTTTTAAAACGTGCAATACCTAGTCCCTTATTCCTAAATTGTAGTCTTATATAAATTCAATTTAAATCTGTACTGGATTGGTACATGAATACTGTGTTGTACCAGAAATTATGTGTTGTCTATTATGTTATGACATTGTTAATTCACTAAACTCTTTATGATTTTAATAGCATTAATCGTTAGTAGCATTGATCGTTAGAATATAACTATTCGTTTAATTGTTTTTAACTTCTAAAGTATTATTATTTATCGATCACTTGCAAAAATAAATTATTAAACAAAAGAATAATAATCCTACTGGCTAGTGGTAACCTGCTGGCTACTGACTTTACCTACCTACTACAAGTTTTTATAAGCAATAAAAATAATTTAAAGAGAAATTCATTTTTTTTTCTTTTACATGGTTTTGTCTGGTAGATAGTAGTTAAAGAAATAGACTGTTAATTACCTAATGAAAATGGGATTCTATTACAGAAATAAATAGATGCATTAAAATGATTGTAATTTAATTTACTGAGCCCAGTAGATAACAATAAAACATTGTTATGATGTTCGTACACGCCTAATGTTTGACATTAAAACGTAGTTATCATATAAACCGAAATGAAAATACTTTATACTACATTAAAATAGCACGCAATTTAGTGATATTTCAGTAATTTCGGGCGTGGTAAAAGTTATTAACTTTTCTTCTTTTTTTTTTTTTAACCAGAAATATTAATAACATTATAATTTGGTATTATTATAATATTATGATAGACAATATAAGGTATTATAAAATAATTATTACATTTTATGAAACTTGAAATATTTTGACCGTTATTAATTTTGAATATTTTCCACCCATCCCTCGTTTCATTCGGAATCCAAAACAAACTCGAGTATTAAGTCGCCGTTAAACATATTAATTTTAGAACACTATATAATAATATATTATGTAAATCGTCTCGTAAATATTATGATATAAATAAAAATGCTCTAATCTCTTTGGTTTTAAAAAAATACAACTGCCGGCCGCAACGGGAACCCCGGGTTACGCGAAAATCAATAAAATTATTTTCACATAGGAAATCTCAAATTTCGAAATCGACGGGGCGACCCATTACCGTTTTTTCGTTTTTTTCGCCTTTACGCTCTCCGCACGAACTATCGCATTTTGTGTATTATTTTTGACTACCGTATTTTGTGTGAGAATAAAAACTCTGCTGCTCGCCATGTCTGGTAAGCACCGGGTTTTATTGTCCAAGGGCGGTCGGAACCGCGTGTTTTTCGACTCGCCCGGACGACTTGGCGTTCACCACGGGAGACTTCCGTTCTGGTCGTTTTTCGCGGTCGCCGAGACCACCGCCAACGACGGCCGACCGAAACTCTGTTGTACGCCGACGGAAATCGTCGCTGCCAGTGACGGCTCCGAGCCCATGGACTGGGAGCCGGTAGACGACTCCGAGCCCATGGACTGGGAGCCGGTAGACTACTCCGAGCCCATGGACTGGGAGCCGGTCGTCACCGAACCGATTTACTTGAAACCGGTCGAATACCGGTCCAAGCACACGGAATTGGACTCGGCCGACGACTCCGAGGACGCGGGCTGGGACTCGGCCGACGACGAGTACTAGAGTCCGTCAGACTCTCGTTTTTTGTTTGAGCCAATTTTAGGCTATTTTGTGTTGTGTTTTTTTTCGAAACCCGTTTTCGTTTTTTTCACGTTTCTTTACTCATTTTTTGCTCATTTTCTTGAGTCGCCGATTTTCTGGCTATTTTGTGTTTCACGTTTAATCGTTGAACTTTTATTCTTTATTATTGTATTACTATTGAGCCAATTTTAGGCTATTTTGTGTTGTGTTTTTTTTCGAAACCTGTTTTCGTTTTTTTCACGTCTTTTTACTCATTTTTTGCTCATTTTGTTGAGTCGCCGATTTTCTGGCTATTTTGTGTTTCACGTTTAATCGTTGAACTTTTCTACTTATTTATTGTATTACTATTGAGCCAATTTTAGGCTATTTTGTGTTGTTTTTGTTCAATTACAAAACCAGTTTTCGTTTTGTTTTTTTCGGCGTTTTTCGTCGTGTTTTTTCTCATTCTGTTGAGCCGACTTTTAGGCTATTTTATATTTGATATTAGAACTTTTCTTTTTCATTTTTATTACTGTTCAGCCGATTTTTAGGCAAATTTGTGTTCTAATATTAATCATTGAAAATGTTTTTCATTCGTTGCAGTTATCGTTATATTTTTACGAGCTGTTTTTGTAGATTTTTTTCGAATTTTCGAAAGTGTTTTCTATGGCTTCATTAAAAACAGAATTTTTGAAATTTTCGAAAGTGTTTTCACCTCCTAAGGGTGTTAAAAGTGATAAAAGGTGTTAAAAATGTAAAAAATGTAATTTTTTGAAGCTTGGTATTCATACTCAGCTGTAATTTAAATTATCAAAATCGATAAGCTAATTTTTTAAAATTCTACCCCTTGAGAGGGTTCAAAGTCATCCTTTTTTTAAGGGACTCTGCACAATATGGAGGCGATTGCCCTTTGCCCCTTCACCTCCTCCCCTAAATATGCTACTGGGCACTATCAACACATAGTATTCCATCAAACTGTTTTTATACGGCCGTCTTATACAGCTCGACGACCGTCGCAGTTCATCGCGTCCAGTCCTTGTAGAGCATGTCGCTATCGGTGTCGCTCGACGACGAATCGGTGTCGTTTTTTCTCGACGGGACGCGGCGACTCCGGGACGACGTTTGAATCCGCTAGTCGTTTTGCTCATTGCAATGAGATTTGACCGCAGAGAGAAAGTAACGACAATAGACGACGGTGCTCGTTTCGGTCAAATCAAATGATAATTTTATCGGAAAATAATATGGAGTTTTATATGTGGACGGGGGGGGGGGGCGAGCCGATGGGCACGGCCCCGGGTGAGAGGGAATAAAGGGGAAACGTGGTTCCCCCCGCTTCGGGCGCGGCCTTCGAGAATTATTTTAATATGTATAGATTTCTGAAAAAGTAATTTGTTATCAATTTTAGCAGGGGTCGAGCCGCCACTGATCAATGTATAGTAAATAGCAATACGTTACTGTGATGTCAAATTAATCTTTATATATTCTACTGTACGTGTGTGTGTCACCGAACTCCTCCTAAACGGCTGGACCGATTTGAATGAATTTTTTTTGTATGCGTTTGGGTGACGCCCTGGATGGTTTAGAATGTTTAGATTCACAAATCGGCCAGGCTAGGTGTTAAGGGTGGCCCAACGCGAATATTTTAAAAATTTAACATTGTATTTAACATATGTACGTATACCTATACTGTAACCATAGTGACCATTATCGTTGTTTATAAATCATTTTTTCGCGAATCAATTAAAAAATATATACGTGTTTCATAATAACCGTGAAATGTGGGTACAAAAATAAATGAATTTTATCATGAAATTCATGATAGTCTCGAGCGGCGGCGGCGCGATCAGCACACGGTCGGTGGTGCAATTATAATTCCGCGTGCGCCGCCGCGTCGTCGTCGACGTCCGCTACGCTTCGAAAAACGTCCCGACCAGCGGCTCGGTCAGCACCAACTCGGTCGGCGCGTCATCCTGGGCGCGTGCCGCGAACGCTTCGAATAACGTCGAGACTTCGGACAGGATACCGCTAGCGTCCGTCTCGGTGCACGCGTCCCGCACCTGGATCTCCTCCGTCCCGCTGGACGCGTCCCTCGTCTAGACGGCGTCCGTGCCGGTGCTCGCGTCCCTCGTCTCGACGGCGTCCGTGGCTACCGTGCGCGTCCCGCGAAGGCAACGTCGCCGTTTGCGTGCGCTGCGAGATCTGGTTTCGATCTTGCGACTTTCTTCACCGCCGGCCGTCGTCGCCATTATCAGTCTGACCGCGGCCGACGGAGCGTCGTCCGTCTGAGACGAACATTTCTTGTACGCGTGACAACAAGCTGTAAAACGAGAACGAAACCCCTTCGTCGATATCGTACAACACATTAAAAATGTCTAAAAAATAGCAAAGTCAAATTTGACTTTTCACATTTATATAAACACTCTTTAGAATGGTCCGAATAAATATTCGGTTAACAACACCGTGTTATAATACGAATGATAAGATCGTAATGTCCGTTATTATAGTTAGTTAGATAATTATTTCTAACGAACGCTAGGCATACCTCCTACCCGTTTATATTATTTATCTCTTCGTTTTTCCGATGATTTACGTGCATGGGTATATTGCACTTTATTGCAACGTTTTATTTTTCGATCGTAATGTATTTATGCTTTAAATCTACATAAATAATTACTTTTGGCTATAAACGGCGGTTATAAATTAAACTAAATTCCAAAATCTGATTACTGATTTATGTTTTCGATAATATAACGGTGTTTTTTGTCTTACGTTTCTTTACATTTCGTATTTAAACTGTGTAAAATATAATCTAAAATCGTATGAACATTTTAATCTCACACTAAGAACACCGGGTATAATTAATCAAAACCTTATTTCACAAAAAAAACATGCAGGTATTTTTTTTCATTTTTTTTTTTTCCATTATCATTTTGGCTCTTATAAGTTTTCTCAATTTATCATTTAACCATGTGTTCATGCCACATTATGCACGAACGTATACAGACACTTTATTCAAACACCGTGTACGGGCTCTTATCCAAAAAGTTAAAAGGACTTTTTTTTTTCTGCTTTTATTTACATGAACATATAATTTTACTTTCCAAAGACTCGTATTATATTATAATATATTAACAATATGGAATTTTCAAGTTGGTAGTATACTGTATATATAGATTATAGTTACTAACTGTATGATATAGATAAAATATTATTTATCTATTCTAAAGTTCACCGAAAAACTCAAAAATCATACATCTGTATTTGCATAAATAATTTATTATAATATCACACATCGCGTATTTAGACTAAAATAAACTGGTTCCTACAATAAAATCATATCAGTCAAGTATACCACAGTTATCTTTGGGGTGGTTTGTGCATAATATAATATATAATATACACAACAATTTATGTTTTATATGAATTCTTATACATTCGTTTTTGATCTGTATTATGAAATTGACAAAAAATGAATCGCGTTATACTTAAATATTTATATGATTATTGATTTTCTTGTGGCATAATCATTCGTCGTTTTTAATCCAATAGAGACGTGATATCGTCGATATTTAGTAAATGCTTTATGTTATCTTGGACAAAAAAAAACGCTCAATTCAATAAAGTTCAGTTTTGGTCGCCAATTATTATATAATTAGGTACACTAACATCTTTTCTCATAAAAAAATCATTATATTTATTTCTGTTTTGGTATTATTATTTTACCAGACAAGGCCAAACGCAACAATCTATCATAACGACTAAAATATAACCAGCCGAGGTAATATTGTCTCGAGTAGCTCGTAGATACTACGAACCGAACCTCCGTGTGTTAGAGAGCGAGCTATACTCTCCAAATCCACTTCCCCATTCGCGTCACTGCAGGAATTCGTTACTTGTTTCACTTACCGTATTGTTATTATCGCAACACTCGATCACTATCGGATCGTTGCGAATCGAGAAATTAATTATTAGCGATTCATGTCGAGTATTGTACATATATGAATGAATAACGTGCTTCGTAGCCTGTGACGTTTTATGGTCGATTCGAACGTTTCAGATTCCTAAAACTCGTTCGTTTGCTCAAAAACGAAGTAATGAAATTTCGTCGTGGATTTATACGGTAGTATAATGTGTAGCGATGCGATCAAGTTATTGAAATTCACGTCTATCGCGTTGTTTATTTTGTCCGCGTGTGCTTTTATGTTTTATTTGAATTGCAATATACTTCCCTTCCTAAACATGTTTCAAACCGGCTTTGTGCAATATTCCGTTTAATATATATGTTGTTCCGCGAAAAACTCT
This sequence comes from Drepanosiphum platanoidis, assembly GCA_948098885.1. Lineage (NCBI taxonomy): Eukaryota > Metazoa > Arthropoda > Insecta > Hemiptera > Aphididae > Drepanosiphum > Drepanosiphum platanoidis. The sequence continues at coordinate 12,907,475 of OX402528.1, forward strand.
GTTTAACTCTAGCAAATGTTATTGCGGAGGTTTATGAAATTATTATATAAAACTAGTGCACTTACTTGTTAATAAACCAGAAGGTTGGGCAGTAGTGCACCGGTGTACCGGTGGATGTTTGACTAACAATCGTTGTTTAATCATTTTTAACTTGTGTAAAGCGATGTAACTAGAGGTACACACGTTGCACACGCCGATAAAATATTATTAATACGCGTTCTGTCTTTCAGGTCGCTTTTGGAAACTACCAAAGCGTATATTATGAACTCGTTACGGATGCCCGCAGCTCAAACTCTTCTGTTATTCAGCAGGAACATTTGCACCAATGAAAATTTTTCCCAGTCAGTACCTTTTTGCTATCGCGTCAGCGTGATAGTATAATATTTCAATCGTCATAATATATTATACATAATTATCAATAATTGTCATTGCGATTGTTGTCATACCGTTTTTAGAATCGTCTGTGACTCGTGGTTGCAACTGGAGTTTCCCCTACCCGAAGCGGCCGAAAGTTTAATACTGAAAGCTTCGAAACTCCGCAACACTTGGGACAATCTTTTGAAACTCAAGCTCGAAGGTAATGATATCGATTATTTTTCTAAACATAACGTACGTCGTTGTTTACTCGTCATCCGCAAACTTTTCCGCCGCGTCATTATAAATTCACGCTCGCCACGCGCATTTCTAGAAAAGAGTAACAGAAGAGCCGAACAAAAACTATCGTTGGAAATGGTGCAGTTTATGAACGCGGAAATCGGTTACACCGTGAAGAGGCTCTTGGCCGCGGACCAGAAAATCATGTACGCCGGGCCGTCGGGCGAAGAGGTATCGTTCACGGGCGCCAATCCTTTCAGCGACGAATGGCAGGTGTGCGAAGACGACAAATACGGCGGCCTAAGAATGTCGCCGTACTTGACCTACGATTGGTGAGTCAGATACACGCGTTTATTGAGAGCGCGTCATTATTATCTTATGGATGGTCAACGGTGAATTTTCAGTTTAACGGGTCAAAGTCGAGTGGTCTACGATCCGTGGATGTGTCCCTTTTGCAACAGTACAATAGAAGTGACGAGTGCTCTCGAAAAACTGCAACATCGGCAAGTGTGCGACTCTCAAACCACTTCCGGCACCGCCGCCGAAGGTATGTACATTATATTATACTTTTTGTAATTGAAGTTTTTCTTTGTGTGTTACAAGTCGTCTGCGAGTATATACCGCATTAACGAAAAATCATTTTTTAACAAATCCCATACGAAAAAAATATTCAATATTATTATTATTATTCTATACGAACCCGAAACGTTAATTTTACCGAAAAGGAAAAAAAAAAAACGGTAGATACATCGGTAGATAATCACAATAATTATTATTTGTTCCCATTAAAAAAATAGCGGACAAATATGACCAATGGGTTTGTATGAACCCGTATATTTGTCTAGGGCACATTATTTGTTTGATTACTATTAATTGTTATTTATCAATGGGAATGTCGGTAGCAAATAAATATTATTATGATTGCAAATAACAACGTGCCTACTCTTCCGAAAGGTAAATCGATTAACTAATTGACCCAAAATAAACTTGTACTACCCGAATAATTATATGTTACGAGCAATCGTTTTGATATTATGATGATGACGTGTACAGTGTGTACAATGTACACAATATACAATTTATTAAACCCATCAAATATTCTCATGACTCTACGCGATGTTTTTCGGATATTAATAAACAAAAAAAAAAAAAAACTAATATTAATTTTACGAATGATAAACTAAACGAAAACTCAAATTATTCGTACGCAACGTTTATGACGTATGTAATCGTACATCAATGAAAAACCGTCGGCTCGTAATTATAACAATCATGGGATTTTTTACAATGGGGATGCGCGATTCGACTTGGTCCTTGTATTGTACTTTACTTCTGTAATTTGTTACCAAGTATTTTGGTCACAACAGGTGGCTTCAATATAAAAATATTGTTCGAAAGATCATTTTTTTTTCTCTATCTATCGATCGGCCGAAGTGTTATTATGATCGTAACATTTTAATATACCTAATATTATATTATGTAATTTACAACGTTTCAGTAAACTGCATTACAATGGTATAAAATGTTAGTTTAATCTGTTCCTTTGAAATACGATTTATTTTCTAGTCCTTGTTAAATGTATACGAATAAATAAGTTTTTTTGTTTTTAATCCAGGGCGTACAAGTGCACCCCCTTGCACCCTTCCCGTTGCGGCGCCTATGATAACCATATTGTGTTTTATACTCGGCGTCGAATTTTAATTGTTATTTAGAATTTCTATGGTTTAAACGCACACTGTACGTTTTAAACCCATTACCTAGTCATAAGCATAATAATATGTTCGCTCAGTTAACTTTAGCGGCCCGTACTCCGATACAGTTCGTTACGAGTTTCATATTCAGAGAAGCATTAGTCATATGCAAAGTAAATATTACAGTACGGCCGAGTATGAGATGAAAGTTATCATCGTCACAGGAGATGAAAATAAAAATTTACTTAACTAATAAAAAAAACACAGATAGGAAGATATTATATATTATGCCTGTAATTTGGCACACACAAAGACACGGTGGCCGTTCGTTAAAGACTTTTAGAGTATAATTGTGTGGTCATAAATCGCGACGGTTTTTTTTCGACACTAAATTAAGCTCATCAAAAAAAAAGTGTAGAAAACAAACTTAATCGACATTATTGCCCGATATACACGCTACGATAGTGGAAACTCACGAATTAAATAGGTTCAGTTGGCGAGAGTTAAAATGAAAAAAATTTAAGTACTTCGTATGATAACGATTCTTATAGTAACAGTTATATTGTTTTCCCTTCAATAGGCATTGGACATTATTTTTATCCGGGTAAAGTAATGATAGTTTATTACGATTATTGTAAATATTAAACATAAAACCGTCGACTATAGGCGGCGTCCGTTAATAATATAATATAAAATACCGAAGAATAATAACTTCTTTATTTTGGTTCGACGGCAGTGTATTTTATTTATTATTATTTTTAAAAAAAAAAAGAAAAGAATCCTTCGCCATAGAGATTTCCATGATAATTAGCTCACTAAACTGTGACTTTGAAAAAAAAACATTGTTCCGTTTTACAAACGGAAAACCAACTATATGTATAAGTATCCAATGTTCCGGAAATAAATCGGATTTCCGAATTACGGTTGTAAACTTTGAGCGTACGAAAAGGCACGGGCGTGTTTTACGTATTGCTTATTTAAATCACCGAGTATAAACATTATTTTAATTTATTATTATTACTATTAAAATGGACATTGGCGTCGGCGGGAAAGGGAGAAAAGTCTGTATAAACTGAAACCGCCGAAAGTGAAATACACCGGGAAAACTTTTTCACACGGAAATTGGCCGAGTTACTGGGGCGAAAAATCTTTTAAATTTTATCGCTATACGACCTTTAATACCTCATTGTATTCGAAACGTGGTTTTCAGTGAAGTGCACACTAATACAGGCCGTTTTTCATGCAAGTCAATCGGGCTCGCCTAAATTTTAATATGAAACACAATAAATGTTATATAAATCATTACATTCAGTTTTTCTGTAGTGATTTTTATGACGACTTCAATCTGAATATTGCATCTTTACCGTTGCATTTACATATGTAGTCGGAGCGTTTCACTTGAACTTTGATTTCATTGTTCACGTGGCTTTTGTTGATTTGTGTTGTTTAAAGTTTATTGACAGTTAAACGACGTTTAAATTTAGCCTGTCTCCCCTAATAACAGGTCATAAACATTTATTTTGGTACGATTTTCATTTGCAGCGAGACTCTCTGTTTAGCTCGAGCCGGTAAACTTTGGTTATAGGTAGTTTCAACCAATCATTTATATTATGTTCGTTGTTTAGCATGAAGAAAAAAAAAAAACGTTACGTAATTGTCAAACTTTTAGTTAAATTATTTTTTGTTCTTATTTAATTTGTAACTTATAAAAGTTAAAAAAAGACAAGTAACCGTCAACTTTAAACTTAACTTACATTTTCTGTAATAACGAGTTAAAAATAAAAATGAGTTAACTCACCCAGTTTTTATAATATAAGCAGTATAATATATATTGTAAGTATCATTCGCTCTATTCTATTATTGTGCTTCTTTTTGTTAACATTTCATTTCTCGGCGACTACTGTCTAGGCAGATATAATATTAAACTTAAAGATTATAATCATTATGCTTGCGGGAATACTTAAATATTCATGTCCTCGTCTATGCAGTTACGACAGTCAACTAGGTGGGAGAAAACTGATACATTGACGTTTGTAGGTATTTATTTATTTATGTTTCAGTATCGTCACTGTCAAACTTGCCAATTATACCGTACCCTATATCTGCATTAATTTGTTCGATAAAATAAATTATTAATTGATTTTTGTTTGCGTCGTCGGAGGACGGTAATTACGAAAATCTTTATAATTTCCATGTCGGTTGAAAAAATATATAAAATCCGTTTCCCCCCGTTGTTTTGTTTTTTTTTTTTCCAACGAGTTCGATAACACTATATTTCCCATGTTTACAATAATTGTAACCGTCAGATATTTTGAATTTTTTTCCATAGCAAGTATAAAATAAACAGATTATTTCGCGCCTCTATTCTAGTAACGGTCGAAACGGTTTATTTTTTCAAAAATATTAAAAAGCGCTTATGTTTTTCTTGCTAAGTTTATTTAAAAGGGAAAGCCAACATTTGGCCACAGAAGTTTTTATATTGTTGGTAATTTGAAAGTCCCTCGTGACTTTTTAGTATTTTCTCTCTTTTTTTTTTCATTGCACTTTTCAAAAAAGCCAACTTTAACGAACAGTATTTTAGATTTTCATTTTTATTAAAGACGTGTTATTTTCTCGACAGTTAGACGAGTAGATTGCATCGTTCGAGCTTGAGATGTTGGAGATTAATAAATCTTTAATATCAATATTATGTTTATCATCAAACATGTGTTATTTTCCACAGTTGGACGAGTAGATAGCATCGTTCGAGCTTGAGATCTCGGAGGTTAATAAATTTCTAATATCAATATGTTTATCATCAAATATAATAATGTTTTCGTTGAACTACATCTATTCATAAGCTTCACGACACGACAGTTTACATTATAACGTCAATATAAATATTGACGATTGTTTATATTTATCTTAAATATATTATATGTCCAATACGTATAAAATATATTACATCGACGTTCGCTCGCAGTCGTTTTTCGAATCTATCATTGCTTTTGAATTCAAACTTACGAATTTTGCTTAAACAACTAGGTGAGGACTTTTTAAAGTTTGCCGAGGATAACGGGTTTTTAACTTCGTGAAAGCTTTAAAAATGTTTTACTGGAATTCTTTAAGAGACTTCTTAAGTGTTAAAGAGAACCCTTCAAACTTAATTTTCGTTTTTTCGAGTTTTCTTATATTTGACTCGACATAAATGTTGTTCTTTTTTTTATTTTTTATTTAATATGTCACTCAAATTTATAATATAGTAGGTGTTACGTCAATATTCTGTCACACTCATAGCCATACATTAATTAAAATTATTTTAATTTCGATAATAATTGGCTCTTGATTTTGTCTCGGTAAAACGACGCGAATGTTATTTAAAGGCAGATCTTTTTCAACCACTCTTCCTCGTCCACCACGGTAGTTTTTTAGAGGATGAATTTCACCGGTGTTTTTTGCGTTTCAACGCATTCCGCCGGTCGTAATAATAATATTTTTGCTCCTGTCTAAAGATAACATATCTTTGATAATAAATAGAATAATTTATGTCCGACTATGACGGCGGTGGCAATATGTTCATATTGTCGCACAGCTATTTTTCACTTCCTGTTTGATATTCATATAAAAAAAAAAAAAAAACCTCAATGAAACTTTTTTACAAATTCATGATCTATGGTCGGTAAATAATAGAGACGCGTGATAAATAATTAGTAATATTTTATTCCTTCGGGACTTTTTCAAATAAAACATCCACGTGACAAACACACGAAAATGCATATCGTTGAATTTCTATTGTATTTTAGAATACGATTTTATGCGGGCGACGATTTATTTTATAATATTCTATTCGATTGGTTAACTAAATTGTGGTGTAGGTACATTTCTTTCGTGATATTATAATGACAAAATATTATTAAATATATTAAGTTAATTGAATACAAACTATAAAATGTATTTAAACAGTAATAAAATAAAATAACGGTCTTGCCTCGAATACGTAATTAAGTGTACAAAAATCTTTACACCCGATGATGATTTTTAATCGAAACCGGTCGCGACTTTTTTCCACACTCGATTATAATACTCTCAAGGCAAGACCTTTATTTTATTTTATTATCGTTTAAATATATTTAATAGTTTGTATTAAAATAATTTAATAATATTTTGTTATTATTTATGAGTATTAACCATTAAATATTAATATAATTACTTTGTTTATTTATTTTCTATTTTTTATATAGGTATATTATAACGGTTGTACTGAGATTTTCTCACTCAAATTCATTCTCAAAACACGTGACTCTGGATTTGTATAGGCATAAGAATCGATAATGAGCTCGGATAGCTGTCGGCAACGAATAACCGTATTAACTGTGGCTTTTTTTACAATAATGTGTTGAGAAATTGGTTTTGTCTTCGTAACGCGTTAAAACGCAGACACGCATTTCTTCGTGCCACGGGGAGAGCAGAGCGATTTCTTTTCTTTTTTTTTTTAAGAATGTCTCGTATTTCTTAGTATTTTTTTGTTTTTCCAAGTACATTGATAAATTATATTTTAAAAATAACCAATTTATTTCGAGATTCGTTTTTTACAAAATTAATTAAGTTTTCGTTTTTTTTTTTATTCATCTCTGCTAATTGTTGAATTTCGTCTTAAAAAATAAATTCATTTCGTCTTTGCAAAACGTTAAATTACGTGTTCAGTCGAGACATTTATTTCACATTATGTTCAAATATTGTCAATAGCACCAAACCAAACAAACGACTTTGTCCCATCTCCGTTTATAATTATAGTTCAGAACTGAAAATTGTCGAAATTCGGATGCAAATATCGTCAACAAATTCCCAAATATAAATAATTATCTGATCATTAATTCTCTTTGAGTTTTTTTTTTTTACCATACTAGATTATAAACAATATTAATTTTATAAGAAAAAGTGCTGAAAACTGTCATAATAAGTTAAACAAACTAAATAGATACATTGATTATAATATAATTACAAAGGTTGGGTATTGTGAAATATTTATTAAATATTACTTTTTACAAATAATTATTTTTGAAATTTTCCTAATTCCTATTATAATAATAATTCTAATCGTCGTTTTATTGGAATCATCACTTAGAGTCATAATTAATATTTATTTTTTTGTCATCTGTTGTTCTGTGAACATAAACATTAGAGCGTCTATAGGCTCTCTCTCTCTCTCGTCATGGTGTTATATAATTTTTCGTTGTATCCTGAAGAACTAATATTATATAATATTCGCAATACCTATCACAGTCCGTGTGATGATAGAACATCAATTATGATGGATAAGAGTCTAGACGTTATTAGCACAAACAACTAATATATCGTTCTCTGATAAAAGTGTCAAGAAATAAGGAGGTAAAAAAGTTGAATAACAATTGTTAATACTAATCTTGTCTTATATATTTACCTATTTACCAGGACCGATTTAGCTAATTTCTTTTTTTATTGTATTTGTTATTGTCAGGAGAATGATCTTACGGGGAAAAAAAATTAAGAAAATTAACCCTGAGGGGGTTAAAAGGGGTGAAAATGGAAAAAATCCGGAGCCACTGGAGCTTTGTTGGGTTGAATTTGGTCAATAGTTTCGTTTTATATAGCAGAGGCCCGTTAAGAAACGATTTGCCAAAAATTCAACCCCAAGGGGGTAAAAGGGGTTACAAATGAAGAACGTTATTTGTCCCTCATACCGGGAAAAACTTTTCACGGGCTAGATTTTGAGATGCAACGATCAGCGAGTGCGTGGTAATATGCATTTTATATAAATACGTATAGATTGTTATGTCATCGAAAATCCCGACGATCTTTACCAAAAGTTATTGATTTTGCAATATCATATTATTATTACATAACTTTTATCGAAATCGCGTGCGTGCGATGAACAATAGAACGAATACAATAGAACTTTTTTCATTGGACGGTCGAATACGATCGCAGGCAAATCTACTGGCATTGGTCGTGACGTATGCAATTGAAGTGAAAACCCGACGATGTTTACCAATAGGTATTGCAACGTCATATATTATTACATAACTTTTACCGAAATTGCGTGCGCGCGTGCCCCATTACTGTTTCAATCATAGACACCATCCTCACATGCACACAACAAGTTCGTTATTCTACTACAAAATTCACCAGAAATATATGGCAAAACAACGTTTGCCGGGTCAGCTAGTGTTTAATAAATACCGCAATAATTGATAATACAATTTAAGTCGAATTTTGCGGGTCGTGCCCTTGCACGAGAGGCACGATCCGCAGACACGCATATGGTTTACATATAGTACTGAGTATTTTTGTACGAGCATTACATTAGTAAAATAATATTGATATGCTAATACTGAATACACAAAATTCCGTCTGTGTTCGCACATAATATACATAATAAATATGCGTAATGTTGTGGTAATTGCGAGTTTTAAAAACGTTCTACCTACGCCGAGTTTATTCACAAAAAGGATATTTAAAAAAAAGAATAAATAAATCGTAAATAAATAAAAAATAAACAATAGTCTAGTTAACATTTTTAAACGCATTTCTCGATTTTTAAGTTTCTCTTCTAGATGTCATGCGTAGCGAACATATTATTTGAATTTTGTGTAAAGTTAGTTGTAATAGTTAGTTTTACGTAATTACACGGATAACTATAATAATATAGATTTTACTTGAATTTTTGTTTCTTAAAATTGATATTACTTATATTTTTAAATTTACGAAAAAAAAAATAAATATATTTTCTTTCATAACTACACTTTGCAAGTGCGCGCGAGTAAACAATATCTTTCCTAAGTAGTAGTGCATATTCGCTGGTCTTACGACAAGCGTGTAAATTTAATTTCTACTTGGAATCAGTGAAAAATTTGATTTTACAGCTCATTAATTTATTGTATTGTATTTATTATGTTTAGGTGAAACTCAAGAGGACATGTCGAAATTAAAGCCGAACGCGAAGCGTTACGAATGTCCAGACTGTTTGGAAGTGCTGTATTTGACTCCTACCGAAATGTTGAAGCATAAAAAATCTCATTTGTAATAAATTAGTAACGTTTCTTGTTTTTTTCTGCTCGTTTTCCCATTAAACTTTTCATTTCTTACACGAGTACTCCGACGCCATATTGTTGTTATTGTTTTTTTCAATTATTATTATATCCATCGATCGAGCGCTCCGGCGGCGCTTGGAAATATTGTTTTCGATAAAACTCGAAGTTTCGTCGTCTCCCTCTCATCCGTCGTTCGTGTTCATATTCGTCGCTTCCTCGTCTATAATATTGCAGTCGGTCAAATTTTATAGCACAAAATGTATTTACGCGTACTTATTTTTAACAGACAAGCCGTAACATCTAGAGATAAAAACAGTAAAGAAAAAGAGAAAAAAAATTAAAAAAAAAAAAAAACACTTTTCAAAATGAAACCGCAAATTCGTATTTCATTGCCAGCTCGCGGAACGAAGAGTGAGTAAGTAAAAAAAAAAAAAAATATATAAATAAATAAATAAAAAAAGAACGCGTAACAAGACTCGGATCGCTGTCGGCTCGAACTCTTAGCACAGCCGCGGGACACATTTTGTGTTGTATTTTTTTCCTTTTTCTTTTCCGTCTCGTCGCGCGTGACTTTGTGATCGATCCGTTCGCGAAAACTACTGGGAAAACGAACGCGACGCGTCGCGTGACCGGCGGGAACGAAACCGTTTGCTCTGGAGACCCGTCGTCAGCACTTGCAGTCGAAGTATTCCACACGGTCGTCGTATCACGGACGAAACAATCTCCGTGTTTGCGTAAGCTGCGCGACTTTTACTTTTCAAATGCGACGGCGACAGGATCGAACGTATCGGTTTTCGTCCTTTCTACGTCGACACCGGGTGCGAATTTTCATCACGTTTTCGACTACAATCGATCCGATTTTCAACTCGCAAGGAAGGTTACTGGTAACGACAATGTTGTATAGTCGGTACAGTTCGGGGGTCGAATTTGAAATTTTCCTCGTACGGTTTTTCTAACGATCGAGAAAAACTGACCGAAATTTACGATCAATCGGCACGAATTACTGAACAAACACGGTTTTCATTATTTATAATATACCGTTTTTTTAAGACTATAATTTTCAAAAGATTTTGATTTTTTTTGTGCCGCCTGTGGATATTTCAAATCGTCTAGTTTTTATAGTTTTTTTTTTTTTTAAATAAAAAAAACTGAAATTTTAATACAAACTACAAAGTGCTTATTATTGTGCTTATATACTTTTATATACAAATTGTTTTATAAACATTTTTATCTCATCAAAACACGACGAAATAACGCAAAATCTGCACATTATATTTTGTAATTGAAAATTCGTTAAACTTTAAATTCCAATACTATTGAAAATTCAATGCGAAATTCTTCACTTTTTACAGTCGATAAAAAATAAATTTACCGGAACGTCGCGAACGATTTTCACGAGCTTTAGAAAACTACGTTTTAGCGAAATCGTGTGTTTTCCAACGGCCCATAGGAATAGTCGTCCTTGGCTCGAAATCGTCGGTTCCGAATTTAAAAGACCGATCAACCGATATCAATCACCCGTCACATCGTGCATCTCATCGATGTGAATTACTAGTCAAAAGAGGAACGGAGTCTACTCGAAGGGACGACAATACGAACCGATCGATCGGTAAATTCCTTTTCGCGGAGAGACCATTTGACCCGCCAAGTCGGAAAAGCGACTATTTAGAATTTTAAAAACAAATTACGAGTTGAATTCGCAGTCAAGTGACTCGTACTTGTTGCGCTCTTCGTTAGGTTAGTGACATTGCACCGAGAATTTTTCGAAAGTATTCTCTCGTGTATAATCGACGTGGTTCGGACCGGATCCAGATTTTTCGACTTTGACGATTATAACAACGAATCTGATCGACGTGTCCGGTAATGCGTGCGGGTAAACGGGTTTTGACGACCAGGGGCCGCCGCTGGTTCGTTTTTGCGCTCGCACAAATGTCTATATCACGTGTTCTGCGGGGTAATAAAATTTTTCATAATATTGTCGTTTTTTTGTCGCGAAGAGCAAAGCCGCCGGGGCTGACCGGCAAGAGATTTAGACGCCCGGGAAAATTTCAAATTCATATACCCACCTCCAAATAATTTTTCACTATTTTTACACACACTCTCTCGAGTGTCCAGTTTTTCTTTTTTTTAATTATTAATGCAAACATATTGTTATTGTTTTTTAACCGATTAGAACTGTACGTTGTATAATAATCATTGAGATAGTTTTGCATTGGCTCAAAATCGTACTGTCTTACATTTCGCGATGAACGATAAAATAATTAAGGCCGGGCTGTTCGTGTGATTTTGTTTCGACGCAATCTCCGACGATGCATTTTGGTAAGCTAAAATAATATCATGTTTCAATAACATTTGAACCGAATTATTTATTATTATAATATAAAAATCATTGTTTCGCGATTTCGCTTTTTTTGTTATTAATTATATTAACGTTTATTTCTTCGTTGTTTCGGGTCGTTTTAAACTATTTTTCACTAACCCAGAGAGAGATTATATCTATCGATATTATCATTGTATTTATACTTAATATTATATTATATAATAATCGTTTCACTTATATATTTTTATCATTCGCCAACTCAATCAAAACAATATTATAGACATTATATTATCACTGAAAAAAAGGGGGAAAAAAGAAATCTCCACACGCACCACATTTATAACCACCATTGTTTATTGCATACGAATCCGAGCCCTAATTATTACCAAACGCGACCGTATACCTACGTATATGTATGCCTGCAGATCGTGCGGTCTCCAATCAGTGCGTTAAAGTTTACCGCCGGAAGAGCGCACGAGTCTGGCGCCCGAGTGTTCGAAACCGCTACCTCGATGCGAAAACTAATTGGCCACCGGCCCGCGGTAAGTCGTTATCGTTAATCATTTCGTTTTGTGTTGTCGGTTTTCAAAAACCCATTGTACACTTATGATTTTCCGCGCGAGTTCGAGCGGCGGCAAAGAGGATTATAATAATAATTATAATACATTGAATGGTATAGGCCGCGACGGCGGGGCTGGAGGGTGGAAATCGCGGCGTTTCTCCGGCAGCGATCGCGCGCGCCCGTCGTCGCTGTGTTCGACGACCCCGGCGTTGGAAACTTTCTGAAATCTCGTAGTTCGTTTATATCGCCGACGTCGTCGTCGGTGCCTCTATTATTCGGATAATGTTTGTTCGAACGGAGAGGCGAGAGGCGTTTGGTTTTGTATTACAGTTTTGCAGCGGTCGGCTCTCGCTCGGATCCAAATGCCTTTGTTATTTTTTTAAACAATTACTTATATTCTGCCGGCCCAGACGTTTTTTCTCGCATTGCGCGTCCTCGAGTCGATTGATTTTTTTCAATCCGATATCTCGTTTATATCGTAGGCACGCGACACGGCGGTTTTCAAGCCTCACTAAAAATATTCCATTTTTTCTCGCCCGATAGAACGAACAATTGTCAACAATTAAGTAGGTATTTATTACGTTTTTTATGTATTTATTAATGTCGAACTCGAAAGAAACGGTCAGTGCTATTATCGATCGTACTTAATACGGTACGTTACAAATCGATCGGTGGCGAAATCTGGAAGAAAAAACAAAACAAAAAATGTGTCCTGGCCCTATAACAGGATGTGCTGAACGATAGATGTCCATTACTCCACCACAACTTTAGGTTTGCATCAACGAAAGTATATTTTTAAAGACAACGAAAATAAAGGAAAATGTTTTTTTTTCGGAATATATCATAACGAAACAAATGATACAACATTTTTAGATTTGAATTTTACACGGAATTTAATTCAATTTTATTCCGCCGTAATCTTATTTAGTCTATTTAATTTGCCATGTTTTAATGTGTTTCTCTTCGGTGCCTCATAGACTTCTGTCCAATAGGTTTTGTGCAATACATAACGCGCACGTGTGCTCACTACGGGTACTCGTCCAATATCGTGTTCTCTTGTTCTGTTTCGTCTACGATATTGGATTTTATACTTTGACTAAAAACAAACTTATGTTTTATCCTTTCTATCCCATTCAATTATCTCGCACTACGTGATTTGTCAACGAAATATTATGTACACGAGTCTGCGAGAAACAAAAAGCGAAAATACCTAGAAATACTAAAACGAGCCAAAACAAACAGTTATTCGTTTCAAAAGCCAACGGAATCGGAGGCACTGACACCGAATTATTATTAAAATATCGATATTAATAATAATAATAATAATAATAATAACGGTCGTTTTCGGAGATAAATGCAAATAATACTATCCACCGCGTACAATATTTACATAATACCTATAAAATATTACGTGTTTCTCAAACACACATGCGTTCGAGAGGATGTGTTTTAACAGCCTACGGCGTAATAATATTGAATTACGTTTTTAATGATCGTTCCTTTTGCCGTATCACTTTTAATAATAATAATATGTTAAGCGCAATTTTCGTATATTAATAATAACGCGTAACACACACATCGGTGCCCGGGAGGTAATTTCTAGGGAAGGGATCAAGTGAGATCGGGTTTTTAAATTTTAAATTTCAATACGAAACTCGAGGCGTGCGGAAGGATACGAGATACATGTAAAAAGTGGCATGGGCTATTGTGATAAGGAGACGGCGTTTTGAATAATAGTTAAAAAAATATTCAAAATAGTAAATACTTTAGCACTTGGTATCTATGTCGTGCCATAAAGTGTACAAACGCGCCGACGATTTGTACGTACAATTAGTTATGTAACGTGTATTTTTATATTACGTAAATATTTTAAATTGTTTTTTTCATTTCGATCATCTTTTATCGATGTTTTTTTATAAAAGTAAGAACAGTGTAAAGATTTTTTTGTGTAGCCAAAATTACATTCAATCGTCATTTTCCGAAAAAAGAACAACGACTAAGTAAACTAAAATTTCAAACTACTTTCAACACAATCCCATATAGTTGATAACATATACTCGTATATATGTAAATATATCGTCTCTAAATATAACGGTAGTACCTACGAGTATTCGGTGAATACTAAACTTCGTATTACTGCGATTATTCTCATTCGAGTCACAATCAAAAATAATTCGATTTTTTTTTATCTAAAACCAATATTTCATAAAATCGACCGTTCTTTAACATAATATGTTCGTCATTTTTTCTCGACTGTTATAAATATGATTCGTATTGGATGTCGATGGGGAGTCCGGATTTCATAATGGAGCTCCTCGTGAACACGTCACTGCAATCTGACCTACCTAATCTAACGGGTATGCGTTTCGGTAGCGCGATGCCAAACAACAACTTACCACCTAGGAATGTGGAAGAACGCGCAATATAAATTGTGTTTGTTCACGTGATTCGATGTGTGCGACCTAGCTCGTGAAACTTCCCCGACGTCGGATCCGCCGAATATTTCCATGCAAACAAAGTGCCGAGCGAAACGTCCGTTTCCAGCGGTTTGTTATTATTTCCACCGCAGTCGCGTGAGTATAATATTATATAAACGATCGGGTAGATGGAATTTTTTTTGTTGTTTATTTTTAATTTTTTTTTTTCGGTGTGCGCGTGAAACCACGCGAAGACTGCGGACGCGTGCTATTCCACGTCATCGAATCTCAAGTCGTCGACGTGGACATCACAATTAGCCCACTGCTGCTATAATTCGCCTTCAATTCGCCGAAACGCCCGGAACCCGATTCCTGTTAGATACAATATGTTCTTTTAAGCCCTTTCAATGTGAAAATGGTATCGGACAAGGGTAAAGTTATATTTTTAATTCATGATTTGTCGACTGATAAGTTTATAACCGTACCTTTAATTCATTTCGAAAGCCGCGGTTTGAGAAGTTCCACTCCAAGTGTCGCGCGATTATGTATTTGCCTTTTGATAATATTTTACATTATTACCTACGTTTTTCTTTCTTTTTTTTAATGCTCGGCCTCCACAATATTATTTCCGACGTGTTTATAATGTTTGGTTTCATTTCTTTCCTCGTCGATTGTGCGTATAAAATAATTATTTATAAAGTTTTAGAATAAATCACTCGCCGCCTCCCGTGATTGTAAATTAATATTATATTACGTATATGATATTATAGACACACTGCTCGGCGAACGTAAGACTAACTCGAGATTTTCGACAGTAATCGTGACGAAGCGAGAAAGAAATCTGTCTTAAACTCAATGAAACCGGCGCATATCGGCGAATCGAGAGTAAAAAATGTCTCGTCGCGTACAGGTTTTTCGGCGGTGACGTGGGAATGATCCGCGGTGGACGATATCGTGAGATGAGCCGTGATTTGGTCGTTGATTTGAAGACTTTGGCCGATGATAATAAGATACAGTATAATATCGCTTTCGTCAAACCGAAAACGTAGTGAAATCATATCGAGCAACCGCGGAACGGATCGGCTCCCGTCAGGTGACTCGTTCTCGTAGGCGGGTACTCTCTCCGCGGATCGTTAGTTTTTAATTAAGCGAATTTGTCTGCCGCGCTTGAAAATATTACGACAGCGACCGAAAAGCAAAAGGAGAAAAAAAAAAAAAAAAAACGAAACAAAGCGGCGGCGCAGCGTTTTCGTTGACTGATGGAAACGACTCCACAACGTTACGAAACCATATTATTATATTTTATTCGCGAACGGCGCGAGTCGCGAGTGCTATTATATATTTTAAGTAGTGCGGGAAAACTGTATCAATTCATAAAAGTGTGTTTTTTGTTTTTTCATTATTATTATTATTATTATTTTTTTCTACGTGAACTTTTTGCTCCAATTATTTTAAATAATAGGTACCTACCGTAATATAGGCGGAGAAGTATTTTGTCAATAAATCGCGCATTGGATCGTTAAAATTGCAAAGTTCTGGTTTTTTTATATTTCAAAAATGAAATAAAAAAAAATTCTCCGTGATAATACGCAGTGACATTTTAATAAACACGCACACGAAGCAAAAAAAAAAAACATAACTCGCAATGGAAATACAATAACGGGCAGAATTTTAAATTTTAAATCGCCCTTTCAAACCGTGACAGACTCTCGATAACCACTTCACTTCTCGGCGTTGATAATTATTACTAAACCGTATTGCTCGCCTTTGTTTCTCGTCATCGTGACAAACAATACGTACGATATGCGAACATGCGCTTTCTAATAATATATTTTACGTGTAAATTGTTTTGCCATTATACGTTATTGTTTTGTTTGACGTGACACGTAATTTCGTTCGTCGGACGGTGACAGTGCAGTTGACGATAACGAAAACTCGACGGAATCAAATGCGGCCGGACCGACGACCACGTTTGTATGGTTTTCGTGCCCAATGTTATCAAATTGTATTCGCTCTACCAATGCTCCGCGGCGACGATGATTGATTCATTACAGTGTCGCTTGTGCACAGGCCTACACCTACGGACGTCAGACGAAAGTACGGGATAAGTATGAAATAAACACGCCGGAGAGGTTTGGATTATGATTCCCACTTTATATCTCTGAGGTATTGCACGCTTTTTATCTCGGTATGAAATATGTTTATGATTTAATAGGTTTTTGTTTTTCTCGCCCAAGAACGAACGGACAATGTCTTTTACGACCTGATCAAGACGACAGAAATTACAATATTGAACATCGCGAGACGACTGCGAAAATTAAAATACAATCATATAAACGAAATTATTGTTCTATTTATATCGACCCGAGTATAGAGAATAAAAGATCCGGAACGTTTTTTCCAGAGAATTTATTAAAAACACGTCGGTAAGTTGGTAAAAAAAACATTTCACTCGCATAGATGCTTACAATATTATATTATTACGATGAAATAAATTATACTAATAAACCCTTTTTGGCTATCTATACCTGTTATATAATATCAGAAATGCTCGTACGTAAAATACAAATATTTCATTTCACGTCGCGTCCGACGTTAAAATATTATTTGTAAATATCTTACGTTTTTTATTCGAATACGCTTTGAACAACTTTCATACCTACAGGCTACAGGTTAAGGGGACTTTGCTTGAATTGTATAAAAGGACTCGTTTTTTATGTTTTAAATTAGAGAGTAAAAGAGAGAGTGTCAATGACCACGTGTTTGAGGCCCCTTTGTTATGAATACTACAAATATTACAAAAAAATAGTATATAATATTACGTATGTATGGTAAAATTTAATTTTTAAAAGTTTGCTGTTGAATTTTATACCAAATTAATTGAATGCGAACAGTTGATTTACACAAACCCGTGTAAAATATCCGAAATCAACAGAGATCATATAATAATTATTAAAAAAATCAATTATTGCATTTTGACCCGGTAAAAACTAGTGCTTTTTTAGATTCCGAGTGAAACGAGGAAATATCGATTTTATAACATAATGTGTTTTTCTATTTACTTATTTTGTCTGTCTGTAAACACGATTTCGGCCAGAAGCTTGGTCCTATCGTCAATTTAATTGGTTAGTTTCTGGTAGCAAACTTTGTCTAGTTACTGTGTCTGGGGAGTTAATTTTCGTGTTTCTCTACAGTTATCTTAATTGTTTCAAAATAACGACAACAAAATTACAAAACAACAAAAAAATTTACAGTATAGCGCTAAACAGATCGTTGAAAAATCGAATATTTTTCGTCTTAACTCAAAAAGTCATAACCCTAGGGACTTTTTCACTGAATACTCATATTATTTAAAAGATTTCGACTCTTTTGTGCTATATCTATAATAGATATTTATAATCGTTGAGTTTTTTTTAGTCTTTTGTCATAAAATG
The DNA here is from genome assembly GCA_948098885.1 of Drepanosiphum platanoidis. Taxonomy (NCBI): domain Eukaryota; kingdom Metazoa; phylum Arthropoda; class Insecta; order Hemiptera; family Aphididae; genus Drepanosiphum; species Drepanosiphum platanoidis. The sequence continues at coordinate 12,925,542 of OX402528.1, forward strand.
TCAATAAAATATTACCCTCAGAGTTAAATAGATTTAATATTTAGCAAAAAGTTCCATTAAAACTGCAATCGATTTTCAATTTTAATACTTAAGGTGTGAAAATTGAATACAAGATTCCTAATAAGTCGCTTCTTCTAGTGAAGAAAAAAATAATCCTACATCTTCTCTATTTCACCTCTTTTGAATAATATTATTTATACAAAATTAGAAACTAGTTTTGATTACGTATTAATATTTTATTGCTATTATAAACAGTATGATACTTCTGCTGAGAAAAATTACGATTCTTCGAATTTTCTTTAAAGTAACTTCCTAAAGTTTTTCGTAGATATGTATACGATGTCGTAACGAATAATGGAAAAAAAAAAACAACTTTGGTCGGTAATAATTCGCATTTAAAGTTGCAGTATAGTTGTTTAGTTATTTACCAAATTGGAAAGTAATACTTGATTTCCAGGGCAAAAGTTTATTATTTAAACTCGTATTTTATTCAATTCCTTTTTGTTGTTATAAAAAACTCGTTTCAAATAAAATATTCTATGTTACCATTAGCAATCAAAGAAGAAAAAAAAGAATAAAATAAGAATAATAAAATATTTTTTAAGTATTTGACGGTAGAAAAAATTAAATAGCATTTTCGATTTATAATAATTATACATCGAGTACATTATAATATAGAATCGTGTAATATTTTTGGAACGAAATTTCTCATTTCGTTAAAATTGGAAACGTAATTTTGTGTAGGTATCAAAATTGTATATACTCGCGCCGTTGCATCGAACGATCGACGACCTCATAACTGATTCGATTCTGAGTTGGTTTCTCTTCTATCTAACATTGTTTCGAGTCAAACACTTCTGCGGCTTGTGATTTACAGTGCCAATTAAATTAAATATTTTCACTACGAATCGTATTATCACATTATCGATTTCTCGGATTCTCAGTGGAAGTATCTATTTATTCTTCATTGGACGTGATTATTTTACCACCGAAACGTGGGAAAAAAAGAAAAGAAGTCCCTCGATTTTAACGCGACTTTTATATGAAATTCATTTCATACTCGATTGCTCACATTTCTTTCTCGTAGATACCGCCCGAGGGGCTCGTAAGTAAACTATTTGGGTTATTTTTATATTATTTATTTCCATCGGAGCAAATGAGTATAAGATCAATGCGTTTCAAATATTAAAAACGACATTTCATCGATACCGTCAATACAATATAAATACTTATTTTTCTGTTTGTTGAAATATTTAAGAAAACGTAGGTCTGTAGATATATATATCGTAATATTATAATGACAGTTGCCGTAGTTCTCGGCTCCTCGGTTCGGTCTCTAAAAATCCATTACCATATAAAAAAAAAAAACAAAAACAAATAGGATGAGATACAAGACACGGACGAGATACGATGGGTGATTTATATCGGTGAAAATTTCCTGCGATCAATACTTTCTAAGTTACGGTGAAAAAAAAAATTTTTTTCAAAAATCTGTTTGCCGTACAATGTGCTGTGTCAGTTTTTCACGTATAGCTTTTAGACTGTAGGGAGTTTAGGAAAACGATTCGGTCGACGAAAAATTAATCGCGAGCTCATGAATTTGTTGAAATTAAAAAAGCTTCGAATACATTTCCTATTCGAGCCGTGCAAACGTTTTATGATTGTTCAAATTCAATTACTACCAGTCAACGAGTGCGCATTGACATTTATTAATTAAGTGAAAAAAAAGTATAATACTATCTTATTATTCTTTCAAAACGCCAGATATGTGTTGTCTTATGTCTAAATAAAAAACCAAAATGTCCTTTTAATATAGTATTAAATTTTTTATTTTATAATTTTATAAATTATTTTATAATATATTTTGTTATTAACCATGTTTGGTTCCATATGACGTTATGGTTGTCAATTTGTCATTTTTTACGCCAGTTTGTTCAAATGTTTTTGTATGTTCTGAAGGTACGTTTGACACCATGATATCTGTGGATATCTTTTTCTTTTCAATGCATTTTTTGTGATTTTCAGTACATTGTATGCTACAATAATTGTTGGCATTCAAGTGCAATTTCATTGCATTTTTTGACATTTTAAATGCGTTTTTTTAAGGTTTTTTACTGCATTAAATTCACAGCCCTAGTTATAACTTAATAAGTAATAGAGTAAGTAAAAAAAATGTAAATATTAAAACGAATTACGATGAAAAAAAAAAGAAAAAACACGTAACACACGCACATACAATATTCCGTCTAAAAATATTAAATGTACCAAGTAATAATATTGAGACGAATTATTTTTATGACACTAATAATTACGAATCGTCGTTATCGATTGCAATACTCGTTGAGCTCTACAATAAAAAGAATTATAAAAGAATAATAAAAAGACCGTATTAACTATAATACGATATAACAGGTCACTACTTATTCAACGCTAGTGAATAATATGTGTTTTATTACATATTTTATATTACTACGTATGTCCAAGTCTTTGAAAAAAATAATTGACCTTATTAACTAATAACAGAGCGACTATTCACTCCCAATAACACTAATGAATAATAGTTACTTTGAATTGTCGCGAAAAAAAAAAATCAACGGGGGATACATACGTATATCCCGGTCGACAACGTCACGAATATAATAGAAAAAAAATAAAAAATTAAATTAAATATTAAACGCGAGCGGTGGCGGTTGGCTGCCTAAAACTAAAGTTAAACTTTCGATAAACAATCGGCGGCGGCGATATCGGTCGGTGCAGTTTACATACCCGCGTCGTCGTCGCGAGACTAGTCGCGATCGAGCTTCCTCTTGGCCGCGGATCTCTGGGCGGCCGTCACGAACGACGGGGCGAACCACTCGCGGAACACCTTGACCGCGAGCTCGCGGTTGCCCTTCGGCTCGTCCGCGCGTTTGTACAGACGCACCAGCGCCGGGCGGATGATGAGCGACCGCTCGAGCATATGGCCCTCGGGCCTGGGGTACAGGTCGAGCAGCCGCAACACGCCCGTGCGGATGTGCAGCGACGGCAACGTGCCGTCGTGCATCGGCTCCAGCCAGTCGGCGAGCGCGCCCATCACGCCGTGCTCGACGTACGCCCGCGCGAAGTCGCATTTCATCAGACGCTGCGAACAGCCGCTCCACACGCGCATCTTGTTGAAGGCCGGCTTGCCCGCCGCGTAAAGCCGACGGTCCGCCGCGGCCGCCGCGTGCATTTCGCCGACCAGCGCGGCGATCGCGTCCTCGTTGCGGTTCAACGCTTCCGGCTCCTTGTTGCGCCGTTTCCGGTCGCGCTCCTCTTTTTTCGCGTCCAACATCTTCTGGAAGTCCGACACCGGTCCGCCGGTTTTGTTCGCGGTTTTCCGCGGTCTCCCGGCACTTTTCGCCGGCTTACGGACGAGTTCGCGTGCCCGTCGGTCGTCGTCGGTCGGTTCTTCGACCGTCTGTGTCTTTTCGACGATCTTTTCGGTGACCGCGTCGCCTTCATCATCGGACGACGAATCGGTCGATGAATCGGACGACGAATCGGACGACGAATCGGACGAAGAATTTGCCACGTCGTCGGTCGGTTCTTCTCCAACAGTTTTTTGTGTCTCTTCGTCGATCCGTTCGGCGACCACGTCACTCTCGTTATCGGTCGAATCAGACGACGAATCGCTAGACGAATCGGACGAGTCTGTTGAAGAGTCGTCCGAAGTTTCGATCTGCGACGCTTCGTGGTCCTTGGAGTCGGAATCGCACTGGACGCTAAGTCTGCGTTTCTTTCTCAGTGAGGTAACCGATTCTTCGCATTCGGAATCCGAACCGTCTCTTTTCCGTTTTTTCTCCTCCGCTGTGATCGCAGAACACGTCATTTGGATGACGCGTGCGGTCTTGTCGGCCGGAGTCGTCGATTCTTTATCAGACCTCGAATGCGGCACGACTTCGGAGTCATTGAGAGCTCTGAATCTCTTACCCGGTTGAATGAATTCAGCCGACGACTCTTCGTGTTCGTTTCTCTTACGTTTTGCCGGTTCCATCTTGGGCGCAGAACGAGTCGGGCAGACGGCACGAGCGTCTAAATTTACTCGTTTTCTCGAATCACTCATCGCCAAATATTAATATACCGTAGATATATTAATAGATATAATAAATGAGATATATATACGTATATATATATATATATATATATATATATACGTATATATATATATATATATATATATATGTTTATTATATATTATATATTTAATATGACTTATGAGAGCGTTACAAAAATGCAAATTACTCTTTGCGGTCACGTCAAAATAATGATTTCATCAATTCAATGGGAAGTTAATCCTGTTTACTCCGTCGTCAATGGATACCGCCATAAATATTGTCGTGGGTTTAAACATTATTTTTAGCCAGAATCGTTCACATTCCACATACGATTCATCATCACGGATAACGAACTAGGTCCTGGCGATTGTTATTTTTTAAATTTCATATCTTTTTACTCGTGATAAATTTAATAGTCGAATTAAAAATAATATATAATAGATTATTCAAAAATTTGAGCTAAGAAGAATACATATCGAATTACCGAGCATTATTTACTCTCAAAATGCAGTCGAGACACCGCCTTTCTTGCTCCTCCCTCTCCCCATACAAAAAATATTCAAGTTACATATTGGCATGTAAATAAGTAAAAATAGTGTTTTTAAAATACATATATTTATTTATACCAAGAAATAAACAATAAATACCTCATTTAAAAGAGACATCACCGAATCACACGGCGTTTTGAATAGACAATATTGTTGTAGATATTAATAATTTTTAAAGGCTGAGATCGAAATACATCTGAAATAGTCGACTTCTTTACAATAACAATTATAAATCATTAATTGACCATTGGGATAATGTCTTAATACATCGAGAACTCTATCATTTGTTTTTTTAAAGCCTAAGGTGGTTAAAAAAAAGGGTTTGCATACTTGTATTTTATTGCCTCGATCATCAGTTATATAAAATTTTAAACTATTTTTACGGTTGGTCGACTCTGTGTTTTTACGTGTTTTAACGTGTCCAAAACTCGCCAAAACAGCAAAACGATTTCTCGCTCCGATGATGACGGACACGTCGTTTGTTCTCCGTTGCTGTTCGGCCCGAGACGAATTCGCACTCTCGCTCGGACGTAAACTCGCAAACACCCAGGTGGCGCGCGCGCGCGTTTATTTCTACGAGTCGAGAGGGATTGAACGATAAAACGAGCGATTTTCGAGTGGAGATAAAAAAAAAAAAAAAACGCCAACAAATGACGTTAAAGACCGAAATCCTTTCTGTCTGTCTGTCTGACTGACTGTCTCTCTCTTTATCCGCTCGTGGCGTTTATTTCTCCGCGCCCGGTAAAAACGCGAAATTTCCAAATCGAACGGTTCTCCTCTCTTTCGTCCCTGACCGTCGCGGTAAAAAAAGAAAAAACCCTCGAGTTTTCGTTCTCTGGCGCGTAAAACGGGGGGTGGTTTTTTTTTTCGATTTCATTCCCGTCCCCTCGGTAACGACGGACGTCCGATTCCGCAAGTGACGACTGATGACGACGAGTTTTCACCCGATCCCTTTTGAACGGAAACGCGACACCGCGGGTTTTATTACGTGCGCTAATAGACGAACGTTTGTCACCGTCGTCGCGGCCGAGTAAAGCATTCGATTCCGTATACCGCATACGCACGTCCTTAGTCCTTCGCTTCGTTCCGGAGACTCGCTCGCGAAACCTAACTAAATACAATAATATAATCGATGCGAAACGTTGTTCCCTAGGTTATGGCGGAATAATGATCGGCCCAAACTTCTAAGCCCGTGCCATAAACACCTGCTCGCTAAGCGACTCATAGTTCCGCAAACTATTATTGTCACTGGTTTTATGATAGTTAATTTTACGATATTTATAGCACAAATCGAAAACGTGCTTTGCACATCGACCGTATGCGGTTTCGTTAAATATTCGTGTTTATTTATTTCTTTCCCATTCGACTCGGTTAAACGTTTCGCTGAACAAAACACGATAGAATAAAATATATATGCTGGAAACAATAGTCGTGAAAACCGAATTCGTCGCCCGCGACGACGAAATTATTTCGCAGCCGTGCGGGGGCGGCCACGTCCAAAGTTCAAACGAGCAAAAACGACGTGAAACCGGTTGTCTCACCGCCCACGACCCGGCGTAATACACCATACGACGTAATACAACAAACCGATTCGGACGAAAATTGTTGATTTTTTTCTCGACAACCTAGCGACCCGCGATTCGCGGTTTCAGTCTCGTTCGTACCGTCGTCGGGTGCAGTCGTCGGAAATATTCCGTCAATTTTTTCGCCTTTTTCACGCGCCGCGCCGTAGTTTTCGTCGAACTCGACGAATTGATTCCACGAATTGTTTCAAGAACACTAAACGTTATAAATAATTATTTAAATTTTTTATTAAAAACAAATCACCTTATGAAATACCTAATCATATTATGTTATTCGATAATATTGAAAAAATCTAAAACAGCGAAAACGTAAAATTATCCCGTTTAAATGCTGAAATGTTCGAAAACCGACGTATTACTCGTATAATCGTAAATCGTACCGACAAATGAAACATGCCGTAAGAAGTTACTCGGGTCCTCGGCCGGTTTCCGCGCCGATCAATCATGGGCAAACGACGAGAGTGATTTAAAACGTTTCAGCCGTATCGTGGAAGAGTTGTAGAACATGAAAATTATGATTTAGTCGTGAACGCGGTGAACTTTTTATATTCTCTACGATTTCTCCACACATTGCATAATCATATTATGTTATAGTATGACCTTGATGTTTTCGCAACAAATTATCCATTATCATATTGAATATTAAGTATACTATTATTCCATACTTTAATCGATTATTGTACATTTTTTATATTTAAATTATTTATACTAAAAAAAAAAAAAATGAATTTAAATGTTACAGGCTGTTTACTACACGAACACGATCATCATTTCCGGGCATACGACGATGTCGGAAACGTTTCGGGAATTTATTTATTACGTACCTAACGAAGAAAAAAAAAACGTCGTAACGGATGAAACTTTAGGCCGTATAGCGGAATACAGTCGGATCGAAATTAGAAAATCACTAAGAATTGTAGAGGTATTATTTTACCACGACAACCGAAATTATTTTAAGGCCGATGCTTATAATTTAAATTTACAAATATGCTACTTTCATACATTGACATTAAGTACAAACTCGGATTTTATTAATTTGTTATTTTTCAGGCTATTTTTAATTTACTTTTTTTATTCGATTTGTTTGACCTAGAATAATGTACAGATTATATTTGAATTAAAATACAAACGAATAGCTTATTTTTACGATACTTTTTCACATTGATACCTTTACATATAAACGCTCGACGAGTCTTGTAATTCTTTTAATAATATTTCACTCAATTTAAGTAAAAATTATCAAAAATAAAACCTACACAGGAACCATGCTGAGCTAAAATGCGATTAAATTACTACTAGAACGGCTCATAATAAAATCACGAACATACGAGATAGTACTATGTATAATATTATTTATTTTATTTGTTTTCCATCTCAATATAGATGATGTAATATAGAGAACTGAAATACTTCAAATTTATGGATATACCGACAAAACCTTTATAATTCTATAATCAATGTTATTATTCATAATAAATAAACAAAACAATTCTAACAGCATACATTTTACATAAGGTAGGTGGTACTACATAATATATAAATTCTTTTCCCGGATATCAACGTTCGCAGTGTCACGTGTCGCTATTTTGTGTCCAAAAGATAACAAGGTCGCAGTCCCTTGATATAAATAAAGGTCGAAAACAGGTAAAGAGCAATCAGCGCGTTCACAGCAGTGACACCGTGAACATGTTTATGGGTTGGAAACGTCAGCACACTATATCGAGGACACGAATACGTCCGAAAAAGGAAATATTATCACACGGATCTGCGAAAGCGTCGACCAATTCAAAGTTTTGAACTACATTTCGCCTCCTGGACATATTGCGTTTCGATTTAAATATAATCCAACAGGTAGGCAATACAATTTTAACGTTCAGAAAAATTCTATGTTTTCGCGATCCGTTAAAATTTATTATTATGCACTTTTGGCGTCTCCCTATACAACAGTATTGGCTTTGGGGCCGGTCCAAAGTTACTGTGAAAAATATCCGGGGTCGAGCAAACACATACTTCCGCCACCCTTAAACGACAGGTTAGGTGTGGTCAGCCACGGTTTGCTCAAAGAGGGTAAGAACTTTCGAAAAAAAACTATAACATTTTTTACCGGTCGAACTTTGAAGAAATCAGAGTTGGTCGCTTGTGTGCGTTAGGTTTTTTTTTTTTATAATTCTCCCGATCGATCACAAAATATCGCGAACGCGTTTATTTTCTTTGACCGTAACAAATCGACCCGGGGACACTCATCGGAGTTGCGTATTATTATGGTTTTTGTTTTTATGATTGGATTGGTCGAGATTATGTGTAAAATGCGTTTTCGGCCGTGGGGAATAACATTCGAAAATAGTAAAATAAAACCGCTTACGATTCACGCTCGGCTTACCGAGCCTTATTGATAAACAAAATAATATAATATAATACAATATACGCGTGACGGATTTTTGCCGTGTGAAATTCTGGCGATACCGACAAACGCGTCTCGTTTTTGACAATAGCGCTGTAAATATATTCATAACCGTCGTCGGATGTTACAAACCAACCGCGACAACGGGGGGGATGTCGAAATTACGAGAAAAATTCGTCCCGAGTTCGGGGCCACACACTATTCCTACGGCCACTGGTGTTGACACGACCCATCGCCGTCGCGTCACACGACGATGTTAACGGATGACGCACGGCGGGCAGCATACCTAGCATTGTCATAGACACGTATCGGCGGAATCAATTAACGCTAAAAGCTTGCCCGAAATAATTCGAAACCCCGAGGGAAAACTTTATTTGCATCAAAATTGAGTTTCAGTCGTATTATTATTATTATTATTATTATTCGATAGTCGCGACGCAGCTTTTAAATTAATTGAATACGAGTCTGTGCAGTGTATATATGTATATATATACAACGGTATATCCATCCGAGGTACAAGCATCGTATTATTATTATTGTTTTTTTTTTTCTATTTTTATCTCCGCCTCCGTTTAATATTGTAATAATCCGCCGAGGAGCGTTCGTTCGCACGCGCCGGTCTATGAATTCGCGTCGTATCACATACGCGCGTGTTATATTATTACGTATATATTATTATCGCTACGTTTTTTCCAGTTACACGACTTTTCAAAAATAATCTCGCGTGTATGCTGCGGGTACCCTCCCGCGAGCGCGTATTTATGTTCCTCGAATTTTTCACGGTCGACACGGCCCAAAGTTTTAGAAACTCGCAATGCGCGGGACGCACGTTATTATAATTATTAATCCCGGTCGCGTGATTTTCCACCGTCACTTGTTTTTCTTTTGTCCGACACGTACCGACAACTTATCGCGTCGCGACGATCACATGTTTGTTACGAAATATCGCGTGACATTGTGCTCGGACGTTGATTTTGGTCCTCGCGGCGTCTCGTTCAGAATCGAGCATATTGCTTCCCAAAGTATTATAAATCAATTTTTTTTGTTTTTCAGGTTTCGTCGAAAAAAAGTAGAATTACGAACGATAACGACTTATAATGTGAAATTCGTGATCAAATCGATTGTTTTGTGCCCACCACGACTTTCTCGCCGGTCGATTAAAAATGAGATAGAACTTTACGAAATAGATGGAGGAAAACAAAAAAAAATTACACCGAACGCGAAGAATGCTGCACGCGGCACGACAATGTAGCGGCGTTGAAATATTTAATTTCACATTATCTATTGACGATGACCCGCGTGGAGACAAATTTTTTTTTTGCGAACGCGACTCGCTGAAGGATTTAGGTCGGGCGTTATAGGTTTGTACAGCGACACCGTTTTCAATCGTTTCAACGCCACATTATATATTTATATGTACAACATACACCGTCGCGCCGCGCCACCGCCGCCGTAAATTCCAATATTATTACTATCGTTATTATTACTATTGTTATAAATTTATTACTGTCGGCAATAATGCACAGCGCTTGTTTATCTCCGACGCCGCCGTATAGTCTCTTAGCGCAGTAATATTATAAGACGCAGTCTTGACCCGTCGGACAATCGCGTTTAATTCCAGAACTACGAGACTATGGCGAACACCGTTTTCAAAGCGGAATTATAGTGTTACTAGCTGAATAACCCGGCTTCGCCCGTGTGCAGTATAACTTTTTATTTTATCAGTTTTTTCATTTTTACCCCTTTTACCCCTTTTAACTCCGGTAGGGGTCGAATTTCGAAAAATCCTTTCCCATGGGGTCTCCACTATATAAAAAGAAACTGTTGACCAAATTTCATACTCAAAGCTCCAGCAGTTCCAGCCAGGCGAATTTTTCTAGTTTCATCCTTTTTACCCCTTTGAACCCCCTTAGGGGTCGAATTTTGGAAAATCCTTTCTTTAGGGGCCTCTGCTATATTAAATGAAACTATTGACAAAATTTAATACCACAAAGCTCCAGTGACTCAGGATTTTTTCCATTTTTACCCCTTTTAACCCCCGTAGGGTTAATTTTCTTAATAATTCTCTCCGTAAAAACCATCCTCGTACTTCAAGGAATATTATAAAAAAAGAATTAGCGAAATCGGTTCAGGGGTTGTTGAGTTATGCGCTTACAACACATTTTGCGCTCCATTTTTATATATAAGATTACAAGCTCAACATTTGGTCGGCAGTCGCGGTGCTCACGAGAGGTTCTCAAAAAGTGAAAGCTTTTTCTCTTCAGAGAAGGTCTATCAACAAAAGGTCAACGGTTAGGTTTTTTTTTTTGAATATATCACGACGACAGATCGCCGTGTCTGCGAAACATCCGTCCGGTCAAATGACGATTCCGATGACGCGCGTTCGTAGTCGAGCAGGACGCAGCGTCGCCGGATTAGTGAGTATAATACGTCTTATAACCGTGTCGGGTCGTACGAGGTCTCCGGATGTCGGCTTTGTCGCGACAAAAGCGATTTGTCACTTTCTGGTTGGCGGCAAACGTTGTTTACGAGTTTCCCCGCTTTTTCGACGATTTTCGACCGGCTGCGAACCGAATAAAAAACCGCGACTGCTGCCGATAATCCTCTCGTTCGGCCGCGGGAGAAATTCGACGACCACGATGACGTTTATCGTCTGGAGGAGCGAGCGCTGAACATTCTCTCACGGACGGCGATTACGACGATACTCGACGCCGTTCGTGCGATAAATTATTTCGAAACGATAATCTACCGTCTGACGCGTATTCGTCTCGAAAATATAATATAATATGTGCACAGAGAAATCGAGAGGTTCTTCTTTAAAATAAAACCCGTGTTCTTAACGACACTATAGGTCTCCCCCAGGTATTCCGAATGTTTTCGAACTTTTTCATGCTTTTACCCCGCGAAACCCTAACAATCACCATCACTCTCGTCACCCTCCGCCTCCTCCATTATCATACGCGTTTCATTATTTACTCGTTATTTCGGTTTCCTTCGATTTTTCCATTCATGTGCCCCGTGACTCGACGAATCGACGTTTCGGCTCCTTTTTCGATTCGAAAATCCGAACCGTCAAAACGTACCGATTATTAAGTTTTTTCCAAACCGACTTGGAAAATATCTCAACGTCGACGACCGACACCGCGCGGCCCGCAAGTCTTCAGCTTGTATGAGAAACGCAATAATTAGCGCCCTCTCGCGAAAGAAAATCGAACGGTCAAAAAAATAATAAAGCGTTTGATGTATTTGCGATATTTGCATTTGTCGACCGCGTGTCGTTTGTTGGAAAAACACTTTTTGAAAAATTTTCGAAAAGTTTTATATGGCATGTGCACTTCTTTTTCGCATTCCACGGGTGCACTGATTTTCGCTCAGAATTGTTTGTCGAACGCACAACGGTTTATCATTTCTTATGAATTTATATATGAATAAAAAAAAAAACGACGCCCGAGGTCCTTCCGAATCCAATACAACACTCGTGTGTGGTTTTTGTTTATCTAAATCGTCTTTTTTTTCGAACGAGCGTTGGTCATATTCATACGCAATACTCGTATATATTTATAATTTCATGATTATTTTTTATGGTCGAGACGTTTATGTATACGTACAGAAACAACAAAAAATATCTTTTGTTGTTTTTTCGGTATTTTACAGTTGTATGGCTGTTTATTCTTTGCGTTACATTAATATTGTGTAAGTAATTGTTGTAGATAGGTGTTTACTTTGAAATATTCTACCTGTGTATACTCGTTAGTGGGGCTCAGAATTTAATACCCTAAAAACTCCACAGTAAAAAAGTGCATTTATGACCTAAAATATACAATTATAATATATGCTTTGATTACCTGTAAAAATTTAAAATTAAAAATTTAATGTTTACCTAAAAACATAAAAATATCTTTATACAATCATTTAAATTTTCCTTTTTTTTTTTTTTAAATTAACAATGCCAATGAGTACGACGTACGTATACTATATTCGTGATATTGAATAAAATATTAAATCTGTATACGAATCGTAATAATAATCGACAAAAATTGCATATGAAAAGGTCTATAAAATAATCTAAACTAAAACCGAATAAAATAGAGATATTTTTCTCTCGATCAGTAAGAAATAGTTTTAAACTGCCTGGAGTTACTGAAAAATGATCTTAATGTGTCAACAAATGTAAAAAGGGCAACAAATTAGTTATCGAAACACATTTTGAACCATGAAAATATCGTTTATGTCGTTTCAAAAAAGAAAAAAAAGAATCATCAAAGCGCCCTTACTTATTTACTTATTTGTAACTAGTAACAATCGATAAAATAGAAGCAATAAAGAATATATAACTCTCTCCTGGACAGTGGCTGAAACACGAGTATTTATTATAGACGACATTTCATCCGCAATCGATCCAATCGGAAACATAACACGTATATTAGTAATGCAATATTTATCATTAATTCTCCAAAAACGGGTCGATTCAATTTCGTTTGATAATACATTAATATAATGATTTGCTATTATTATACGTGTCTATATTTCGTAGACTCTTTGTTCAGTAATGACTGCTTTCATAAATAATATAATATCGTATTTTCGCTTTTCGTTAAATTTGTCTACTTTCGTGTCGTATTCGCGTCGAATTCCCATTGCTCACTATAAAATGATCGGAAACACGGCGACGGTGGTGTATTATTATTATTATTATTATGTTATTAAGGGTGTAAATTAAATTTAAAAAAAATCTCGAAAATTCAGATCAAAATACACGTAAAAAAACCTTAAAAATATGTACGTTAAAAATCTCGAAAAATGCACTGAAAATCAAAACTTTAAAAGATAAAAACGTGGTTTATTCGTATAAAATTTATATCTTATAGAATCGTAACAAATTTCACTTAAGTGAAATATTAAACATATGAAAATGAAAAAAATAACAATAATTGTTATAATTTGTATATAAGACAATATTCTAGTAAATGAAACTACCATATTATATACTCGAAAATAGTAGAAATAAAGCACTGTGAGAAAAACAAGAATATCGGGTTTGATTTTTATAGGAACGTGATTTGTCCCATGAGTTTGAAATTTTTATTGAAATACGTATATTTACTTGAAAAAAGAACTTTAATGTTTAGTTAAATTATGACGAGCGTAATGGTCAGAGCAAATCTGCATGGATTTTAAATGTTGTGCGCCGAACAAAGCGCGTGTCAAAAATCAGGCAAGTTTGGACTTGCGTCCACACGTGTTCAGCTTTGTGCTCGCAACCGTACAAGACCCGAACGTTTGTCGGTCTCCGTGGTCACGATCAAAAGAACTTGTGAGTGCGGCGCGCGCGCGTGTGTGTGGGTGTCGGGATAAAATACAACGAACGCACGAATTCGCTCTAATGCGAACCTTTGAATGCGATTGCGATCTATGAAAGTTTTAGACGAAAGCAGAACGGAGGAAAACCAGGCGATTAGGAAGAAAAATTATAGCGAAAAACGATTGATATAAAAACCGTTGGCAAACTTGGGGTGGGAACAATCGTTTCGAAACATCCGGGCGCGTTCGTGTTTCACAATGAAAACGGTTATCAAATCACGAGCGTGTCTATAAGTAAGATTATTATTTACGTAACCGACCGGTATTGTCGTCGCCGTCCTCAAATACTACAGACGGTTGTCGTTGGTTCGACCGGCGAGACCGTCGATCGCCGCCACGTGACACGAGCCCAATTCGAATCGACGACGCCCGGGTATTAAAAATAAACGCTCGTCGAACGCGCGAACGTATTTATACTGACAATATTACGCGGCCACGGTGCGCGCGGGATTTTTCGCCCGTCGTCGTGGCTGTCGAAGCCAAAATAAATATCGAAGGACACGAGCCGACGAATCGGTATCCAAACACACGTAATATAATGACAACAATAAAAACACACGCCGTGTATGCACGATTTCGTAACCGCGTGACAGTAGTAGTTCGTCGGAGAGGCGTGCGAGCGCAGGAAAGCGGGCGGGCGAGGAAAAGTAAAAAACAAAAAAGAAACCCAAGTAACCGAGCGCGGCGAACGCGCGCGCGATTTATTTTTACGAAAACCCGTGCCGGCGCCGGTTTTATATTTAGACGGTGACGGTGGCGGTCGCGAGCGTGATATATACGGCATAATGTCGCGGGCGGCGATCGGTAATAATTCGATTATTTACGGTGGTCGCGAACGACGGATTTTACGATGAAAATTGGCCGCGTTGCCACGACGAATCGTCACGATCGCACGGTCCGGCGGTCTCGCCTCGCGTAGTTGCCGGCAACGACGATCTTGGTTCGATTCGAGGACAGCGGGGACTCGATATTTTCTATTCTAGTTTGAAAACTCGAAATGCAAAAAGAGTAAGAAAATAACCTATATAAAAGACGGAAAAAAATTCAAAAAATATTTTAAAAAAAATGCTAAATAACAGTTATTTGGAAATTAAAACGTCGAACAATTATTATTTCTCGCGGAAAACGGGACGCAGACGACGGACTTACGAGATGGGCGCGCGGGCCGGTCGGAGAAGACAGGTATTCTGACCAAGTATAGTGCGTGACTACGTTTATTCTAGATTCTGCTACACTTAAGCTGACGACCGCGGTAACGAGCACGGAGAGCTTAATGGTGAGGTCCGTGGCAAACACACAGGAATAATATACCTCTCGATCTATGCGCCGCGCTGGGCACTTTAACGAGCGCGAAATAAATGAGAGTATAGCGGCGAGGATGTACGACGTGTAAACCAATAAGTGCCTCTTGGCGGCGAAAGACAATCGATTTGCGGCCGCGTTGTATTATTGCAAAACACGAAAACGTACACGCGTCCGTGGCGAATCGAGCAACGGTGAGTTTTAGTTTAGTTGACCTTTTGTTCTCGATCGGTAAGAAATCCGATCACTCGCCGGATATTATTAACTTTATTGTTTCCGATGATAAACGAGTTCGATCTGTATATTATAATATCGTAATATTGTTTGATAATCGATGAGAAAATAAAAATATAAAATTTCGTGAAAACTCTCAACGATTTACGGCGTGTATGTGACGTCGTACCATACACGCGAGAGATTTTTAAAAATTTACAAAAAGCTGCGTCGGCGACGGTCTATGACTAGAAAATAGAATTTATGCGTCAAAATATCGTCGTGAAAAAATACTGTGTATGATAAACGATCACAATAAAACATTATAATATAAATGTGATCATTATATTATATATATTATTTATATAAATGGTAAAATATTATTACGCGTGAATACATGTGTGAGTTGGCTTATCGAATTATTATGCTCTCTGTCCATTTTCAAAACTTTTAAACGCTTCTAGTGGTTCGTTGCGGACGACACAGGTGGTCGATAAAACGGGTTGATTTTTTTTCGATTTTGCAAAATACGTCTCGTCCCGCCTACAGGATAACCAGGGAAGCGTTTCTCGCGTTTATCGTAACGCACGTGAAAAAAACAATCGATCCCCGTCTCCGGAGAACACATGCAGGAAATCTCGGTAATTCCGAGTGGTCCGTCTGTCTTGTGATTTGCGCGAACCGTATTTTGATTTTTCCGCACGTCGTGGTTAGAAGATTAATATCACGTCGGTTTTAGAGTCCGATATAAAATCGAGTGTGCAAAATATTGACGGTTTTCGTGCGTTGTATAAAACAACACATGAAATATATTTGTGGTAACGGGCGTAGACGGCGGCGCGGTCTTCCCCGGGGACTTGCCGACCGAGGTCGGTCTCCGGACTGCTGCGGCTCCCCGTCCTCCCGGAGACAGCGCGGATTACGTCCACGGGGCATGGGAGACTTAACCGACACAGATACGGACTCGGCGGAGGGCGGAAGAAGAAACGATTTGCGACGGGAACGGCAAATTGGAGTAGAGTCGAATTTGTTCGAACTGGACGGCTGGTACGCGAGATTTCGGTTAGTCCAATTGTGCGCGTTATTACTATCGCCTAAAGTCGGTGGCTAGACATCGACAAGCCGATAATAATCGAATTCCAGTCGAAAAGTAAAAGTCAATTTTAAGAACATTAACTACTCGGCACACTATAGTTATTTGAGTTTTCTTATCGGTTCGATTTTAGCTTTGGCTTGCTCGCCCATCTGTTAATATTTAAACATAGAGGCGACTTGATATGTTTTCAATTGACCAGACTGGGGGTTAATTTTGAAAATCTAATGCCATCAAAATAATATATTATGTTCATTTGTTTTCGATTTGTTCAAAAATTACAACACTCGCTCTTAGGTAAGGTAATATATATGTGATTATTATATTGTGTCTGCAAATTTTCCGATAAAAAGTATATCAACTAAGTTTTCTTTAAACCGAGACGTGTCGTAACTCACACCCGCCTCGGATAAATTTAGTTTTAAAATGCCCAATCTTTCTGCTCAATCGTGTTTGAAAATCATGTGATTTATTCCTGAAAATAATTACACTTTTTGAATTTATGATTTCGCTAATTTTCGTTTACAATTTTGGTTTTATACGACTACGAGGATCCCGGTGTGGCAGATCAGAACAGATCGCGGATAATATGGTTTACAAATGTTTTTGGACGCCACTATTATGCGAATAATAACGTCGTATGATGATAAAATCTAGAAACGTCAGACAGACATTTCGTGGGGCGGCGTAACGGCATGCAATAAAACACCGAGCGTGCGTTGTATTCCATCGCGAGTATTTTACAGTCTCCCGTAGTTACTCGGGAATAATATCATATAATAATATGTATTTTAACGGTAGGGAAACGGGACGATTTTATACATTTCGCTTAATAAGTAGTTTGATACGATATGTATTTTAATACGCACCTAGGTAACGTATTATGTCGTGAGAACATGTGCAGACGGTAAAAGGTTCGGGCTATACGTGTGTTTCGAAGAATAATTAGAAAAATACATAATATATCAACTGATGTAAAATATTAAGAAGATGCCGACGACGCACGATTGGCCTCCGTTTTGCACGTCGTACGACGTGGTAAATTTGATTGAGAAAACAAACAAACGTTGTGAAAAGTCGATTATTAGTCGTGGACGGGAGCGGAGAAACGTGTCGCCAGCCCAGCCCGTATGAAATCCAATATTGCGCGGGTAGAATTTCTTCGCGGGATTTACGAATACCGTGGCAGGAATTTTCCGGGAATGACGCGCTACGATGATTATTAGGATACAAATTTAATCAGTCGTTGCGCGTGAGGCTGGAGACACGCGTCGTTGAAGAAATTTGCGAGAAATCGAACGGGTGGCGCTGGGCACGCGTGTACGTTTCGCCGAGAACGTCACACTCGACAAATTCGCACGCCGACCGCACAGTTCCGGTCGGCCGCGGCGTTGAATAATGCGCGTAACCGGCGCGCCGAGCCCGACGTTAAGAACGATTAATTACACGCATCGGGTGAAGCGAGATGATTTACGAAAACCTCCGCCGCATTATTCCCGACGCCGGATGACTATATTTCACGACGACGACGACGCCGGTGATTTTATTGCGAGATATAATATAATAATATAATAACGGCAATAACAACAATAATAATAATAATATAACGCGTAATAATATTAACGGCCGCCGCGCCGCCCGCAGCGTATTTACCGGGTCGGCCGGATCACTGATTTTTAAAGAATCGTGCGAGGGGACTTTTTTTTCGATTCGCAGAGAGTCGATTTCACCGCGCGCCGTCGACGAGGAGGACAAGTTTTCGATATTATTGTAACGTCGCGAACGAATAACGACGAAAAAATAATCAAACATTTTCTTATCGATTTGTTGTCTGAAATCGACGATTTTTTTGTTTTGAGATTGTTTCGACCGACAACGCGACGACGCGCAACGTTTGAAATGTCTTTCAATCGTCTAATATCATTATGTCATTATATTACAATTTGTGATGAAATATTTTATAATATAAGAGCCAGAATTCCGGTGACTCAACGTCTCGGGTATTGTTTTCCTAGTCGAAATAAGTTTCAATAACATATTATTATTTATTATGATAGTTGATTTAAGGGAAATCTCCAGGACCACCCTATTGTTAAGGCACTCGTCTAAGAGCCCGGGACAATGCAAAATTGAAACCGATCGGATTACAGAGTAGCCCGGTCCAGAGACTGTAAGCCAAACTATCTCCGCAAAAGGTGAAACGATATTCGCTCGTGGTCGACTACGTCGGGAAAACGTGTATCCTCCAGTCGATTAAAGAATTATTATCAAAAAAGAAAAATCTCGGTCAACCACTTGCAGCTCCTGTGGTACCGGAGAGCACGTGGTTCTGGGCGTCTGGATTTGTTTTCGTTTCGTTTCAAAGCCAAAAAACTTGAAACTGTATTATTGTTTGTTATTCAACTACTATTTTTAGAATAGGCAACTGTGGCAAATTGAAAAAAAAAAAAACGATAATATTTAGATTTTACGTCGCGTAGTGCGCCACGATAGCTCGTTGAAATGTATTATTGAATTAATCGACTACAAAATATTATCGAGTTACTATGTAATGTAATCCTAAGTGTTGAACTAACGGTTTTTTAAACATTCAATGATAAATTCGAGTTTATCGAGAAAATCCGGTATTCGGCATTGGTTAATTACTTTTGTTTCTCTTTTTTTCAACGCTACTACTTAAGCCTTATTAGGTATTAGTATTTTCCATTGAACTACGAACAGTGATTAATACACGAAGAGCGTTAAACGACGTACAGATATTAACGAGTGGCAACAAACGGCTCCGGTGTTTATTTTGTTTCTGAATAAACCAATAGTTAAGTAATTGGGTCTTGCGCGCAAAATGTAAGCAAAGGGCAAACGAGTGAAATGATACTATACGATCAAATTACACGTCGTCGTCGGGTCGAACGTAATGTAGTGGTTATTTAATCAACGGCCGTTTTAGTGCGATCCAGGTTACTTTATCGGTGAATTCGCGAGTTTATGGGTTCGTGATTTTAAGTGATTGATGCCGAATTCGTCGGAGGAAGTTCTCGTGAAAATGATCAAACAATAACACCTCGACGAAAGACACCTTTTGTACTCAAAACGTCTGTAACGAGAATCCCAAAAGGTCTTTTTGATTATCGTTAACGATTACTTAGTGAAACGCTAAAAATCCCGAAAAAAATGTTTTAAAAATATCGCCGGTGAGCAGAGAACAATAATATTATCGAACGACGCACCGCCCTCTCGCGCACCGTTTGTTCAAGTAACTATGTAAAGCAGAATAGACGAGAAAACTGATTTCACTGTTGCCACGCACTCCTGTTACTGTCGCAAATTAAGTTTCGAACGAGTGGTAGTACACCGAAATAATCGATCGGTAAATCGGATCCAAGTCGACGACGACGGTCGACGCTTCAGATACATTAATAATTAAGTTAATTGATAATATTAACTTTGATGACTTTGTTATTATTTTAAAAAGATTAAAATTCTCAAGAATTGAGATTACATTTCGTAAATAATCTAGGTGTTTACGCATTCCGCCCTCGTCAATGTTTATAGATTTATTGCACTAAATATTAGATAATATTTTAATGACCGCAAAATTGAATTATTCGAAAATTTCAAGTTCTCGAAATATATAAATATAAAACGCAATCGAGCAGATATATTCTTGGTCACGTTCATTCGGATTATAATAATTATTATTTCAAATGATACTTATTGAAGTGGTATCGTCGATTCGTGATTTTTTTTTTATTTTACAAAAAGTTTGATTTTTCGGGGGGGACACACCGTCGTACCTGAAGTATTCGCGGCCAGTTTCGTTCGTTCGAAAGCGGGTCGTCCAATAGAAGTTACTAATCCCGTTTAAATGCCGTAATATTTTAAACCTTATAAATCCCGTACGGACGAGTCGAGCGACGCGGATTGGAACCTTTTAATTACGTTCCGAAATATTATTGTCGTATTATATACATATTATATACGTAGTATATATTATTTTCACGTCGACGAATAAACCGAACGTCGATTTATCGTTGCGGTTTGTGCGGAGACGATTATTTTTTCTCTTTTCGTTTTCGCGTTTCGGACCGAGCGCGACGAAATAAAACTCTCGCTTGTATTGGTATGTATTGCGTCACCGTAGACGCTATTTATGATTGCAGCGCATAAACGTCGAGTTTAATATGATTATATTTTATTATTACACGAAAATATCGTACTCGTATTCTCCGATGTGTGTCTGTAGTTTATAGGACGATTAGTCGCGAACGGAGTGGCCGTCGTCGTTAGCGGAAACTCGTGGCGACTCTGAGGACGTATCGGCGATAATAACATTTTTATAATCCGGGGAAATCACTCAGCCCAGCAGCACCAGCAGCCCAATCACGGCGACGTAACGCCGTAGGAATTTATATCTAGAGAAAGACAGGGAGGAGGGCACAATCGTAATGGAATTTATTTGATTTTTCGTAGTGATATTTCCGGGATTTAAATGAACAATAGGAGTTGTAACTCAAAACTTAATTAATTAAAATAATTCAACGTGAAATTTGATAAAAACTGAACAGAACAGAGTTCGAAAGTATTTAAATATACGTAACTCTGTCTGCGTTGAAAGTTTATGTTAGTTACAAGCTAAGAAGAGTGAGCAATAAATGAAATAATAAAGCAATTCGGAATGTTCAGAATAAACAGTCAAATCAGAATAGATGCCCGACAATGCGAACATTTGAAACAAATGAATTAGGTTGGAAAATAAATACTAACCGCGTTGCAATCACAAATAGAAAATCTCGCAATCGTTTAGAAAAATGTATATTATATAAATAAGTATAAAACAAAACAATTTTTCACCGTTACTTTCTCTTGTAACATTATTTCAAAGCACATGTTGTTTATTGTAGTAAAATCGTATTTGTCGTGCGAATTCCATAGTTTCGTAAAAAGTACGGCGTCCACAAATTCCAATGCAACCGAAACAAAGACGCGCCATTGAGATACGTTACGATCGCGATAAAATTTACGCAACTATGTTCGCGATAAAAAAATAACTTTTTTTTCTTCTAAGAAATCAACAGTAATAATTCTTATTACGCAACGATCGGGAAATAATAAAAATCTTCGGATCGGAAAGGCAGCAGAAGTAAATATAACTGCAGCGGACTATTTTCAGTGGACGACACACGTGTTTTTTTTTTTTTTCATTATTATTTCTTACCCGTTTTGTCGAGCGACTCGTAAAGGCGGCGGCGGAGACGTCTAAATTAAAATAATACACTCGTCTCTCGTTCGAACACCATTATCGGCTGCGGTGTGTGCAAAGACGAATCGAAATGTGATTATTTATTGTTTTGGACGTTATTTTATATCGAGATGGACGCGGCGTTACGATTCGCAGACGATTTCCGAGCATTTCAATCGAACGGATCGGCGTGATCTGTCTTGTTCTGCAACAGTCGCGTGGGATGGAAACGCGCGAGTTTTTAAATCGACCGCCGATAAACCGGTAATGCGCGCCGTTTCGCGAAAACGGCAATCAGAGCGTCGCAAACTATTCAGCGGTCTGGCGGCGCTGTATGATAATATATTTCCCTAATATTTTACGTGTTCTCCGAGTATTAGCGACGCGTTGTCAGTTTCCACTCGTAATCCGGAGCGGCGGCGGCGTACGTTCTCTCCATTCTGAAAATAGTGAAAAACCATTTGCGACGCGTAACGGTCCGAGAACGTCTCGCCGGGCTTTCCAGAGTGTGAATAGACGTGTACAAATTGACCCGGGAGTTGTGATCGATCGTCTCGTCGCCAAACGAACAACGCGTCGGCCCGACGTAATATCAAAAAGAAAAAAGAAAATAAATAACATCAACTGTTTCCTATTTTAATACGAAAACTGTTTCTTACCAGTCGATCGAGATGTGTAGGAGGTGTACTTGTACGTACGTATACGTGTAATATAAATAAACGTGTGCGTTTATAGACGTTTTATATATCGTTTATAGTCGGTTCGTTTGATTTCTTTTACCCTTTGACCGTCAAATGAGTCATGTTAATATGTGTTTTTTTTCTTTCTGACATTTGTTCGATTTTAAAAATAACCGTGCGTAGCGCGTTGATAACGAGTGGGTTACTTAGAATTCGTGTTCTGCGAGTCTTCGAGACTTCGACTATATTATTATTATTATTTTTATATCGCGCGGCCTCGACTGCCGTTGGCGACACTATTGGCCGTCGATAAAGACACATTTTCGTGTGACGAGGCTACACTACGTGTCGAATTTCCATTGCCGGACAGACAATAAATATAATAACCGTTGCCAATAATAATGACGGACGACGACGGTGGATGAGGTCGAAAATAAAAAAAACGAAACGGGACCCTGTTTTTTTTCCTTCTTATTCTTATATTTAAAGTGCTCGAACGAAAAATTAAAAATAAAATATCCGACGAAAAACGCATAGCTGTGCGATATTATAACAGTAGTTATATACATGTAGTAAACGCGTGGTAAAAATAAACATTTCGACACATTCGATTTTTCATTTCTGAACCGTTTCGTTTTCAATACCTCTGATAAAAACGCGTCTAAAGTTTTGCCCTCCTCAAATATACGATTCGACAGAAAACACCAGACTACTCCGTTATACCGTTTTCGTTACAAATCAAATCTTGTAAATGTCACGTTTATCGATATATATTATAAAAATTTTCAAAACAAAAACTAAAATGAAATACTAAAGCCTCAAAACTATTAGATATAAATCGTTATATTGTCATCATTAGATCAGTGGTCGGCGATCAGTGCGTTCTATATTATACAGCTCGCTTTGAATTCTAAAACTAGTAAATTTAATATCATATCAATAAATCATATCGAAACAATCATATTCTATAAGAATAATGGAACTATATTATATTTATTTTATCAGTCTTATTCTTTTTAATGGTATATGTATATTATGTTGTATAATATGAGAATATTAAATTTTTTTTATTGTCGAACCCTTTTTAATTTGTGAATGTGGCCCGAGAGTCCGAAAAGGTTGCCGACCACTGCGTTTGGTAACAATGGTACAAGCTTATAAAAATGAAAAATCCTTAGTTTATCGTACGAAATAATATTACTTTCGAAGAAAGATTTTCTAATTTTCTATTTTTCATCGAGGCGAAATAGCCGATCGCAATGAATACACTACTTTTTTCTTTCTCAATAGACAAAAATATTATTCAGTTTTACGTTAGTAAATTTCTTGCGAATTTCAATAACGAATTTTCTTTTTAGTAATCATCGTTTCGTTCAATAATAAAGATACCAAAGGTTTAAAAAATAGTTTTTTCTTCAAAATATTTCCATAGAGAGAAAAACGATTCGGCAAACTACACCGTTGGTGAACGCGTTTTCAAAATACCACCGCCGACACTATTCGCGTTTTATCGGAGCGCTCGAAACGAGACGTTTCGGACTCGGGCGTACGATATCATCCCCGACTGTTCTCTATTTATTCTGTCTCTAGTATTATTTTGTCGATCCAATGCTTTCCCACTTAACCGTTATGTCGTCGAAAAAAAAATATATATAACTCGGCCGAGACCCGAAATCAAGTCGATTTTTCGGAATAACAAAACGTATATTTTCTTCGTTTTTTTTCCCCTCTTTATTGTGTGATACTCAACGAGGCGAAAATCGTCTTTACAAAATATGTAAGTACTCAGCGCGCCAAGCGAAATCGGCTGAATGTCAATTTTACCTTTTTCGCGTCGGTTCAAAACACTCAGTTCACAATTCAAAAGCTATTGCAAAAAAAAAAAAAAAAACTAACAAAAATAATCAAACAAAAAAACAGAACTCTTAATTCATACCATTATTGCGTAAGTGTATATTTATTTTAGGTCGCATATTATCATGAATAATTATTTTGTTTTTTTCAAATTTAAAACAACTACTCCTGTCGTACATACAACGTCAATATTATCTCATCAACGTCAATATTATTTTATCGATTAAAAACCGATCTCGGGCGGATGCAAATTTAAACGCGCGAAAACACAGACGCTCAATTACGAGAACCGATCGAAAAACGCACGCGACAATAGAGGAATGTGAAATATCACATCGGCCGGTGCAACGCGCGCGCAGTAAAAAAAAAATAAAATACAAAAACAAGGAACAATACAATTCGAATACGCTCGTAAATAGCGATTAATTCGGGTCCGGTCGGTATACCTTTCGTCCATTCGATTGTGTCACGACTACGATGACGGGAGTTCCTCGAAGCCATACGTCTATGATATTTCGCATAATATCAGTCAGGATGCCAACCTTCAAACGCGCGTATAGAGATCACAAGTGTCGATTATTTGCGTGCCCGTTTGTTTGTCTGCCCCCCGTTGTCCCGAGTCTTTGATGTTCGAGTTTTCATTTTTTATGCCAAAGCCCGTCCCAGTCTCGGTCTGTACGAAATCTATACAATATCGTCTACACACACACTCTCTCTCTCTCTCTCTCTCCGAGATAGTTTAAATCCAGGTACCGACCGGTATTTTCGCATAAATTTCCATCCGCCATACTCCGATTTTCCCACGATACTATAGTATGCTATTTATTTATATTTTTGCTTTCTGTAATAATATTATCAAGTACATAATATCGTTATAATAACAACGCACTATAAACGAATAATAAGACGTGACTATTATTATTATTATTATTATGTTTTTTACGTCAATAATGGATTCAGGGGTCGTTCAAAGGGGTCGGATAAATATTAAAAATATTTTTCAACTTATGTTACAGATTTAATTTACAACGGATATATCGGACGCGTTTGTTCCGTAACCAATATAGGAGCTTACAGAAATCGCACGTTTTCAAATTCAACGACAATTTTTCGATTGAAATAATACGATTGAAACGTGTATCAGGCGAATCCAGTATAGCCGTAAAGGTGAAATAAAATCGCATATTTATACAAACGAGCCATATGTATGATAACAGTAGACTAACCGGGCTATGGATCGATATTAACGGAAGATTTTCATTCTATGCACATCTAGAGAGGACTGATCAACGCGTTGAGCTCGTGATTTAATAGCATTGTAAATATTTTAACGTGTAACCGTCTCGATATAAACAATAACGGAGTGTCAGAATTCACGAGAAAACATTTGACCAAATGTGGGGGATGAAATGGGCGGACCAAATTGCTCCGCCACCTCTCTCTTCGAATTCGAGGTCGCCGGAAAAGGACGAGCGTAACGTACAATAATACGTAACGGATATTACTGCATCGTTATGATGCACTAAGGAACGCCGTGTTGCGCGCGTAAGAGAAGTTTACGAGCTTAATTTTCGGACGGGGCGTTCGAATCTCTTACCGACGAGTCGTAACTCCGGGGCGACATGGGAAATCAACGTTGACAAATCCGTCGCGATTTGTTCTTCCCGGCTGCTGCAGAACGACGCAACGTAGACGCATTCGTCTTTCTCTCTCTCTCTCTCTCTCTCTCTTTATTTCTTAAGCCGCGCACGCTGTCTTTTCGTTCCTTTTTCCGCGACGAACACATGCACTAACTTTTCTACACTGTACAGCGTCGTGTCTCACGAGGATTCGCGATTTCCAAGTATCGGGGATCAGGGACTCGAACGAGCACGGGCTCTCTCGGCAGACGAGAATGCGATATCTCTACGCGAGTTCCCATGAAAAAATCATGAACGTGTATTCGTTTTGAATACGTATATTTTTCGCTTCTTCGGTTTCTTTCGGGAAAACTTTCGATCGAATAAAACAGAAACATTGATTCATTATCACCGACACACAACTACATGACGTCATCGTAGACGGTCGTAAGATGTACCAACTAAATTATATTTTCTACCAGAAACTGGAGTTGAAAAACGGGCCGTTTTTTTCGAATACTTTTCGTGTAAAAATTAACAAAAAAAAAAAACAAACACAATATGGTAAAATTTTGGTTGGTCGGAAATTATAAAATCTTTTTTGTAGACAAACAAAATATCGTCCAAGTCATTGAATTATATCATTAATTTGATAACTATTGTTTTAGAAATACAAGTGATTTTTATTTTTCCAATAGAAGAGAATAATAAGAACTCATAAAAACTATATAGTACTATAGAGCTTATTTTAAGATTTTTGAGTCGTATTTTAGATATTTTTCAGCGCTATAAAATCTAAACACTGTTTATTACAATATTTTAAACGCGCGAACAATAGGATAATATAATATTAGAGTTACGTAGACAACTCGACTCTCGAGAGGGTCATTCATCAGAGGCAACATTCGGCGTTTTTTAATTCGTCGCCGTCGTCGCGTGATGGAAAGTGCACGTTGTTTCTGTGCACAACTCTTTTAAATCTAACGATTACGTCCTATCACGATCGAAAAGATTATTAAAATATTATGGTCAACATAACCTCGTCGTGGTTGTCATGCACGAGTATAAGAATAATTGGCAATTATTGTATTACGTAACAATATTATGTATCAAAAAACGATATTACATAATATATTATGTAACTGCAATGACGACGATGATTATATAATCATCATAATAGTAATGGTTAAAGTGTGTGTTGGCGTGAAATCGGAACAAGCGGAAGTTTACGTCAGTACAATACGCCCAATGGAACAGTTTGCGCCGACCGACCAACGACGGGCGGGCTGCGCGCGCAAGCCGAACGTTACCGATCATCGAGAGAGCAGAGCGTGCGGACGATCGTTCAGTTTAGCGTCGACGACGGTTCCGAGAGCTCGTCTCGGTTTTAAATATTTCGGTTATTATACTTCTCCGGTAATTATTAATGTGGTCGATCACTATTATTTCGTCGACGACAAAATATCGAATTGTTTCAATCGCGACTTTTATATTTCGATCGTTTCAATTGTTTTTTTTTTTTTTTTATCGAGTGTGTTAAAATAAACGTGTGTTTCTCACTTCCATCTCATTTCATCGCGCGAGCCGATTTGGACGACGACGCTGAACCTCAGGAGCAACCCCAGCCGGGCAGACCGTGAGTACTAACGATTTTATTTTTTTACAGTAGATTTATCATTAATATTTTTCATAATTCGCGCGCTACGTAAAAAAAATAAATACGTAACGCCTCACATCACGCCCTGTATGTATGAGTATTGTTATTTATAACAATAATAATAGCTGTCGGGGGGTGAATACTTTTTCTCACACCGTTTCGTTTCGAAACTGAGCGTCTGCTCCGGGAGAACGAGCGGAAAACACCCGCGATTGCGTTGGATTTTTTCTCTGTAGTCTAACCCGGCGGTGACGCGAACGATAATTGAACGCATTATTCGACGCCACTGATATTCTATTCCTTTCGTCACGGTTAATAAAAGACGCTCTGTCGCCGCGGCGAATGAAAACATTCGAATGTTGAAATCGAGCGGAAAGTGTTTTTCTTTTGATGTCGTCGCGCCCCGTGTTTGCGTTAACATAACGCGACTGCGGCGCGGCGCCGCGGCGTACTAAAATGGATGCACGAAATCCAATATTCGCGACGTGTTTTTTTTTTTTTATTTATTGAACTTTACGTAATTTTTTCAAAGTCGACCGAAAAAAAACTATAAAAAAAAAACCGGGGAATTTTTTCTACGAATCGATTTTTTTCGAATGAAATTTCATCGATATGCGATTAAGGACGTTTAAGGTCCATAAAACATTTCACCTTTCGTTTAATTTATTCTCTCTCCTCAGCCATCAACGTCACTTGACCCCGTTTAGTCGTACCGAGTATAAAAATAAACGGTCGAGTGACTAGATCTTTTTGTAATTCGACTTGTGGGTCAACCGACCTGCTTGATCCGTTGTTTCATTTCGTTTCGGCAATAACGATTCGTTTTTTTTTTTTTATTTTCGTAAATCCATGTCACACGTGAAGCGTGTGATCGCGATAAAACTATACGAGAGAATTCAAATTTCGCGGATAAAACTATTGTAATTGTATATAGTAGACTAGCGTTTCGATTTAAAGTGTTTCTGTCTAAATATTACATAATCCCATCCCCATTCTATACATATATATAATTTAACGAATAGTTTATTTTAAAGATACTTTTAGTATTTATTTAATGAGTAGAATTTATAAAAACCAATAACAGTGTGTCAATATACGAGTACATACTACATTGTAATTTTTGTTAAGAAAAATAATTATTGCGATTCATAAACCCCTGTTTTTGTATATAACTTCAAATGAAATGCGACATGTAGTTGGAGATCAGCCAAAGTCGTTCTATTATGATTTTTTTATGATACTATCAGCTAAGAGGGGATTTTTAAATTTACATAAGTAAAGTGATAACACTACTACAATAACTTTATAGTACCTAATTTTTGATATAATTTATCGTCATATGGGTGTTTCATAATATTCTACGTCGTCGTAATATTCAATTTTTAAATTTCGTCCCCGGTTTAAAATCGTTCTCTGGTTTTTAAATAATATATAATTAAATTAAAATACACAACTAACTGAAAACTTTACCAAAAGTATAATATCTATTAGACAGTTTTCATAATTATTATATTTCGTATTTCTTAACAAAAACAATAATAATTTTAATTCGAAATCCCACGTTTAATTAAAAAAAAAAAGAAAAAAAAGAATAAAAATATCATTATTAAATAAATATTATGTTTTGTCGTTTTGTTTCAAACGAATGTTTAAATGTTTAAATCGTATTTAAAACATTAAAAAAAAATGACAAGACCTCGTGAAATATTTTTCTAAATGAGATTATAAAAAAAAATAAAGTTTTCTTCGTATTTTTTCTCAAACGTCTTGCGAGATACCCTGAGGATTTTTCCGCGGACCGCATTTTAGAAACCGCTGTTCAATATCACATCATGTTGATGTGTACGTATTTCGTTGATCGCGGTGTGCGGTATTAACGCGGTACCTCCCGACGGTTTCGCGTGCGGGAAACGGTCGTAATCTTCTTTAACGTGTCCTCACGTTCATAAAGGCATTAATGGGCCCGTGCGTGTCGACTCTCTCGTGTGTCCCGACGTACAAAACGTACGGCGCATAACGGCTTTCTTTTATAGGTTTTTATATTACACTATATAAATAGTATAACGCATAAACTCGTCGTATATACGCTCGTTACGTCCGTCTGTGTCTGTCGTCGGTACGTCTCCGAGAACAAAAAAAAAAAAAAAGAAAGAAAACGTCTCCATGGTTACCCATCGAGTGTGTTTATCATACGATTAATATTATTTCGCGACAAACGTATACCTGGTGGTCGTAAGAAAACCACGCGAAACGTTAACGTCTGCGTTTCGTTATCGCGTACACCCTAGGCCGATGCATAAAGTCTACACGTAATCTTTAACTCGAAACCGTGTACAAAGTACTCCACTCGGAATACACTAAAAAAAATGGACTCGTATAATATTATGTTAAAAATATGCGTTCATATCTAGACTTAGATATTTTTTTATCGTCTCGTGAGCCTCCATAAATCGTCCGATATTCGACAACCGAAATATATACAATAATGAGTAAACGATCTTTCTCGTCAAACAGTAGCGATATTTTAGTAACTCTATATACTTTATCTGTAATCGTTCGACGATGGCGATCTAATCACTTTTAATTCTCGTGACGTTTGAAAACGTTATCTTTTGTCACGTTACGCTTTGACGGAATCTAAGTAATTTTTTATTTTGATGTTGAAAACGTCAAAACGAGCAGTATACGGTGTGCAATCCAATATATTAAGTAGTTGGGCGTGTAAAAAAAAAAAAAAATTCCGACCGTATAGTTTTTTTATCGTCCCATTTAGAGGAATTAAAAGAGATGAATCGTACAAAAAAAAGAATGGGTACTCCCCCGCATCCTTCTCAAACATTGGTTTTACATGTTAAAATACACTCTTCCTCCCATCATGCCTCCGCAGCATTATTGTTTAAACAAACCGCGACGAATTATGAAGATATTTTTGTTCTACCGAGAATTTTCGTTCTTCGACGAAACAATATTACTCACACGTGCTCGCGCGTGTACGGATTTACGCGAGCACGCAGGGCCGGATTTAGCATAAGTGCCGCCGTAGGCCCCGATATATTTTGCCGCTCGCCCACCCTATACGCAGTTCTCTCTCGCCACGAGAAAAAAAAAGTTAAATTTAGATTATTGATTATTTGCCATAATATTATTATGTTGAGAATAAATTAATGAGGAAAATTTGAATAATTACAATTGAATTAAAAGTACATAATATATTATTATAAATAACGTCGTCGCGAATAAAACGAATACATTTTTTTTCCAATTAACGTAAAAGTTTTACGACCAACTTTTCAAACCCGTCAATTGTATTATCGTCGTAATTCATAATATTACAAAGCGTGTTTTCGACAAAAAAATTACAAAATACATTTCTTCTTTTTGTCCGGTACAAATTTTCCGCTCCACAAATGTTGCGGGCCTCGCGGGCCCGAGCCGAAATCCGGACCTGCTGACGCGGCACGGAAAGTCTGTAAACAGTATGGCCGAAGGGGCGTGAATCGTTCCGTTCGTTTTCCGTCGTACGCCGACGACGAGGACAATAATTATTATTACGGCCGCGAACGTATGTGCCATGGAAATAACCGCACGTTTACAGTCGCGAGAGCGCGATTAATTGGCGCCGGAGGCGACGCGGAAAAAAAGCGTCTCGTTGATATTTACACCAGTCAATTGTTTTTTTACTAAAAACTTTCACGCTGCGTTTCCCTCTGGTACCACTCGCCGCAGCGCCGCGTGTTCGCGGTGCGTTTTGACTTTTGTTTTACAACGAGACGCGCGCGCAAACAAAAGTGCCCTTTGAATTCTTATTATTTACCGACTTGCGTATAATAATTGTACGGCGGCGTTCGTTGTGTTAAAACAACCATTTGCGCAGCGCGAGGACCGCCGGTATCGCGCACGTAGTTTGTTTCGACCGAGAGAAAAGTCGCCGTCGACGCGTGAAAATTATACCACGCCTCGGGTGTAGAATTACGCTCTGCACTCTCCGCTATAATTCGATAT
Source organism: Drepanosiphum platanoidis (assembly GCA_948098885.1). Classification (NCBI taxonomy): domain Eukaryota; kingdom Metazoa; phylum Arthropoda; class Insecta; order Hemiptera; family Aphididae; genus Drepanosiphum; species Drepanosiphum platanoidis. The sequence continues at coordinate 12,957,170 of OX402528.1, forward strand.
CGACGGCGCGGCGCGAGAAATACAACTATTAGTGGGTAGTGCCGTGTGTAGTCACCTATTGCGCGCGCGCACGCACTCGCGGCGACGTGTTTCAGGACGACTTACTCGAGGGAGGAACGCGCGAAAAGAGTTTTTAAATAATGCCTTGCTGGCATCGTCATCTACTCGTTATTATACCGCGCGAAGAGGGCCCTGTACGTGTTTTTTTACGCAAAATACAGGCACGCGCGACGGGTGACGATTTTACACCGTGTTGAAATTAATAGACGCGATGATCACACCCGCGTTTCGCGTTTTTCATCAAACGCCACGGTCTTCGAACTCTTTTAGGACCGCGACCCAAATTTTCCCCCGAAAATCTATCGCGACCCGCGTGGTTGTTTTACATTATTTACAGGATAAAAAAGTAGTTCTAAAAGTCGACATTTGAATATTTCTCTTATTACTTGTTACTTTATAATGGATTAGCTGAATAACCCGGCTTCGCCCGTGTGCAGTATAACTTTTATTTTTTTTTCATTTTTACCCCTTTTATCCCTTTCAACTCCAGTAGGGGTAGAATTTCGGAAAATCCTTTCCCAAGGGGTCTCCAATTTTCATACTCAAAGCTCCAGCGGTTCCGGCCAGGCGAATTTTTCTAGTTTCACCCTTTTTACCCCTTTTAACCCTCTTAGGGGTCGAATTTTGAAAATCGGGTGACGTGGTGACACTTAGGAAGCTATTTAGAATAATTTTGTGAAAAAAAATTGGAAAAAAGTTAAATAGCGTCGTCACAAAATGGGAACATAAAAAGTCCTGTTCTTTTATATGCATACATTTACAAATAATGTATTTTTATAAACGAGGCACGCGTGAAGTGTGCACTCGACAAAAAATTATTACATTTCTCAGAATCGGTATAGTTGAAAAATACTCCTCGCCACCCACCGAATATTGACTCGTGACCCACCCATCATCAAACGTATTAAAACGCTCGCTTCGAAATATTTTGAAACGTATTATTTTAGTCGAGGAGAAAAATCGACGATGACGACGACGACGTTACACCGTTTACACGATGTCGGATCGAATCTTAAGCACCGCACTATTTTCAATTAACACGGCCGATTGAAATATTAACATTATACCGCCAGTGACTGCCCGCGACGTGTACCTTCCGTCGGTGGAAAAAACGACACGACCCTCGTGTTTGAGTCCAGACGAGTAATAATTATTAATTATGCCCGTGAAATCGCGCAGTGGATTCGCAAACTCGCGCGTCTTCGCGAACGCGCTAACGTTCAAATCTAATCAAACGTTCAGAGTTAAACTATTCATCGACCAATTTAAATTTGTAATGGAGATTACGTCCGACGAAACGGTTTGCTTCGGGAAGAAAAAAGAAAAAAAACGGTGACCGTTTATTCGAAAACACGAGGATGCGCGAGCGAGCGAGCGAGCTCCGTAAGCGTCCGAGTTCGCGTACTCGCCCGCACACGCGCCACCTGTACGCTCGCAAATAGCACGATCGACTGTATTATTTATTCATCTCCGAGAAAATTGTTTTACATAATTTTATACCCATCTACACACGAGTACGATAAAATTTTCGCGGCGTCGGATTTTTGTAATTTGTTCACGGCACCGACGTGAATTCTTAAACAAACAATAAAACGCGATGACAATATTACGAATATATTAAATTAGATTGCGCGAAAATAAATACGCGACGACGGACTCGTCGATTCGCTCGTTTCCGGGCTCGCGGTCAATGAGTTTCGGACAAAAAACAAAAAAAAAAACATTCGAAAACGAATCACAATAGGTATACTGCCTGTGTTTTATGATATTTACGTTTGTAAAATATATAATCAAACGTTTTTGTTTCGCATCAATCGATTCGCAGCGTGTTTCGACTTCCGACATGCGAATTATGTTTCTGGTATTTCGTCTATTTGTCGATCAGCGCACAAACATCGTTCGGCCATCATCGAGTCGTTGACAATGATCCGCCCTGATTGAAATAAATTATTCATTCGGACAAAGGATTATTAGGGGTATTTATATTGTTTGATATAATTTTACAGCCATTGAAACCGTTCGGTTCGGAGTATTTTCATGTATTTTTGTTTCGTTTTGTTTTTTACGTTTGGTTTTTAAAATTTTTAAATCCGTGTTCCTATAACTTCTACTGTGTGTGTGTAACACGTACCTATCTATTTCTCTCTCGATGATTTATTATAACGCCATGTGAACAAAAAAATCCAGTAGAATTTCATAATAATCGTAACGCGAATAAACGAAATAATAATTTAAAACTTTTCAAAATAAAACAATGTTCGCGTTTCGTCGAATCGTTCGCGGGTCCTTTTATTCCTTACGTCGCGAATAATAATATTATTGTCGATAGGTATTGGGCGAAAACGTTCTCATAGACACAGTGTCCTGTTAAAAACCATCGCGAAAGTATTGAAAGTGACATTTGTTATCAAAGAATTGTTAAAGTAACCTAATTGAACTTCTGGTTCATTGTGATAACGTTTTTGCGATGAACGATACGATTCGTAAACGGATGAGAATACTCGTAGGATGATTACGATTATATAATTATGTTTGGAATTTGATAAACGTAATGGTATAAAAACAATACCTTTTGTGTTTGCTCGATCGATTTGAATTTGCTAAGCTCTTCTCCAAATCAGAAATTAATCGAAATAGCGTCAGCGATGATCGTATACTCTTACTATCTCGTCGTTCAATCGTTTTCGGCACGAATACCTTACACTATACACCGGGGGCTCGATTTTCCTTACTTTTCGGGTGGAATAAAAGCCTCTTCAATTCGCGCGGGGTCCGCGAGACGACGAGAAACAACCTTTCCGCGAGTATTGTTGTTAGCGAGTAACGCGGAGTGAAAATTTCAGCCTTTAATTCGGTACGGTTTGTTAGTGTTTCGCGATAATCAGACCGGTAGTGCCACCCGTACCGTCAAGAGTGGATCTTGAAGTTTTCGAATAAATCTGAGGCAAAAAATGTGATAAGGATTACGGAAAGATGAATTCAAAAGAATCTTACATGTCCCTTATAATATATACACCGACGGTTCGAGTGCACACGCGAGTTACTTATAATTAAAATTATGGGTTATTTAACTTTCAACGCATTTGTTTTTTTTTTTTTACTTTTATCGTTATTCATAAAAACTAGTGTATTTTAAAAATAATATTCATCAATTGATTGAGAAATATATAGTTGTATTAATACTCGTATTTTTAAAACGTAAAGTTCACAATAATTTAAATAAGTATTTTTTTTTAAACGTATCATGACAATTTGAAAAAAAAAATATTTATCTAATATGGATAGTCGAGTCGCAATTAAATAATTCGTATGTAAATATTATAGTGTTTTAATAGTTACGAAATTAAATAATTATACAAATAACGCCTAGAAAATCTGTCTTATTCAAACAGAATTCAATAACAAAAGAAAGCTTTTAAATTTAAATATATGGACGTGTAACGCCGTAACTTTTATAAGAACTTTTCTAATATAGATCAAATACATAAACACCGTGACAGTATTATCTAAAAAAACCATACAGGTAGATAGACACTATTTAGGGATTTTACTTAAATATTATAAGAATGAATTCAAAAATGTTATTAAATTTTCACGGTTGTATTTTGTTACAAATATCTTTATCCGCGCAATAAAACTATAATAAAGTCATACATTATGACTTTTGTCGAGAAAAAGAAAAATTGTCATGCTCAGAAACATGTGTACCCGCAAAAATTTTGGTTATTAAAATTGATCGATGTATAAGACGATTTCTGAGATTATAAAAATATATTATTAACATTTTATTTAATTATATAAATAAATAATTTATACAATTTAATTGGACGTTAATAAGTTTTTAGTTCATTGACAGCAAAAATCAAAAATTCTATCAATTGTCCTTTTTTTCCTTAAATATTTTTTTTCAACCTACGACGCTAGATAGTTTAAACACATTACTTCCCCGTTAATTTTTACCTCGTGCACTTATACAATAATGTTCTCACTCGTCGTTCTCGTTTAACGTTTGCAAACTAGAAAACGCGAGATCGCTTATTTTATCAAAGAAAATACACGTGCGTGTGTTTTTTGTAAATTATTTTATGGTTCCGAGTCCTAGGAGAGAGTTGGAAAAAAACTATAGTTAGTTTCGATGAAATGCTAATGAAATACCATCTTAAAAAATGTCAACATCGTTGTAAGACCAACGTTGTTGTGTCACTATAATCAGAATTTTAAAAATGTCGACAAATCTTGAAATAAAAAGAAACTATGCCCGTAAAGTCGTTATTATACGAGTAGGCCCTCTAATGAGTAAAAACCTTGTAGTTATTCGCCGTGAAAATAAACGTAGAACAACACTTCTAAAATTACGTTATTATGTTCGTCGTCACAAATAATGTGCCGTTACAGAACAGGAGCTCGATAGTCCTCCTTCTAATCAAATGACTCTCTTGAACTTAAAGATTCTTTTCTTTTTCTTTTTTTTTTTTTTTACTCCTGTGTACACGGGAAACGCGGAACGTGAAAAGTTAAAATATATATACATTTGAAACTAGATTAATAATTTTAAAAAGAAAAAAAAAACATTGAAACGCACAGGCGTTTTAATGACAATAAAATATGAAGTCTTGTTGAAAAATATTTATGACTTTAGAATTTTTGATATTTTTTACACCAGTAAGAACAATATTAGTGTATTGAATGTTCAAGATTTTTTTTTCAACCAAAATAATTTTATGACATATTACAAAAAATGAATAAATAGAACTAGGAAATTAAATAAATACTTTTAAATAGAACAAAAAAAAAAAGACAAAATTCTTAATAATATATTTACCATACCGTTTCAGGAGAACGGAAGTATTCGGGATAAATTAAGTATCCATGGTGAATCTCCTTTTGATGAAAAAAAAAAATTTCGTCGTTTTTTTAACTAGTCGTATCAGTTTTTCTAAATCGTTCGGTAAGCCTTCTAGCATTTCGAAAACACTACCCCTAAATTATCTAATCGATAAAATGTTTTGCTACCACTGACCGATTGGTGTAGTAAAAAAACTCGGGATTATAAAAAGTGAATCAATCGTGTCGGAACATCGAATCGCGCGATTACGGCGTACGGTTTCGTATGAATATTGTTTTGTTACTCGACGAGATGTGTCGTTTCCAATAGTTTTTATCGAACAATTATAAACGATGATACAGAGTGGTACAGTAGTGATACAGTTTACGCGTTGTTGATCACATACTCTACTGTCCGACCGCGTAGGGCGCTCGGGTTTACAAAAAAAAAAAAAAATTGAAAATCACTCTCTTCGTATTGCTCACGGGACGCGACTATCCCAGGATTATTCGTACCGCCAGCGTGACTTTAAATTGATATTTATTGGTCTTTAAATATTTACCTCGTCGTCTCCGTCGCCGCGGTGTATCGCCTCGGAACTCCTCATACATCACGTTAGTGGATAGGCGTTTGTTTTTGTTTTTTTTTTTCTCCGCGTCATAATACGGCTCACCGTGATACAGTTTTTTTTCGCCCTTCTCTCTGTTTTCCCCCCTCGACGTGTTATTACTATTATTGTTATTTATTATTACTGGCGTGTGATGTACGTGGTGTGCTTCATATCAAAACACGCGCGTACCTATAATATGCTCAAAAGTATTATACTTAGTGCGCGCACGCGTCCATATACGGTGTCTGGGCGTAATATTTATGAACGGATCGCATAGAATGAACGGGACGTAATTTTTTTCTTTCTTTTTTTATTGTTTCGGCCCGCCGCGGCTTAGAATAGTATAATAACGCGGCCTCCTGTATACGTATAGTTCGATATCGCCGACGTTTCACGAAATTGAAACACAACATCTGCTGTAATAAGTTGTTAAAACCAACGACCAATATTAAAATAGATTGCTATCCTAACCGCGTTAGACGTCTTTCTACACTCCGCCCGCTGCAATAAATAATAATTTACGAACAAGTTTATGAAGTCATGTTTTAAAAGAACGATTTCCGATCTTAACCTTTTTACTCGCGGGTAAAATATCAAAAATTTCTAATTCGGGTAGTCGTTTTTCATTCAGAATATCCGTACTTGTAGATCAGGCACGGGCGTAAACGGTCACTGTGGTTTTTTGGATTTAGATCTCCTCCGGTATTGTTTAGGAAACGAGCAACCTGTTCCGAATGAGACAGAATGATAAGCCGACGGCCAATAAGATTTCAATATTTTTTAATGAATAGGTAATATTACGTGTGTGGGCGTAATTTGAACATTTTTTTTTTCCGAAGGTTAGAGCAAAATTTGTTTCATACGTTTATAATAAACAATAATTGTATAATACATCTAGTAAAGTTCGCGAGAAATCGGTTCATTGTCTGTCGAACAAACGTGACCGTGACGTTTTACGAATTTCCTAAAAAAAACCAATTTAAAAAACTCATTTTTTAATAAAAATTAAAACGCAAATTATTTTTCCTTATGATAATAATATAACTGACAAAATTTTTGCGTAGTCTGTAGTGTATTTATTTTTCTGGAGAGGGAGAGCTTTTTTATACCGAAATAACAAACAAATCGACTATATTTACTCCTCGTGAAAAAAACGGTCTTCTCTCGCTTTTGATTCAATACATCAATCGCATCCCGCGTTCGTACTGCGTTTGCATGTACAGATTGTAGATTTAATTTTCTAATAAAATTGGCCAGACACTCGTGTTCGCGATTATTTTCGCGCGCGGTCGAATATCGCAGCAAACGAAATAACAGAGGTAAAACGGGCGGTCGTTAAGCTTATAAAAGTCGTTTTGCGCTCAAGCAACCACAACGACACTCGGGTACACCTCAACTATACAACAGCACGATCGTCGTACTTACGACGCGCATTATGACCGACGAAAACAATAACGACGAGAGAAAAAACACAACGTCTTACTGCGTACGCCAAACGTATTATTTATTCAAATGTCCGAGTGTTTGTACAGCGCGCCCGCGCAAAAGCGAACACTTAACACGTAGATATCAGGTATCTAATTTATGCCGAGCATATTATAGTATAGTGGTTTCGCGGGGTTTAAGATTACCCGGGTTCTGACCGAAACGCGCATTGTTGGCAATAAAACAAACGGAATACAATATTACGATTATTATATTACACCGCCGCCGTTGATACGTTGTCGCGTTAATTCGTTACGCTATCGGGGCGGCCAAAAAAGAAGAAAACACTAAAAATTACGTCTTGTCGTCATCGTTCGTCGTTTTTTTATCCTATCCGACTAGGTCGATTTTCGCTTTATTTTTTTTCTTTCTTGTAACGATCGCAAGAAACTTTGAAAATTTCAATAACAAATTCGCATAAAATTCTTTTTTTCGACTATTACCGTATTCGTAATTCGAACGTGCGCGCGTACATATGTACCTCTGTATTATAATATTATGATCGTTAATAATAGAATTATTTTAAACGGCGAATTTTACGATTTGACAATACGGTGGAACGCGTTCGATTCGCAATCCGTAGCTCTATCGGACACACGCGGCCGCCGTCATATTTTCGGGTGTTGAACATTTGACCGCGTGCCAAAACAGATTTTCAAACACCATATTATTCGAGCTCATTATAAATAATTGGATAAAAATCGACCGACGCGTTTATCGTTTAATATTACAAACAAAATAACACCGACACCGTCTGTTCCGCGTACAATAATAATGAGTGTGCAATTTAGAAACGCACGTGAGTAATTATAATTTAACGAATTTTGGCGGGGTGTAATTTAATTAGTTTGCAAAACGTAACGGCCGCGTCGTACACTCGACTGCTGTAGTGTATAACGTGCGAAATGCTATTTCGTGTACTCGAAACACGCTTTTTACGTAGGCACTTGTGGAACGACAATTTGCGATTTATTCGTTAATTATAATAATATTTTTAATATTATTTCTTTTTCGCCTTCTAATAAACGTACATAATACGTAGTATGCGACAAGTTTTACGATCGTTTTTAAAAACTGGTTGTATTTTTATAATTCAAACTTAAAATTTGGGGTCTACTTGAATTTAAGATTTTCATAAATATTATTATTGTTATTTATTTTGTTTTTCGGAGAGAACGGCGGAGCAGCCCGTTAGGTATCTCATTTTGGAAAAAAACCACTGCGATCGCGTCGATTTGTGTGTTTTCCTAGAATTTCGTAAAAACCGCGTCTGATAATTCAAATTATCCATCTCCCTCGATCCCATCGAATGGTTTCGAAATTACTTTAAAACGTTTTACGATATCCGCTTTAGAGTTTTCAGTAAGACGCGTTTTAATGTTAACTCCCGAACAACCGCTAATATGTAGTTATAAAGTTGCGTATTCATTTTAATGTCGGTAAACCAACGATGTAAACCCGAAAATCCAAGTCTATTCGCGTTCAATAGGGCTCGTTATCGCTAAGTGAGAATCCGAACGAATTTACCACATACCTTTCAACTAGTTTAAATTAGGTTATTTCCGAAATTTTTTTAATAAGATTGAAATAATTTTTAAAAGCTTTTTTCAAATCAATAACATAGAAATAAACGAATCGGCGGTACATAAAGAGTTATTTTTCTTACGATAAAACGAGTAAAATTCGATTATTTTTTTATTTAAACCGTTCTACTAATAACATTTGTAATTCGTACATTTGATTCTTTACAATTTGTTCGACTGTGTTTGGTAAAACCATAATTATTATCTCGATCAAATTTAAAGTGACATAATAAAAGATGACAGAATAAATCGAAATAGAGCCATAAAGACCGACGAGGTACTTACAGTGATCTCTAGATGATTAAAACTTCATTGCTATTAATAAACGTATTTAACTCGAACAACTTTTCGTTTCGAATCGTTTCTGTGAGAATACGAAAGTTTGGTTTCTTTAAATTTTTTTTTCATCTTTTTTAATAGCGAAAAACTATCATAACATTTCGGCGTCGAGTGACATTTTGAATTTGACAGCGTTCTCGAACTGACACATTTTACGTAATGTAGCGCGATATGGATTGCCGGAGCCTACGCCCTTTAAAGGTTTTATTTGTTTTTGACGCACTATAGTAAATTGTTACCTATTGTGTGTATACCATCGTACGTCAATCGTTTATTAGATTGTCGATGATATCAGGACTCTCGATTCGACGAGAAAACGTATCTACGAGCCCTTGAAAAGTTCCAAACGCGAGCGAATGCGAAACGGAGCCGCGAAAGACAATAGGTAAGGCTTTCCTTTTACGTATGAGTACGAAATATTAACTCTTTCGTTGTGTGTATTGACGATTTGAAACCGAACGCACCAAAAATAATTTAATTAAATAAATAATGAAAATTCTCAAAACGCGTGTTTGAGTATGCGTTGTGTCGGTCGACGGAGTTTATACTATAACACGCGCGGCGATAAAAGCGTTTCCAATCAAATCGGTCCAAACTGAACGATTATCATCGTTTCGCGAGATTTATAGTCTCCCGTATCATCGTCCGAAACGCGCGGTTTCGCGCTAGACCGCTTAATTATTTCACCGTGATTGTACGACGATAGTTCGCGCCGTATTGTGCACGGTTTTTGAGAAAACCAATACATCCGACTAGATTTCGTTCTCCGAGCGCAGAGACCCGATTATCTAATTATCTAAATATTATCTCAATCGTTAACCGGCTCGAGCGTTTAAACGTGCTTAGCGCAAACTCGAGTTTTTTCGCCGCCCTTTACGTGCAAATAATACTAGACGCGACGCGTCGGTATTCTCGACGATTTTACAATTGATTGTACTAATGAAAAATCAGCGATTTATCGATAGACTTATAACACAAAAGAACACTCGTATTGTTTAAAAATTCTACGTGTCATTGTTTTATTAATTTTATCGAAAAATAGTGTAGGTTTTTATTTTTTACTGCGCGCAGTTTAACACAAGCAGGGACTCGGGAACTGTAATATTTAAAATAAAAAATTATCTATAGCAGCGGTTCTCAAACTTTTTTGTTCGCGGAGCCCTTATATGTTCCTAAAAAAAATTACGGAGCCCCAAAAATCAGAAATGTCTATTTGAGACAACAATAATTCATAAAAAAACGATGTCAATTGTAAATGATTGTTGCTTTTTATTTAAAAAATTTAACTAAATTATCGTACAATATGTCAAATGATCGAAAAACCCGACTTTTATCTGATCTCATTTTGACTATGACACAAAATGTATATTTATGTGTATTTATAAATAGTTTAAACGTTTAAAATAATACATATTGGTACTGTCCAAATACAATTGAATATAATTAATATTAAAATGTAACTATTAAAAATTAAAAATGTAACTAAGAAATATGATAATAATTTAATAATTTGAATTGAATTAATACAAATATGCCCAGGGAGCCACGGAGCCCCTAGATTACTCTTGCGGAGCCCTAGGGCTCCGCGGAGCACAGTTTGAGAACCGCTGGTCTATAGTATGCAAATTTCAAATGCCTCTCCAGGCGTTTGGGCCTACGTCGCCTACCCCTCGAGCCAGATCTGTATGTATACGTACATATTGAAACGCGTCTTTAAACCCCTTTTTCTTCCGAGTACGCTCCGGTACACTAGTCTAGTGCCGACCGTGCGAGTTTCCTTGTCGCTTTAATTAATCTACGACACAGTATAACGTGACATTTAAAACACGCGGTTTTGTACGTCGTGTATTCGTTTTTATCCCGGCGTCTCCGCGAAGGCCTAATCCACACGTGTCATACGCGAGAGCGCCAATAACGCATTATACGTATCCGCTGTCGTACAGTATACTTAAAAAAAAAAACAATGCAAATAGTTTTTTTTTTTTTTCCCTCCGTCATAAAAATTATTTTAGCGATTGGCAACGAGAATGAAAAACAACAGCCACAGTTTCCTATATCAAAGAAAATCCTAACGATTGGGACATGTCGAAAATTATACAGCTCTGCCGGGCGAGCTTTCTTTTTTTTATAGATATTTCGTGATAACAATAGTAGGATTACAAAGGGTCAATGTCGTGAATTAATGCTTTGCATTACGTTTTCCATCCGAAGACGCGACCGTTTTGAGATTACGAAATTAAATAACAATAACGACACCGTAACCGGTTGGAGTTTAACAACGCGTTCGAGTTTGTCCATCTTTTGTTTCTATTGGAAATAACAATTTATTAATCGGTTACGTTAAAGTTTATTTTTTCGCCATTACGTCATGATAACGTGTTGGCCGTATTATTTTTAACAAACTCAATCGATTCGTTTGTTTGGAAAACGTCGACTACTAAACTAAACACTCATCGCGAATCCAAAAGCGACGGAAACAGTTGAATTGTTTTGCGAACACAGTTTCGAAAGTTGGAAATCCAGTGACGGAAATTAATCGGGGCGGCCGCGCGAAACGGCCGAAAATATTCGTTAAATCGAACCGTATTTCGGCGGAATAACACGGAATAACAACGGACAAATTACAAGAAAAGTATTTCGTCAGGACCGTGTATTTAATACGAAAAATATTAGACACGTAGTTTAGCCGATAATATTTTCCGGTGAAACGAAGGGGGTTATAACTGGCAACGTTAGAAATCTCAAATGAAATAGGAACACTTGGTTACAAATCGGGTAACTTGACGGCGATCTTGCATACTTATCGGATGAATATAATAAACATGTAATTATCACAACATAAAGCTACAACGAAATTGAAAGAAAAAAACGACAAACAACACGGCGATAATTTATTACAAACCGACCGTTTATTGGATTATTTCATAAGGATATAATCGTATTGGACCCCAGATAAAACAAATATTCATAAACAACCGTTAAAATCAAAACATATTATTATGATGATGTTCACGATAATATTTGGCTTGAAACACTATTAAAAAAAAAAATGAAATAAATATCGGATGAAATATTTTAGGAAAAAATATAATATATTCGGCCAAAATACTGTTCGGCTAAAATACTGTTTCCGGTGAAATATTTGCCGGCTAAAATACGTTTCCGATGAAATATTTTTCGAATAAAATAAGTTCTTAGTAAAATATTTTTCGGATAAAACGTTTTCTGAGTATATTTTAATTTCGGACAAAATAATTTCGACTAAAATATTTTCGGCTTTTCTCTATAGCCCCCCAATTATTAATCTCCTCTCGGGGCAGAGTTGGTCGTTTCAGTTTTGCTCGAACCGTCGCGTCGTCGGGTATCGTCGCCCGAAATACGATGTTTTTAATCATTTTTAATACGATTTTTCGTTACGCGCGTGTGTGTGTGTGTGTGTGTGTTTTTTTTTGTTGAGTTTATTCGATTAATTTCGCTCGTTTTACGAAGCGTCTAAATTACATTGTCACTTTGGATCCAGCTGAGAGATGATCACCACAATTATTATTGAATTGTTGCTAATGTCGTATTTTAAGAAGTTCAATGATAGAAAAACATTTCTATTTAAAAAAATTTCAATAACTATTCCAGCTTTAACAGGTTAACAGTCGTATTCGATGTGTGGTAATTGATTTATTTAAATTGATTAATTTTTTTTTTTAATTCCATCGTTTTGATAAGTAATCTTATTATTGAACTTAATAGGTCTATTAAAAAATACGAATATAAAAAATCGTCACCGAATTAAATTAGTCATAATAGTCTATTATGATTTTAATTTTTTGAATTCAATAATTTGTTTTCGTATTACAAAATAATCAACAAGAAACTTTCATGTGGTACAAAATGTTTGTATGATTAATTGTTTTAACACGTAAATTATAAATTTAGGGAATTGATTTAAATACAAACTTGATTTCTTAGTAAGAGTTCTAAAACTAAATTTCTCAAGAGCAAAATTTGTTTCAGATATTTAAAATTTAAACAATTTTATTTCGCATTTTTTTTATTTTTTCAATTTTCGTATTAAAGGCACATCATATTCTTTTATTGCAGGCAAAGTCATTTTTAATGCATTAAAATCCGCACTTTTATTTTAACGTAACGTTTTCATAAAAAAAAGTTGAACTACCCCAACAGAATATATATACATATTATTTATAATTTATAAATAATTGCCTTTTCGTTTTTTCTAAAGTATTAATTAATATCTTTATTAGAAAAATTCCAAAGAAATTTCCCTTTTAAATTTTCTTTTAAATTATTATTATAATAACTATAATCATGAACCATAACGAATATATAACGAAATTAAATAATATATATTGTAAATAATTAAACTATCTAAGTGAAATTAAAAATTACACTTGTTTTAAAACGTTGACATGGTAATTCGTTAACGTATTATATTTACACACAACTATGTGCCCAACGAGTCGTAAAATACAACAACGAAATACGACCTCTTCCGCCATAATTATTTTAATCTTATTAATTCGTCGACTTTACGACCGGACATACGCCGAACAGCGGCGAAAAGCAGCCTAATTAGTTTGAATTTGAACGTGTTCTCGGTCCGATTAAAAACTGCGCTCATCCTCGTGTTACGTTAAGTAGTCGCGTCGCGTCGGCCGGTCGACGTAGTTCAACATTCGATCGGTCGAAATTTCATTCGCGGTTTTATTTTCTAAAAATTTAAATTTTTCCCCAATATCGAGGGGGAAAACAACCAATCGTAAAACGGCATTACTCGAGATCTCCGATTTTTCCGGGCGAACCGTACGTATATTATTGTATTACAGTTATTGGTTTGGTGCCGCGTTTCTGTATTCCGTTGGGAATTTGAAGTCTAAATCTCGAAATCACGTGGCCGGCCAGAGAGAGAGAGAGAGAGAGAGATAGTATTACGTATATAGCGAAAGTGCGGTTCAGAGACATATTTCCATAATCTCACATATACACATTATAGTCCTACCACTACTATACCGGAATAGATTAAATTTCCTTCTGCTCCGCGATATTACACGGACCGTATTCGTCGGTTGTCATATGCGGCCTCGTTTCGGGGCTCTCTTTTCCGGCCAATCGCAGTAATAAACTTGAGCCGTTCCAAACTACAATATTATACATATCGGATTGAAATAGTTCCGGTTCGAAAATTCCCGTCGTCGCCCGGTTCGCGATAACATTTTTTCTCCTTTTTTAGTTTTTCATACGAAAAGACCGGTAGGTAACTTTTAGACTTTGTGTGCAATTCTGAAAACCGCTATAGGCACGCCGCACAACTCGTTTAACATTCAGAACCCGCAATACCGCCCTGAACTAAAATTTAAAAACAAAAAGTCTGCCCCGCTATAAGTTACGTTTATCTTTTACTTACTATAGACATGTATGTCCCAGAAAACATTTCAATATTTATTATTTTAATGCGTCACTTCTACATAATTATATACTTATATATATTTTTTATAATACGTCTAAACTATATGTTTAGGTGGCCCGTGATGTTCAAACTGGGTGGTGTACGATTATTACAAATACCCATTAAGAAAAAAAAGAAGGAGAACACGAGTCTAGTTCAATTTAAAAAGGTAACGATATTTTGTGAAATAATTAATCAATATAGGCAACATGTTAGTTTACATTGGTATAATATCTCCACGAAAACTATACCAATCGATTATTATTGTTGTTTTACTTTGACCTGTCCGACTTACGGCTTGACTTACTGAAATTAAATCAATCTAGTGCCAATCTACGTAATTCCATTGTTTCGCATAAAAAAGATGACGATAATATCGGCCAATTAGATCTGTGTACGTAGAAAAAAATAATTGTCTCTACGAATCGACTGAAACGTCTGACAACCTTTCCAAGTATTGACGGGTGTTGACGGGTTAAAGTAACTACCTTTTTAAAGTCTCCATCAGAATTTCTAGTAAATTTCTTTCTTTACTACTTCGTAAACATTCGACCAGTAAAACGCCGTCTTTTACTTTAACACACGTGTCATAGGATTATCGTCCACCGTTGAACGTCGGCCTTTTAAGCATTGCGCACATTATGTGATTTCATTTCGAACGGCATTTTTTATATGAGTGACCTGTCGTTGAAGTCGTTTCAATCACGAAATGAAACTCGCAAACTCACGAACAATTCACGCGCGCGCTCAACGATCCATGAGCTGCACGGTCTGCAGTAAAGGTAATTTAGAAGTGTTCATTTAAAAGTGATACTTTGCTCAGAACAAAAAAAAACCAGTACGTATAAAATTCCCCTCGCAATGAAAATTATCGCGATAAAGAAACAGGTAGATCGCGTATTGCAGACCGTTGCCCAATGTCGGTCGATAATCTTTATAAAAATTTCGTTCGTACGTTTAAGAATTTTTTAAATCCATCGATTTTTCAACGAGATTTACACGGCTAGGTAGGATATTAGAGGACATAATTTTCCGACAATTCAAAGACTACTCGATGGTGCGAACGATATAAAAACAGCGAGTTTTCAGCGTTTCGGCGGCGGCCGTCGCAATCCTTTCGAGTGTTTTTATTTTCTTTCTGTTGTCTAACGTAGTCGATCTAATAAACTTTCCCAGAGCAATATAGTCCCCGCGAATCGAACGCGCCGCGCGTTTCGCGCGACCTCTGCTCGGCGAGTAAAACTTGTTTTTCGATTTATGTGACTAGAACGTCAATGACGATTTAACGGGGATCGCGAGTGTGCACTACGTTTCTCCGAGCGACGATGCGTCTAGGCGCGAGCGAATTATTACCAAGTCGAAACTCGAAGACGGTATTCCGAGGTTTTGCAAATCGGAGTGATTTATCAAAGTTATTCCACCGCGATGTTCTATTCACAATGGCCGCGAAATAACGTGGAATTAAAGCCCGTAATAAAATCACTCTGTTCGTCCCGTCAGCTTTCTAACGAGGAGGTATTCGCGCGGCGATGCCAAATAAAAGATTATTATCATAATATTATGACTTTCGACTCGTTCGCGCCATTTTTGTCGGTTTGATATATATATACATTTCTGTCGCCTTTTATATACAGTTTATCCTTCTTCTCCGGGGTGACAGGAAATTAAGCCATCAAGCTTTTGTTTTCGAAAAACGGTTTTCGTCCAAACACCGGTCACATAAATTACACACCGCCGCCGCCGTCGAGGCGTATAATAATGTAATATAATATCTTCGGGAAAGAAGAAGAAGAAGAGAAAAAAAAAAATCCCCCCGAGAAAATAATTAAACGGATTTATTATTATTATCGTTATTATATTATTTATTACGATCGTCGCCTGCGATCGCCTAATTTATGCGGCTCGTTGTTTTAGCGACGTCGCGCGAGCGACACCGAACGCGCTCGGAAGATGAGGTGTTCGGTTTGTTTGCGGCCGGTTTTTACGACTATCGTTTTCGGGGGCGTACCGGCGACGATGCCGTAAACGATTTAGAAATGCACTTTCGTCGTGGCGAGAGAAAATTCCGTACCAACAAAAATTCATACATAAAATATAAAACGGTGCCAAATCGGACCAAGTACGTGAAATTAGTCGAACCTCAGTCGTAAACTTTTCTCGTTTCCTCATAGACGTAACAATAGTTCACTCAACGCCTGCGATCGTCTTGTTATGGCACTCCGTCGCTATTGAATTACTAGCCATTTCATTGCGGACAAGTGTGTGCGTGCGTGCGCCCGTATTCAGTAGTAATTTTATAGTTTCGACCGTAAATAAATTCAAACTGTATAATATGGTTTTATTTGTGACGTATTGGCGTTTAATCCAATCGCGCGTAATAAAGTAAAATCGATCGCAGCAATGACGGGGACCCGACCGAAATCAATACCGTTTTAAACGTCGCCGTCGTCCAGCGACGCGACTCGTCCAACGATTAAAAACCACCGAGACAGCGCTGCCGAAAAAAATCATTCGTCGCGGTTTCGAAGAAAATATGATTTTCACACGGCGGGGCGCGGCGTTTTCTTTTGTCCACATTAATATTATTCAATATCACGTGTTATGTCTGGGGATCGAAAAAATGTGATCGCGCAACGAAAAAAATGCAACTTTTTTTTTCTCGAAAACGATAGTAGTTGTTTCCCTAGCAACGCCGCCGTATTATTTCGCGAGGTGAAAACCGCCGGAGTGACGTATGTTGCCAATTACACATTCGAACGTTTCCACGCGGCACATTTGCAAACAACAAATAATTATTATATAGTTCGCACTTTTCCTATCGCGAACCGTCTCACTCGTACAATTATCACATTGCTCGTCGATATGAGTAAATAAAGATCCTGGCATGAGTTCGGTTTTATGGGCTGCCATAGGACACGTCATCAACGATCTAAATATGTGTTTTTCCCAAAATTGAGAAATCGGCCACGCAGATCGGTGAAAAATCGTCGGAAATATGTTGTTTTTTTTTTCGGTCCACCTCGACGACGCGTTCCGTCGTACACGTCATTTCACGTCGTCGTCTCGACGACGCACAGCGCGGCGCGTGTCGATTGTTTTCGTCCTCTGTACGGTTTGTTTTTCCCCTCGCGGAAACAGTCGCGACGCGTTCGAGACTTTATCTCGGATTCGATGTCATTATTATTGTCGAAACGCGGTCGACCCAAACGCGCGCGTATCATCCCATTGTGCCGAGAACAACGCGAGTGTATTTATACAGCGCGCGTAATATATCACACACAGGTATAGAGCGAGAGATACCGAAAACGTTGCTCCGCGCACGACACGATAATATTATTTTATAAGGAGCTTATTTTATTAATTTTATTATCGGTGGCGTAATCTCGGTCTCCGATTTGTCGCGCTGCGCGGTACCGATCCGAATTACTAACGCGACATCGGACCTGGTTTTTTTTCGGCTCGACGATTTAAATCCTACGTCGAAAAACACAGTTCGGGAAATTATAAACCACCGTACGACCGACGGCGCGGCGGTGTTTTATCGTGCTCGTAGTTTTATAATTTTTTTTTTCACTAAAATAATTATATCCGTATCTGCGGACGCGATCTAAATAATAACACTATCGCATGACATTATAAATTAAAATAATATTACGGTTCGTCCCGGAACGAAAATTCTACGGTCCGATCGAGTGTGTATGACGCGCGACAAGTACCCCCCCACCTACCCGGCAGCGTTTCGACGCGGACGCGAGCAATTATAATAATATGAATTTCTTTTCGTTTTCCACCCGTTCGTTTGGAAAACTGCGAACGTGCGAAATCTCACCGGAATCGCGGCCGCACGTGTTATGATGTCGGGATATTTATTTTTTAATACGCCGACGATCGATATGAAAACGCTCTAAATACTCGTACCTAGACGAGCGAACTGTATTTTGACAACTTTCGACGTAGTAGACATTGTTGCACACGTTTTTCCGTCGCGTGTAAGTCTGCTTCGCCGCCAGTACTAGTACATTTCACTATTCATAATCAATAATATTACGATCGCATGTATCCGTTTCGCGTCTCCGAAAGAAAATTATTTTTAAGTTTAATCTTTCGTTTCGAATTTGAAACTGAACATTTTGTTGAATATATCACAATTTAGGAAACATTGAAACGTGCAGCGCAGCTTTTAAAATTGGTATCATTAGCAGAAAATAGTATGTTCGCATGCGTTTTTCATTGCCGCGCATAACTGTTACACGATTTTATCGTGGCAAATATCGAATATAAAACGAAATGAATAAAAATAAATAATGTTTAGTGGTTAATAATCGTAATATAATATAATAAAAATGTATCATTAAATATAATATTATATAAAATTATTTATCAAAACTATTAAATTTATAAATAGTAGAAATAGAAATAAAATAAATAGGTGCCGATAAACGAACTCAAGGTCGGAAAAAACGTTTTTCACAGTGATTTGCGTTTTCCACAAGTCAACTAATTTAAGTTATAACTTGACAAAGTTACGAATTTTTTAATCCAAACTATAATGCTGTGACACGTTACTCAGTACTCGTCATAATTTACAATTTTCAATTCAAAAATTCGTACAACAGTATTCAACTTTTACTGCATTTATGTTTCCAATACGCCTGTGGACCAGTCAAAAAGTTATCACTTCGCAATTTAATCTGAACGTGATAGTATTGCTATTTTTACGCATTTTCATTTGAATATCTACGGCGCTTGATATTAATTTTTTTATGATTTGAAATTTTTTTAGGGACCCATGAATTGACCGGCACCACTTTTAGCACTAATTACAAGATGACGTTCGTGCACACGATTTATAACATCGAGGATAATGGACTGGAGTATATCAATCGATTAGCTGCACTAATTAAAATTTGTACTCTGTTACGTGTACAATACAGGTATGCTTTGATTTAGTCGATAATAATAATAACTGATACCCTAGAACGGGATGACACCGATGGAATATTTTAACTTTTTTTTATTTGCATTTTGTCAACGGATTTAAATTAATGATCGAAACTACAGATTTTTATTTTTTTCGTCAACTTAAAAGTTTAAGCCGAACTAATTATTATCAAACTCGTCCGAGTTTGACATTTCAAATGTCGACGACAACAATATTAATATTTTGATTCGATTTATTTTTTCAATACGCCGCGCCGGCGGACGGGTCTATCACTTGGCTGCTTACAGTCGGAACGCGATCGTATTCGCCGTTTTCACGCGTTGTCGATCGAACACGAGAGACGCTTAATTTTCACGTTCGTAAAGCATTCGAGTCCTTTGATCGAATTTCTCGAATGTTCTTTTATCCAGAGTCTTCTTCGTAACACCGAAAGTCCGCGATGCGATCTAAACGTGTGAATAACCAATCGCTCCGTCGTCGTTCCGCTCGGAATCTAAAGCCATACTACGCAGTATTGTGCGCTGTCGGCGTCCTTTCCACACGCCGACGCCGTTCCCGGATCGACGACGCCTTCCGCAATGCATTATTATCATTATTATTATCGTCGTCGTCGTCGACAATCCCTAAACGTGTATATTCCGCGTGATTGTACGCGATACGGTATTATTGCCAATAATAGATCTATTCGTGTGCTCGAAAACGTATTTGGACTCGATTAGACAGCGGCTCGGAGTCGATGTGAAGTTATGAGTGAAACGAGCGCCATTAATCTCGTTCGGTATGTGTTTATGGTACTCGCGCGCGAGAATATTTGCTGCGCACGACGCGCGACGGTGGCGATCGAAAAGCGCGTTTCACGATTCGATTGTTTACGCGGATTTTTCTTCCGCGCACAAACTGTTACGATACAGTGACGGAATCGACCCGAGGACGAATTATAATTGGTTTTTTGAAAAGCTCAAACGTTATGACAATAGTGTTCACAGTGAAATGTTTCAAAGTTCTCAAGTTCGCAATACTTGAGATTTAAAAATATATCGTCTAGAATGTACACCCGTGAACTCGATATCGGGAAAATCGCGAACAATTTTCCTCGGTCGAGCGAACCGTCCGATCACGCGTGGGTCGTAAACGACAAACGCGTTTTTTGGACGAGTCAGAGTTCATTTCAAAATGTGCGTTACAACATTGCGCCAATTCGGCTGACCATTTGTAGGACGAAAATTTTAAGGATTTTAAGAGCGCCCCGACGACGTGGGTCGGTATAGTAAGTACCACGAGTCGTTTTAATTACCGTTTTACGAGTGTAATTTGTTGTTAAATTTATTTTTCAGCCGGCGCGGCGGTCGTAACTACTAGTTTTGGCGAGTAGTATCGCACGAATCGTTGAGAAAAATTTCAAAATAACGATCGACGAGTCTGATGATTGATTTCAAAATGAAACGATCGGATTTTATTCGCCAATTGTTTTTGAACGCGCGGTACTTCCACAGACCACTGGTAAATAAAGTAGTATTAGTAGGTGATTCAGTGACGAACGGATAAAATATAAAACGAGAAAACAATGTTTTCATGTTTTTAGGTTATTTGACAAAATATTAGGCAGTTATCATTATGGAATAGAAAATATATTGCACTGTGCCCAAGTCGTCTGTGTGTAATCGACGTGAAAATGTTGATTGTAAGTGTTTGGAATAATTTTAAAATTAAGTTATTCGTACGATGCACTATAGTCAAATAGGAAATAGGTTATAAATTATTCCGAATTAAATAATAAATGAACAAAATTGAATTCCGTAAACAGAAAAGTTTCTTACGCTACAGGCGATGGTATATTAATTTTTTTATAAAAAAAAAAAACGTATCGTTTATGAACGTGTCCTGAAAAAAGTTTCTAACCTACTGTAATACTTAACGTTTTAATCAATACTGCATTCCTCTATAATAATATATACTCCGTACTGAAATTAATGCCATTTACTGAAACTAATTTTGAATAATACGTATTATTGTTTTTTTTTTCTAAATCGGAAAAAATAAAAATCTTCCGTTGTTATTTCACTTTCTCGAAATCGTTATTAAAAACAAAGTAAAATTCATTTCGAAGTTTGACAAATAACAGAATAACGCGACCGCCAAAGTTTTACGTCTAAAACAATATTGTGTTCCTACATCCATAAAATGTTGACTTTTTAAATTAAAAGCTTAAATTAATTAAACGCTGCATGTAGTAACATACAACAATAATTGTGACCTGTGTTAGTTGAACTGTTTCAGAATTATTTCGAGTGGGTGCCTATAAAAACAATAATCGTTCGTCATAATATTATCACGTAATTAACATTTATAGATATTAAAATAACATTAGTTTAGTCTTGTCGTCTTACACAAACAGTAATAAAAATTTATTATTTAAAATAATCATCCGCCCGTTTTGAAAATAAAAATAATCGAGTCGGTTGTTTCGCACAACGACGCGTCAATTTGTCAGTCGAACACTTTTCGACCGCGAGTTCGAATTAAAAACCAAAACGTACCCACTATATTGTTTTCAACTCGTTCGGCTCGAATGCTCGAGATATTCGGGCGAGGCCCGGGCGAAGGTTCGAAAAGCGTCCGTCGAAAACTTAGTTCGTCTTTTATTCTTGATTTTTCTCAACGATTCGTCGGTCTCGTCGTTTTCGTGCACTGAAATTCCTCGGGATCGCTCGACCAAGTAGTAGTTGGAAGCCGATTTGACGAGACGCTCAGGCGCCGACTGAATCCGAGTACAACGAGACCGCGCAGACGACCCGAGTTCATATCAGCAACAGATACTCTTTGTTTTATGAGAATAGAACTCGTAACTCGTGGGATTCTATAACGTTTCCGTTCTACGTTTAATCAAGACTAAGTACTGGTTAAAATTTTTCAAAATGTCACATTCAAATGTCGGACAATCTTCTATTTGCTTTGTAGCGACGATACGAGTTTTTTTTTAATTTTAATTCGAACTCTTTGATATTTTGAATCGAAAATTTCAGCAACAAATGAATTTACCCCTCAGTACTGCGGCAATGAAAATCGATGCTTCGGTAGATTGATTAAACAATTATCCGAAGTTATAAATTTATAATTAATCATAACATTTCATATTGAACGTTCGAGAAATGTCGTCCGAGTGCAGAGATGACGGTGCAAGTTGAATAAAAAATGTAATAAAATGCGCATTTTTCCTCGAAATTAAACTATAAAACATAATATTGGACATTCGATAATATAATAAAAGATAAAAACATTCTGTAGGAAAAATGTCTGCTAAAAACAATAAAGTTATGATAGAATCAGGCGCGTGTAAAAAAGGGTTTACGTTTCATACTCGAGTAAAATAATCTCTTGGAAAACCGACGAAACAATGGACGAACGTTACGAGTATGTTTGGAAAAAAAAATATATAGTGTACACTGTACAAACAACAATGACTAAACCGTTAAATAATATTTTATTGGAAAATGAACGATATGAACGCAACGATCACTTGTGATAAGAGTGTTTCGTTTGTATTCGTTTATTATTATTATACGTTCGAACGCAGGTTCACAAATTGTAATAATACCTCATTTCTCGTGATATCTCGTAAATTTATAAGAGCAGGTAGAAAGCTTTTAAAAAAATGTTCTATTGCATTACGCGCGTCTCGTTTCAACGAAATAATTATTCGATTTAACAACGGTAATAATTATAATATTGTTGCGTCCGATCCAAATGGGTACTAAACAATTGGATTTTTTTTTAAATGGATAAATAGGTAGTGTGAAATTTGATAATCTTCCCGGGTGGATGTGAATGTTAATGGGATATAATTTTGAAGCTTTATAGTATATCATTATGTTTATTAGTCCTATTTTTATAGACTTTGAAAATGTGTAATGATATAGATGGAATTTATGACGACCAGGTCATATGCGATAAGCATCGAATGCACTTTTTAATTTTCATTAAAAAAGTTTAATAATTATCGTAACAGAAGCCACGGAACGACACTTCTTTATTCGTAATTATTATGTACTTATACCTTTGTTGTAATTAAAACGTAAAACGTGTATTCGAAAATAACACCACGACAATAGAACGTCATAAATTATTTACTTGAACTAATTTAATTGCATTCGATGTAATTATTTCGTTTAATATTATAATTTATAATACAATATGCAGCCCGAACGTGATACTTGAGCTGTATATTTAAAGTCTTAACACAATGTGTCTTTAAATTTTTTTTTCCATCCGTTTTCAGGGTTTCGACAAAAAGATTTGATCTGATTATCAACTCCGCGGACGGTTTCTGGTAGAAAATCGTATCTACCTTGGGCGTTCAAAAGTTTAGTTTTTTAATTTTCCCAGCAGGTTTCCTGAAAAATGGAATTAATTTTTGCCGTCGTAACTGAAAAAGAAACAATCACAGGGATAAATAATCATGAACATTTTTCAAAATGTCGTCGTTGAAAATTCATAAAACGTTAAGTTTCAGTACGTCGTCGTCGTAAGGCTTGAAAATGTGATGATATAATAAGGATCTACAGAACAGTTGCTCTTTTCGGACGAGAGCGGAAAAAAAACCTAAAAACTGCCAAAAAAATTTCGAAATCGGTAAAATCAGGTATTTCAGTGAATTTCCATATTATTATTGTCCGTATTAAACGTATCGTTACCACGTCGTTGATAAACCTTTACGTTATTTCATTCCAGCTGAAATGTATAACTTGTGTAACCATCGGTATGGGTTTCAGTGCATCTGGCCAAAGTGAAATATAAAGTCTATAGACTTCCGTGTAAACAGAATAATATAATATAGCCGCCGAGTCGACGACAATCGGTAAAAGTAACTAAAACATTATATCATCTGCGAAATGCAATTTATCGTATTATTACAGTGCGCAATAATTATAGAATCCAACACGCCTCGCGCGTCTGCAACGGCCGAACGAGAGACAAAACGAATCGACGAAAAGCCTCTTGTAAAAAGTTGTCATTAAAGTTCTCGCCGAACGCGATACAGGGATTGCACAATTATTATTATTATCATCGGGACGACGACGGTGTTTTTCCTACACAAGTTTATCGGGGGCGCATTTTACCGTACCCGATTTCCA
The DNA here is from genome assembly GCA_948098885.1 of Drepanosiphum platanoidis. Taxonomy (NCBI): domain Eukaryota; kingdom Metazoa; phylum Arthropoda; class Insecta; order Hemiptera; family Aphididae; genus Drepanosiphum; species Drepanosiphum platanoidis. Next base: position 12,981,607 of record OX402528.1, read on the forward strand.
ATATCGGTTAAACTTTTGGAAAGTTTCGAACGAATTTCTTTCAGCATAAAATATTATCATAATTATTATGCGATAAAATTGATTACCGGACAAATTGTTTTGGCGTTCGTAGTCGGGTAAGCGGACGTTTTTTCTCTTCTATTTTTACGATCGAAAGTTAATAAAAATAACGAACGATATTATTGAACTTTTAGGACGTCGTCGTGTCGCGTCACAGGATTTTTTCGACTCCCCCTCCCCTGCCCCCCACGTTTCAGCTATTATCGCGGTTTCGGTCGAAATCCTATTTAGAAACGTATTATTGTTACGGACATTTTTACCGTAGGCGAATTATTATTATCACGAAAATTTTATTATTCGACGCGGTTTCCACAGTAATTAATCACATGGTAGCATGCGTTGTTGAAATAATGATCACTAAACTGAATCGGAGACTGCACAGTGTGCAGTGCACACATTATATGGCCACTGCATTAAACTGCATTAAACGCAGGCGCGGTGAATGTTGCAATTGTTCGCCTTTTGTGGCTATTCGCGGTACTTCGTCGACGAACGCGAACGGATATTTCCACCCCCGACTAGTGATCGGAACGAATAAAATAATTGGTATTCGGTGGCGATTCGAATATTCCAAAAGCGATTTATAAAATATTTGCAGTTTTTGTGCTTTATCCGATCAAAACGATATAATAATATAATATTTGCACGTATATTATTATACAATCGCATGTTTATTAGCCAACATAATTTGGCATAATACGAGTATATAAACCGACGATAACGGTTGGAGTGCATTATGTTCAAATATTTGAAAAATCCGATGACGTATAATATTTTAATAAAGATACCTGTCACGCAGTGGCGTAGTTAGAGAACGGGTATAAATCCCCGCGCGTCCTCTTCCGTTGTTGTTATTGTTGTCGTCGTGGATGGCATTGCATTTTTTATTATTATTATTATTTAATTATAGTCGAGATCGCCAGTACTGACAGTAAAACATAAAAAGTTTGGAACAGGTGTAAAGCGGAGATTTTCATCGAATCTAACAAAAGTCAGTCATTAGAGACGTGTTGACATAGACGCAGAAGTTTTTTGAAGCCGAAAGTCAAAATGAAATAAAATCGAATCGGAAGCTCTTAAGGTACGCGCACACGTGACCCACTCGTTTTTATTTTTTATCACCGACTTAAAAACTAGTCTAAATATTATATGTATACACAGCCCGTGACTAGTGACTACAACTAACGGCAGAGACTATTTCCAACTCTAATGACACTTAAAACATGTCTCGTAGATAATTTGTAACGAAGAGACCCGAACGAACAGTTATCGTTACTAAACGACATAAATTCATTGTTAAAACACTAAAAATTTTAACTCTCGGAAAATAATTTTTTCTCATTTTAAAAATCCGTACAAACTCGTAACATAGGTATGCCCTTTACACTATAGTTTAGACCACTCTAACTAACTAGTTCCTATAGCTACTGTTGACACGACTGCTGCGATTTCGTTATGCATAATATTAAAATATCTGTTTATATCAGAATTAAATTTACCCGAACAAATGTTTTTGGAAAACAACTCGAAAAATGCCAAGGTATAATAATAAACTCGGGTTATTCGAATGCAACATGCGAGCGCGTGTTCGATGCGAAAATAACCAATCTATTCGGATTCGTTTTATTTGATGTAATTTGAAAAAAAAAAAAATCATTCCGGCCAACGATTAATATTATTATTGAAGTTGACGTATAGCTATTATTTATGATTTACCTTGAAATAATTATGTTATTACTGAGGTCGACGTTGTTTGAAAAACGAAAACGTTTCTTCTAACTATAATATTATTATTATTTACCGGTAATGGCTGCGTGTAATAGCGCAATACAAATACAATTACATCCGTCACGGTTCATGAAAAACACGATCAGATTCTTCAAAACATTCCGACTGATACTAGCGTTTTTTAATAAGCCGATAAACTACTGACCTTATTTTACATATTAGGTTTTTAAATTATACGCGACCGACCACAGCCGATACGCGTTCGTAACATAATATTCACGTATTGCAATATCATGCGAAAGATGCGTCTGTGGCCTGGACACTCGAAACGTTATAGATTTCGATTCCGGTTCGTTCTTTAATCTTAGGTTCTAACTCGCTACGTAATTACGCGCGATAATTTAAGTACATCTACTTGATCAAATTTTTGAAATTATTCATACGATTCGCGTAATATCGTGTCAATGGCATAATTTTTTTTGTTACTTTCCAACGAATTTATTCATCGTCCTGTAACGAGGCTCGGAAAGTATCAATTCCGAATGAAAAGTTTAACGTGTATGATAATATAACATCTACATTGTTTTTAAATTTAGGAGAACGTTTTTCGACCTTTCGGGTCGTGACCTGATTCCGAGTCACGAATGCCGTCTAGTACTACTACCCGTGACTGACGAATTAAAAAATTATGATTATAATATTTTTCACTTTTAGTTCAACTATTAGGAATATAATAGCTTAAAAAAAAAACAAAGAATTATAGATTGCTCTGTAAATCGATTTCGGGACCAAGGAAGTCATTATATTCAAATTAAAAAAAAAAAGCTTATCATAAAAAACAGGGGTGGCCAATATCGTGTCGTATAATAATAATAAAACAGAAATGTTCCATAGCGAATCAACACTTGTGTATCATTTATAATCAAATTATAATACTAGCCGGGTCTCGGAAAAAAAAATTACCGTAACGATTGAATGGTGTTATGAATTTATAACAGTTTCCGATAAAAATAACATTTTTTCCTCCTTTATATCGTTATTACGTCAGCACGACAACATAACTATATATAGAGATGTATACGTAAATCTTCACTCTTGCCTAGTCAAAACGAGACGAACATTTTCCGTCGAAAATATCGAAAACTAATGACAGTACGCTTAGGTTGGAAAATAATACGAGAAACATAAAATACGCGATCTCTCGATAAACGCGAGACTCAAGAAATAACAACAGGTACGATATCGACTAAATCGTTACCGTGACAACGCGGATAAAAATTGTATGTATATAAGGCATCGTTTATTCGTCACAGTTAATTAATAAACGATTATTTAGAAAATTATTTCCGTCAGACATATTATGCACGACTATCGCGAACCAATCCATCGACTCTGAAATATTTCTATTAAAAATCGATTGTCGCTCGTCGACCGAAATATTTTGCCGTCGAACGTCTTCGGAATCCGGTTTCACGCGTTTTATCCGGACGCGTTGAAATTGGCCGTCGTTCGATTATTGGATTTCACGCCGGATCGATATTGATCGTTCGTTTTTTTTCTCTTTCTCTGTTTGCCTATTCGTCTTACAGCCGGTACAACGATGGCCCGCAACGAAGCGATCGCGACGGAAGAGCCGCGGCAGACCGTCAGCTCGCTCAGGCAGCTGTTCGAGACGAGATCGGCCCGAGCGCAAGGCCGACGATCCTCCGAGAACGTTGTCCTGCCAGTGGCGAGCTCGGCGAGCCTGAGGGACCGGCGAAGATTTTTCGAGACGAACGGAGCGGATCGAAACGTCGTCGTCAGCGCTCGGCCGTCGCGGACGGTCGACGAATCGTTGTCTTCGGACTCGTTGTCGAGCATCGAGATGCGGATCATGGCTCTCCGCGCGTCGGTCCGCCGATCCGAGCCGCAGACGAATCTACGCCGCCGTCCGAAAGCTTTCAACGTGTCCGACGAAGACGTCTTGCCGAGCGTGAAATCGCGTTCGAAGTTTTTCGAGACCGCGAAAGACTCGAAACGACCGGTCGTGAGTACACGATATTGCATTACGTTTTACCTCGGATTCGAAAAGAAACGTGCCCACCGTTAAATTCCGTCCAAAAAAAAAAAACGCGCTTTCTAATGATTTACAAAACAACGTGCTTTCGACAGGACAAGACGTTTTCCGTGGCTGAATACGAGTACAGACTGCGGCGATTCCAGGAATATATGGAGATCCAGGATACCGGCGCGTCTTTGTGGACCGGAGTCCGCGATCCGTACCGCGAATAAGACGAATAGCTGTGGCGGAGAGAGGCCGAAAAAGGCGAGCCCGAGTCGAAAACCATGCGACGAAGCAACGGTCGGCCGACAGATATAATATTTTACCGTTCATTTTTTGTTATCGAGAAGACGGTGGTTAGGTTACGCACGCACGCTCGCTCGCATGGTATTTCTCATTGGTTTTTCACCTTCTTGCACGGTTTTTAAATTTTCATTTCATCTAACCAAAAAGTTTTTTTTTTTCATTTCAATATTAACTGTTGTTTCATTAGTTTCTCGATCCGAGCGATTTGTTGGGAATTTTTCGAAAACGAAACTAAAAAAATTTTACGAAAAATTCCCAACAAATCGCTCGGATGAAAATGCATCGAATTCGCGGTGTTATATGATTTTGTAGCGATGACAGAACTCTTACTTCTGGTCGCAAAAAATATACACTTTGGGTTCATTTCCATCCTTTCGTGTCTTAATATTCTAATCTGACCCGGGCAATGATTTTAAAATGTAATTTCGTATTCTCGGTAAGTTTTATGTGTTTTTGAATAACTCATTTTAATCGACCCGATTTATTAAAATCGTCTGCTTCAGAGAATCTACTCTCGATAAGATTTTGATCAAATATTATTTTATTTCGTAACGGTTTTCGTACTTGTTTTCCAAACGTCGACGCGCACTTTCAGTTTTTCATATTTTAACGTTTTTCTGATAAAAACGATAGTTGACGAAAACGAATAGGCCGATAAGTCGTTGATTATGTATTAATTGAGAATAGGCTTGCAAACTTAATTAGCGCCATCGGTTCGATGTTTGATTTTTGTCGGCAAAAATATGAAAAATACGCGAGTAAAAATTCAGAAAACGATTGAAAAAACCAAATAATTATGAAAAAAAAGTTTTATTGATTTTTTTAGAAACAGACGATAAATAATTTGTTCGAAAATACGTCATAAATAACGACGGAGAAAACGTTTATTTGAAATCTGAGATATCTGCCGGCATAATATGTTTTTTTATAATTTAATTTTTTTGTGTAGGTCCGTATCGTGTACCGGACGGAAAACAAGAAATACGCGACGGGCGTGCGTACGGCGCCTTCTCGACTTTTGACTAATTTAAACTGATCTCATAGGTATACGATTGATGTATGTAATTAATTCCAAAATATTATTAAATATATTTAAACAATGAAAAAAATAAAATAAAGGTCTTGCCTTGAGTATTATAATTAAAAGTGCAAAAAAGTCACGACCGGTTTCGATTAAAAATCATCATCGCGGGTGTTCTTTACGCACTGAACATAAAATTAAAAAGTTTTATATAATATAGAGTTATTTATTTCGAATTCAGACGAATAACGCTCTCTTACGTTCAATTTAAATTAAAATAATATTTAATATATTATGATAATACGATTGTTTTTTAAACGTCATAATAATTATTGAATTTACTCTTTTATTTGATAAATAATAAACAATTAGTAGGGTTGAAAAAAATAAGTTTAAAATAAATTTATAAAAATATTTAAAAATCCAGTATTGCGTGTCAGACTATAAATCAAATACGCTGCAGGTTGGTCACTCCTGATAAAAAATATGGATTAATTTTTTTAATCAACTTTTCATTTGTTTTAAAATAAAATGTTAAATAATCGAACGACATGTCCGAGTATTCAATACATACAATACTCGTATGCGAACAGTAAATACGAGTGTATAATTACTAAAAGTATATTTAAAATAAATTGATATCGATAGTATTGTTTCTGGTTATGACACGAATCGCAAAAACGTAGCGGGATCGGTGGGGGAGAGCGTCTGCTGCGGCGCTATTTCAGTTTTTTTTTACCAGAAGTTTCTAAGCGGACCAATTTTTTTCCATCGTCGGACCGTTTTTTCTCCGCAATCGGTTTTATGTATATGACTGGTTTTCGCCGAACCGCATGCGAATAGCTTTTATACGTCGTCGGGTGCCTATGCGATCGATCGGCGCGTTTGTATTCTACGAGCTACGGGGGCCCGTCGTCGACGCGAGAGTGAAAAACGGGGCCGCCGACGGCGTTACACCTCCAGCCCGTCACCGGATGGCACCCGAACGGGAAAACGGCCCACGTTCGCTCGATTATGGGAATGAAAAAAAAGGGGGAAAAAAGAAGAAAAATATATTACAATTTGATTGATAATTTCGACGCGCCTCGGTTTTCAACAATCGTATTGCGAAACGCGCGCGCCGCGGTCTCTGCCTTTCTCGCCGCGACCGCGCGCGTCGTCGTTTCTAACGACTGTTATTTGGGTTAGCTTTTAATTTTCTCGACTCTGACCTAGTGCGCGGCGGCGGCGCCACCGGGTCCGTCAATCATCGGCCGCCGCATGAATAATTATTGGCGCACGTTACGTGATACCACCACGCAGGAGGGTAGACATTACGGGCGCAACCCTTCCGCGTGTACATATATACCGGCTCGTCACGATTTACTCCCTCGTTTTCGGCGACCTCTGCGACGACCTCACATGTCGCCGACGCTGACGCCGACGCCGACGCCGACGACGACGACTACGATTTCGAAGACGACGATGACGATGACGACGATGACGCCGCATGGCGGGTGGTATCGATTCCCGGGGCAAGTTGGCCGATCAATTATTTAAGACGGGAGAAAAAATGTATTTTCTTTTTTTTTTACTTCCGTATAACGCGCGGTCTACTCTGTCATTTATACCACTACTCCCCGTTCGCACACACTCACACGCACCGGCCGGGTCGGTTCGGTAATGAGTAGAATTATTAGCGCTGTAGAAATACAACGACTGTCGACGACGACGGACGGTCACTTTCTCGATTCCGCGAGTGGACCGAGAATCGCGTTGATTTCACTTTGACGCGTGTCATCGCGCGTGTTCGATCGGGAGACTTGGTCCTCTCGGAAGATTGTGCAGTCTACGTAATAGTTCGAAAGGCTCAATTTTAAGGAAAAAGAAATTTAAAGAACTGTCGGTAACTGTTACTAATATGTTTACTAATATTCAATCTAGAAGTGGTTAGAATGTCATACGATTTGAATGTCACAAAAACTTGAAATTCCAACAAAAAGTTCCTCAAATTTTATCCTCTTACTTTTGTAGCAAAATATAGAAAACCCGTCGACACGGGTTTTTTTTATAAGTAGTGGAATGATAAAATATCGATCAAATTCTATGAAATCATGAAACAATGAAAAATATTTGGATTTAAATTACGAGATTCATATTCTAAAAAATACCGGAAAGTCGCAAACGAATAGTATAAGCGATTCTAAATTAAATTTGACCGAAATCGGATATTTCAATGAATTTCGATTAAACGATGTATAAATGAAGGCTGATGTATTCAATCTGCTCCGCTCAGAGTCGTTTTCAAAAGCAACGACACATTGGTTTCGAATTTCAGAACTGTTCACCAATATCAGTTGTCATCACCTTTATCTCAGTTTTCATTTCTTATTTTGACGGAAGCACGTGTACTAAATACTTATATAACTGAAGAAATCGTTCGAAGATAATGAACGCGTTTTTTTCGATTCCGTTGGTACAATAACGTCGTACTTACTGTGAATTTTTTCTCTCGCGATCGCTTGACGTCAATGAACCTCGACAGCTCACAGGACTTTCCGAATATTTCGAAAACCCGTTTGTCGCATTTTTTTTATCCGTTACGTAACGTACGCTGATTTTTTATCGGTATAACATCAAGGGGACGTGATCGCTATTACTGGGCGTAGAAAATGACGATTATTTTTGCTCATTATTACCTACTGTTCTTATCACGACCAACTCTATACTTTATTTCTAACTACATATCACATAATTTTGCAGGAACATATTGTTTTATTTTTATTTCGTCCACTGACTGGACTCTTTTACTCGGAAAAACTAGACGAATCCTCTCTAATAACGTCACGTTTTATTTCTCGCGGCCAACAGACAGAACAGGAATAAAATATGAACTGTAACCATCACCGGATATCTCGCACGACTGGAAGCATGACTTCTTAGTGAACTATTCATAATATAAGCCTACTCGACACAACACATTTTGTAATAGGCAGTGAACTTTTAACGAAAACTATCCAATCGAACAAACTGAATACAACTTGTACGCGCGCCTCCAGTTATTGGGTCGATGTACCTAAAATTGCTCAAATGTCGTATTTTAAAACCGATAAAGTAATAATAATAATTACAGTATTTTAACCGCGCTCTATTACATTAATTTGTTTGTAAAATTTCGGTCGATTCGTGCTCAACGCGTGGTGAGTAGCAACCGCAGGTACGCGACATCGAAACAATAATATAGTTCTCCGGGTTTATTCAATTATTATAGTCGAAACAAATCAGTTTTCGCGTCATGCGAACTCTACACATAATATACGTATATGCCTACGTAATACGTTTTAATCGTGTAACATCGAAGAGATATGAAAAGCAAAAAAAAAATAAAGAAAAAAAAACCTCGGGAACGTTTTATCGAAAAAAATTGTTTTTTATTTGTGTTCAATATTGTAATGTCAGTAAAAGTCACTTTGCGCGGAACAATGGCCGTTAAGCTTTATACAGCGTCTACTTGAATATCGTACGGATTTATCTTTGTTTGGAAAACAGTAGGTACCTGTTTACATAATACAGTCGGTATCGTTGTAACGATATCCTTAAAAATTTAAAATTTTCATGACGCACGGCCAAACGACCTCTCGCGTTATGTGCCGAGGGCGGGCGGGCGGGCGGGCGGGCGGGCGGCTCGCAGTGATCGTTATATTATTATTATTTTGTCTGATGGGATAATACTGTAGTTTTCCTAGTGCCGTCATTTAAGAGCCAAAAAGTTATTGTACACCGATACGTATAAATATGTCATTTGATAACTGTAGTCGCGCTAAATGGGCGCTTTTTCCCACAGACCCCCTGGGCCAGGATAATGGAACGGAGAGCTACAACTTACCGAGATTGGATTACTGGCCGGGCGCACTTTCCGCAATATATGTGCGTTTGGTCACAATCGTTTCGAGGTATGTATACGGCGTCGTCTCGGAGCGGACTAGGGAAAAGAGAAAAGAAAAACTTATAAACACGTAGAGATTATGGGGGCCGCGATCAAAAAGTATTCGGAAATGTCGAACACGTATCATCGACATAGTGGTGCGTTGGGATCCGTTGTCTTATCGCGATCGTTTTTCAAAATCATTTTACGATCCGCGTGCAAAACGAAAAAAAAAAGATACGTACCACCCGGCACCCATAACGGGCGATATTAGTGTGGAACAAAATTAACGGTCAGAATAATATCATCTGAACATAAAGCGAGCCCAAAACCGAATTATTTAACAGCTCAAGTACGAGATGGAAGAGAGGCGGTGTTTCGCTTGAATTTTCGAACGAATATTGCTCGATAAAATATATTCTCCTCGCGGGCCCGTCGATAGTCCAATTTTTTTAACGATTTTTTACCGATTCGTAATTGTTATTATTTGTTCAAATTCGATTATTAAGCGTGTAATTGAATAAAATGATACGAAACTCATCTGTTTTAGAAATAATAAGTAATAATAAATTAAAAGGACAATTATTTCACGTTTAACCGATTAATTTATTTTTTTATATTTTTTAATTTACATGTTATGAAATCCGCGTTTTTAACATAAACATTTTATTTTACTGAATAAAATTGAACCGTTCCAACGAAATATAAATAATTGCCTTTTCGTATTTTTGATGATATTAATTCTTTTAATTAACAAAATAAAAAAATCAACGTAGCATTTGCTTTCCTTAATCTTTAAGGACGGACAATCGCCCTTTATTTGTATCCTCCATTAGTTTACGCCTGTTTTGAGTTACAATAATCAATTAATTGCGACATGAATAGTTTTTGAAATTATTTTGAATAGAGATTGGTTTTGTTCTATAAAAAGTACAGTGGGATATTTAAAACCGAGTTCATTTGAGATGTTATAGAAAAACAAAGTAATTTAATGAAGGTTTGAATTTTCGCTAGTGAAAACTGTATTATTCCAAAAACAATTTGAATTATTTAAAATATTTCTTTACATTCGACACTAAAATTCGATTAGTTGAATGGAACATTTTTAATTGCTACGATCACCGAAAAACGTTCAAAGAATTTCTCTGTTGCAGAACATAAAAGTTATAATTGAAAAACTTATTTAAGGCACTTTACCCTTTTGAAGAATCCAAAGGTCTCCTAAACAATTGAAATTGCATCGAACCCAATACTCACGCACACACACAGATACATACGTGCACGCACGCGCACACATACGGACGCACGCACGCACACGGTAAAGTGAAAAACTGTTTTTTTTCTCAAGTCTTTTACTCGCGTATATCTAAATAATTAGGTAAACAATGTGTTTTTTTTTTGTATTTTTATTTCGCACTTTCATAAAATGAAAATTTGTTAAAAGAAAAAAAAAACGTGAATCAATAATGGTATTAGAAAAAAGAATAAAATCTTAAAACGCGTGTTCCTAATGTGTTATAATCGAGACGAGCGATAAAACGATATGAATACGTTTTCGGAAATAATCATAATCGCGGACGAACGAAACTATTGACAAACAATTTTCTACGATTTTTCATATCAATCATTCGCGCCGGAGTAAAAAAATATTTGTCGATTCTGAAGTGGTCGCGCGTTCCAGTTCGACGAACAACAGACAGTTTTCCGTGTACAACACCAGCCCGTTAATAATGACCGTTTGTCACTCCTATAACGATATCACTATTTGCACATCGTTATTATACCGAGTGTTGTTTACGTTACCATATAAATTGCAATACGTCCGGACACGCTAATAACACTTGACGAATAAACGTTAATATTTTTGACGAAAAAACAAAAAAAATGTATACCTACGTACGCAGATACTAGTATATGTTCGATGGCAGTTGACTCGACCGTCCTTATATTTTCCACGAGGTATCAGAACAAAACCAATCGATTCGTTATATAAACGTAGTTCGGCGAACGCGCCTTTATTCCCGGCCCGCGCAATAAACAACTCTGAAACTTGTGCGCGCCAATATCGGTAGATAAATAACTATATTATAATTGCATCGAGAGTAGACTGTATAATAACGCCGCTATACGTTTCCGCGGCTCCTGTCAAAAACATAATATATTATAATTGATATAATAATATAGAGCTCATAAAATACGAATGTCAGATTACCGGTCATGATTTTCTGAATTAATCTCGGCGAACTTGACGTCAGAATTATTTCGAGGAAGTTAAAGTTGAGCGCATTCGCCGACGATTAGATACGTAAAACCGGTGTCGTAAACGAGGGCTACTATTAGACTTCTAAAAGCCCACTCGACGGATGGACAAATAATCGAGTTATTCGATTAGTACAGAAAATTATTTTCACTGATAATTTCCTATTGAATCTAAGCATTTGCAGGTGACTTTAATACGTATCTACGTGTTAAGGATTTATTCGGAATGCTTTCTCAGTATCTCAATAGTCTTAAACGTTTGTCAGGAAAATAAATAAACACATTTGCGATGAACATTTAATGTCACAAAAAATACCAATGACAAAAATTATATGACGTTTTTCTTAATTTTGATAATGCGTTCTAAATAGCCATTCCATTTTCCAGTGAGTTGGGGGCGAAATCTTAAACAATTGCAATTAAGAAACAAAGAATAAAATATGTAATGTTAAATCGTGTTAACGTTAAAACCAAAATGATAACAACAAAAAAAACCACTCTATAGACTTCAGTTCCTCTTCTTAAAAATCCGTTTCTATATGCGCTCGATCGCCTATACAAGTCCAATCGCATCAATTAAAATCCTGCAAACGAACTTTCGCCCTGAACTCTTGGAGCAAAACAAGAAAATAAAATATAAACGTCGAACGACGGAAAGGAATATTGCTTTCGAGCGCAACGCGTATGCGCACGACCTGCTATCGAAAATACGGCAATATCTCATACAAAATCAGTTGAATAATAAGTGAAACATAACGGGAATATGTAGGTACCTACATTATTAACCATCGAAATCAATAGGAAGAGAGCGGGTCACGCAATACTAAGAGCAGGTACAAAAACCCCGACGCAACGCAGTGAATATTTTAGAGAGATGTATTACCTAAATAATGTCCGTTTTATTTTCCACGGCCGCCCATCGAGCATTGGAATAGAATGAAATCCAAACGGATTGATAATTCAAATAGCGTCGAAATAATTCATGGTCAAACGAGTGAACTTATTCACCACCACCACATCCGAACGGTTCGCGTTTTCCACGTTGTCGGTTGTAAATTATTTTTTCCCAAACATATACCCAAGGTACTTTATACTGCCGCGTAAGAGTATAACGTTATTATTATTATTATGACGTTGTTATTTACTATGATAAAATACCAAGTGAAAAATTTACTCTACCGTAATTCCAAATGTATTATAATAATGTACGCGTTCCGTTCGTTCGCTCGCGAGTACACCGACGAGCAGCAGTAGTGGAGCGAAGTAGTAAAAATGTCTGCGGACAATTTCCGATCGCCCCCGAGTCCAAAAAATATTTTATCCATTTTATTAGATTTCTATATCATACTCCCTTAACACGTTAGCTCCTATGATTTGCGTCGAAATATCTGTCACGAAACTGGCAGACCGTTTCCCTAGGCCTCCGTCGTAATCACGTTGCTCAATTCACGTTGTCCCTAGAAACCTCGATGCGCATGTAAAAATATAGTTTAAATGAAATGTTTGATATAAAATTAGAACATAAAACAACGACTGGTGCGTGTTATTAAATTATAGCACGTATAAATTCCCCCCGAGATTCTTTAAATAACGACGAAAACCACGTCTAAATCGGATGGGTTGGTTTTTGTTTTTATCGGACACATTAAAAACAAAACGAGGGCTGCCCTTGTGGCGGTATAGATTTAAAAATAGCCGTCGAATCGTTCGACGTGAAAAACAAATTCTGAATAATTCACGTGACATAATATTGGGATATTTTTTATGATCGTCAAGCTTTTTTCGATAGCCAGTTTTCGTCGTGATGTTCCATTTGTTTTTGTACATTTTAAATATTTCGCTATTTCCGCTAATACCCGCGTGCGTCATGTCCGAAAACGTTTCGATACAAAACCAATATTAGGGTTAGTATTTTCGGGTAAACAGTATACGTTTGATATTGTTTAATGACGTTTTCGGTGATACTTTTTTTTTATTTACACTTGTCGTATATAGTAGGTACTTTCTTAACGTGTTTGACGAACGCGAAAAAAAAAAAAACCCCGTTCTCAAGAGATTTTTAATGTAAAATATTTTTATTTTATTTTTCGGACTACGAGTATAGGTATCTATTTATTTTTTTTCATATAAAAAGTAATAAACTTTTGTGTTTGCATTTCCTTCACGTCTGTAGGAATTTATTACGCTCTATAAAAATTATTATAATTTTCAGGTCCATGATATATAACATATATATAAATATTATTTTCGCCCGTATTTACGGGTGGAGATTATGGAGAGGCTCAAGTGGTTTTACGCACTTGATGATAAATAAACATGGGATGTGTAGGACCATCGCCTACGTTTGAGTGGGAGAAAACGAAAGAAAAAAACCGTTATGAATATATTATTACGATGTTCTTCGAAAATTAATTTAAAATCTACCTACGACTGTAAATTTATTTATTTCTGAAAAATCGGCGACAATGGATATAATAATTCATAAAACTTTATCAAAACTATATTATTATTATCCTACTCGTAATAAGATTTGTGGGTTTCCTTTTTTTTTTTTCAGAATTTTAATACTTTACTTTGTTTTTCTACAATATAAAAATATCAAAATAAAAACGCATAGTATTTTGCACGATTTTCGGCAACAACTGTTGTTTTACACGCACTCCGTAATTACGAGATGTTTATCCAATATTAAATTTCGCTAATAAATCAAATTCACGAAATTTTCTATTATATTTGGAAACATGTATATTAACGGTCACGTATTGTACTAGTAATATGCTCATTAGTATATTATTATTTTATTGTTTATATAATAAATCGACACATATATTCAACGACGTCGACACAGTTGTTATTGGTCGAATAATTTATACGAAAAGTTGCATTTACGTCGTTCGTAACTTTCAAACTACGGAGAAAAAAAAACCAAATATGCGATTTTAATAAACAGATGCAATTTAAAGCAAATGACGTCCAGCGCCAAGGCGAAGTCAATCCGAATCTGACGTTCAAAATAGGTGTTGACGTTGAAAAAAAGAAGTCTGATTGCGCTGATCGGTACAGTTAACATTTCGAGTATTGTAAAAAAATGTGCATTTCGGTATTCGCGATTTTCTCTCGAAAACCCCGTGTTTATCCGACGTCTCTATATTTCGCGTTACCATTTAAGTGAAACGCTCTCTATACCGTTAAATCATTATTAGAACTCGTATCAACGTTGGACACTAGTCAAAAGTTTATCGGTCACAATAAATAATTATGATTGTGTATTTGTCAACAAGTTATAGACGCCCGATGCTGAAGTATAATATATAATGAATAGTTTGAACACGAACGGCATTGCGATAAAGTACAATAAAACGATTGTACGTCTGAGAGAGTGAAAAATATTTCACGTTTATCGTTGTCGGCAGATGGATAACTAAATAAAAATATGATTATCCTTGGTCGATTTAATGTGGTGTGGAATTGTACGGTAGTTCAATTCCTATAGGAACATCAGATTCATCGAGATAATTTAAAGACTTAATACGAGCAGGATTTAATTTAATGGAAAACCAAATCACAAGCTTATAGTAATACTTACTTGAGAAGTTCCTACGTAGGGATTTTTTTTTTTTAATATATATATATATAAAGGAACAAACAATTATTTCAACAAAATCGATAACTATTCCTAAATGGTGAATTTCTAAGACGATTAGAGATTGTGTGTGTGTGTATGTGTGTGTGTGTGTGTGTGTGTGTGTGATCGTCATGTGTGCAATTTATATTGTTAAGTATAACATTATAATATACTCGCATACTTATGGTAAATTAATATTATATTGTTATTATATACACCGCAATCTGACACGTCGATGTAGGCGTCAAAGTGTTTTTTTTTTCTATATTGAAATTATAATAATTTCTTTTAAAAAGTCAAACTTCTCGTTTGAACCCACGTTAGACTTGGGAAAAAACGTTCCTGCTTTTGTCTGAACTTTGTAGACAATCATCTATATACTATGAAAATAATATTGCACTTTCAAACGTTTACAGATACTTAAATAATATTGTTCGTGTGCACGGTGTGCGATATTATTATTAATTATTTATGCCGAAAGTCCACCTCCACAGATCGAAACACAATATAACGTTTGACCAATAAAAACACGCCGAAAATGAAAATCGAGTACCGTATGCTGGAAAAGAGAAGAACACTGTTTATAAAACTCGAATAAAAAACAGTTCAATTTTAGAGCGCAACTCGAAAAACAACACATCATACCTATTTACGGGATAATGGTCAAAATATTGTAATCACGCCAGTCTAGATAGCAGTTTCATAATAAACGCACGTGATTTAAGTTCTTCACATATTACTTTGTGTTGTATCGTTCCTACTACAATAAGTTATGAGTATACCTGACAAATTGGCGACGAAAATGGCACAATCAACGCCATCTGGCGAGTCGACGTCAACGAAGACCATCCACTCGCAAGTCATCGGCACTCCGGGAATTTTCGACGGATGTAAAAATATATTTCGCCGTCAACGGAATCACGCAGGAAAATAAGAAGAGAGCAATTTCTTTCAAATAAGATCGATTTCGGAGGAAGCGCATAAAATTCTATTAGGTCTTTGTTTGCCAAAGGACCCAGACTCGCTGTTTCTCGCGTCTCGCCGGCGATGTCGTTTGTGCTTTTAAGAGGCAATATTATGACACCACGTTTACGTATTTATATACCTATTATAATAAAATATAAAAATTTAAATTTTCCGACCAAAAGTTTAATGAATTTCAATACAAAAAAAAAAAAAACATACCAAAACAGAATCTTAAACGAAAATGTCGTGTTTGTAAATAAAATAATCGATTGGCTAAAATGATCAATTGCCACATCAATCAAACGATCCGATTTTACGCTAACAACGGATGGATAGATATCATTTTAAAATCATATTCTCTAATATTATTTTTCATAAGTTATTTAATTAGTTTTCATTCCTCTTCATAAGCCATCAGGAATTCATTTAAAAACACAAATTGCAATTTTCTCAACAGTTCACAACGAAAAATGCATCTTTTTCCATTTCCATACACACCCCAACGGGAATCAAATTTCGAAAAACTGTTGCGGCGTCAACTACCTCATATCAGATTGCCGTAAGTATACGAAAACGATTTCTAATACGATCGGAACGCGAGAATATCGATAATATTATACGCGTTGTTCTTCTAGCAATTCGTCGCACGCGGACCATAGAAGTGCGGCCGGAATGTTTATGCGGAAATGCATGATTTGCGGCGAAAGACAATTGTTCGCCAAGAAAATGCTCTACGATAGATGTAAGAGGGGATTATAGCTGCGAAATTTTCTATTGATAACTTATATAATAATTAAATCGTTTCTCGTTTTTATCACGCGAACAGCGTTAAATGGTTACATGCACAAACGGTGTATGAAAACCCAGGTATCGCTGATGTCGGAGAAAAAGAACAACAATTTCGTCAGCCGAGCTGAAGCGACTACCGGGAACGAACGGCCAGTCGCGGTGGCGGACCATCGACGACGTTTCGAAGACAACGCGGCAGCAGCTCGCCGACAATACCTGTCGCCGGCGGCTACCGGCATAAACCACGAGACGAACGCGAACCGACTAGGTTTGTTTTTTTTTTCGCTAAAATACGATTATTTTTCTTCGTTTTCATCGCCGCCCGGAAAACCTAGCGAGACCTATTCCGAAGAAAATCCTGTAAAAACACACATTGCGTTCTACAATTCGACGGTTTTATATGGAAAATCGTGTCATTCTTAAATATAACACTAGATGTTACGAGAAACCGAGAAAATGTTGTTTTACTCAAACTCGTGTTTCGCTACTTTTCGATTTTTAACGATTTATCGTTCGTTTTAGATCGATTCGAACGCGCCAACCCTTTCGCGGCGCAGTATCCGAATAACGAGGTGTATTTCGCCCGCCGAGCTGAAGCGTGGGCTGGAAACGAACGGCCAGTCGCGGTCGCGGACAATCGAAGCTTCGAAAACCACGCGGCAGCGGATCACGGACATTATCTGTCGCCGTTTATGCCGGCGGCTACCGCGGTTGCCAAAGAAAACCACGAGACGGGCGAAAAACCTGGTTTGTTTTACGATTATTTTTTTACGTTTTCATCAACCTAACATGACCTATCGTCTCGTATTGGATGGTTTTCGTGGAAAATCGTGTCATATATATTATGTACTTTTATAACACTAGATATATCGTTCAACACTAGAATGTTGTTTTACTCGAATCGTATTTCGCTACGTTTCAGTTTTTAATGATTTTATCGTTCGTTCTAGAACAATTATTCAAACACCAAAACGTTCTCGTGGAGCAATGTTCGTACAACATCAATATACAGATGCAAATGGAACAGAAATTCAAACTTTTAAAAGGTAAAATATCTACGTATAGTTCAAATAATATGTATTTGCTACAATATTTTAGAAAAGCCA
Source organism: Drepanosiphum platanoidis (assembly GCA_948098885.1). Lineage (NCBI taxonomy): Eukaryota > Metazoa > Arthropoda > Insecta > Hemiptera > Aphididae > Drepanosiphum > Drepanosiphum platanoidis. The sequence goes on from OX402528.1 coordinate 12,999,412, forward strand.
TGTTGCTGTACGCCGTTAACGTATTATTTTGTTTTCATAATGTTTTACCAGCCACCACGGACCTGAAAATCAAGCGTCTGATGGAAAAAAATAATAACGAGAAACAAAGAATAGAACCCTTGACAGGTTATTTTCTTTTCTTAATGATATCAAAATAAATTCACGAGTTGAACGTTTATTAAACTACTAACAATTTTTTTTTTACAAAATCATAGATTTAATAGACACCATGGGCCTGAATATCAATACGTTGATGGCTGAAAACAATGAAAAAGAACGGACAATTAGAAAGTTAAAAGGTTGTTTTTTTTTTTTTAAATAGTTAGATTTAATTACAGTCGGGGGAGGTAATATATAATATATGTATAAAATTATACGAAAAATCGAAAACCTTTTGATGTTTTTATCGAATACGTATATTTTTCATAGAAATCTCACCGAAAACGTCGACGCCGTGCAAAAACTGCGGCTTTCTTCCGCAAGAACCGTCGGGAATGGACCAAATCGGTGCGTATTATTTTTTATTAATATTTTTCTTCGTCAAACGATCGAATCGCCGGTATTGTGATGAAATAATTAAGGCCCAGATTTCAAGTGAATATTTTTTTGGTTGACCTCATACAATGCGTTCCAATTACATAATTCGTTAGAGCATTTTTAGCATTATTGGGTCATTTTGTCATTTTGCATATAATATGTTCAATATACTTTACAAATTTAGCCAATTCAAAATAAATTATTCGATTCAGTTTTTATCTTATCTTAATTTATTATCGACTGTCACCCGTGTCCCGTATTCGGTCAATTTTTTCCCTTTTTCAATGTCGTTTTTGTGGAAAAATGCATTTTTTAAGGGCATTTCCGGCTATTTTTTAGAGCATATTTTAGTACGGTTTTAAGTGCATTTAGAAAATCCGGGCCCTAATAATAATAATAATAATAATAATAATATCGTTCGTGTCGTGTGTTGTTCGCAGCGGACCCGGTCGCGGAAAGCGCCGATAATACGACGACGACGTTCGTGGGCCACGTGTTTCCGATGGAAGAAAGGCGATCGAACAACATCGCGGGCGAAGTACCGTTCGATATGATAGCGCGCTTGGTGCCCGCGACGTGGGCCGAGTTCGTCGCGAGGACGGTCAACGACGCGATGGCCGAGGGTTGGGGCGACTTCGGCGCCAAGAGCGAGTTACGTTACGCGAACGGGATCGTCGCACGTCTGAACGTGTTCGTGACCGTCTCCTTGATCGAAGGCAATCGCGCAAAGATCCGGGTGGTCGTGACGGAGGAGGACCCTTGGCGAAAGCTACGTTTGCGCTTCGTGATCGTGTACGACGCGCACGACGGGCACTATCGAGTCGTCGAGTGTCCCGTCGACGGTGATGTCGAGGTCGCAAGGAATGTAAGTGTTTTCCATATTTTACCGTATTCGTGTGACGCGTCACAATACGTCATACACACGTGTCATTAGGAAACGTCACTGATTGTCGACCATCAGTCAAAAACCACGCCGTGGTCGCCGACCGAAGAGTAAAAAATGTTTGTGATTTTTTACCGACGACGACCGGCCACACGACGACGTTCCAGTGCGGCTGTGTCACAGATCATAAAATCGACGTCGCAATAAGTGTTTGTACAAATGCAGTTTAAGAACTCGTAGAAATTATATTGTTCATATAGAAATGCATGTTGAAAAAGTCACCGAATTTCAAAGTATTTGAAAAAAAAATTGCTTTTTAATTTCAAAAGTGTATCCGAAAAAATTGAAAAACGATGGTTAAAAATCACGGCGGTATCTTTTTATCTGATGCAAAAATTTAAAAAAAAAACTTTCGATTTTAATTTTTTCTAATTTGCGAGTTTCTAATCGTGTCGATGATGACGTGAAATCTAATTCCGTTATCGACTGCGATTTACGATAATTATTTGTAAATTATAAACAATTAAAAGAAATGTCCAATATTAATTTTATAGTATTTATACGAAATACTTTTAATTTTATTGATTGGTTTTTTTTTTATTTATTTATATCGTAGATACCGAGATTTTCAATCAATTGTTTTTCAGTTTTTTCGGTGAAATTTTCAAAATTTCACATTTTCAAAAATATAGAAAAGCAGTAATTTTTTTTTTTTAAATACTTTTAAATTCATACTTTTCATACGTGCATTTTTAAATGAACAATATTTACGTGGTTTCTAAACTGCATCTGTTCCGAACGCTTATTGTCGTGTGGGGCGGTTCATATGAAATGAAATCGATTTGGAATAACAATAAAAGTAACAGAGTAACGCGTCGTCGGTTTGTTTGATAATTTTGCAAGAAAAACAGCTGTGCGATTTGTTCGTTTCGTTGAGAACAAAATCCGTTTAATCGACGAATTCAAATAATCGAAATTAAATTCATTTTGTTCGAAGAGCAATTTTATCTCTCATTTAAGTGGCCCAAACGACGAATAAATTGCTCAGCTGTTTTTTTTCCTCAAAATTCGCAAACAAATCGACGCGAATCACATTATTTTTATTTTTTCGTTAAAAAATGTCAAAAATCAACTGCATTTATTTTCAGGCATTTGAAAATAATTCAATTTTTTTTTTTTTTTATAATAGAGGCGGCGATTCAGACTATTTTAGGTTTTGAACCATTTATGGGTAAAAAATTCTTTGAAAAAATAAGCCAATCCAAGTCTAAAAATAGACGTAGAGTGTCTTGTGTTGCGCACGCGTCCACCACCCGTTTTGCGGTAAAATTCGAAAACTATACTATTGTATATTTTCAAAATTTTCCGAAAAACTAAGCTCACGCGTGTTAATAATACTGGATATGGATGGGTAAATTATGTTTTAGAGAATTTCGATCCATTCAGAATGGATCGGAACTCAAAATTATCCAAACACCTGCAACTGTTTCAATAGTTATAATAATAATATTATGTAAATTTCTTACGGGTTCGATAATTTTTTTGTTCTTATCTTTCTGAAATTTAGTATACGTACTCTATAACACGAATAAACATTGTCTGTAACTTTTTTTTGTGAAATTCAACTCTTAAAAGGGGTAAAAAGGGTGAAACTAGAAAAATTCGCCTGGCCGGAACCGCTTGAGCTTTGAGTATCAAATTAGGCCAGCAGTATACCTCGGTTCTCGTTTTTACGTGTTAGTTGGTTAGTTAGTTAGTTAGTTTATTACACACACACACACCGACGTCAGTCGGTCGGTCGGTAAAAATTAATTTGTACGGTTAAATTGTATATCTATATGGATATTGTGTGTTTTTATAATAAACTATTAAATAATAATAGCAGTCAGCTGATAACGGGAAAATGTCAATAATGATTGTTATTTGGGCCATACACATTTTTTATACTTAAACCCGGCAAAGACGGGTAGATTCAGCTAGTAAGTAATAAGTATTCGCCGTAATTACGTAACTCTTTATTTCTCTTACATGCATTCTTGATTTTATGCATAATCTATGGTAATAATATTATTTTTACTATTATTTGATAAATATCCATAGTTTTAATGACCAGCAATGGTTTTTACATTTATAAACTAATAAGTATACATTTTAAGAATCGTGCTGTTGTTTCATTGAAAATTCATGGTACTCGAACACTTACAATAGTGATTGGACACACGTTGAAAGCAAATAAATACATATTTTTAGTAAAGATTTTATAAGGAGTAATTTATAATATCTAATATTAATTATTAACTATTGTTATAACGAGATTTTTTTTTTTTCAGATCAACGACCGTTTCCAGACTTTTCTATTAGTACACTGCCGGGCATTTAAATAATAGCTAGACTTACAATCATAATTCTATATTATATTATATAATATCATACGGTTTCTCGTGCCAGAGGTTTAAAAATATCACGCGTAATAAACAATTTTACGATTCATAAAGTCGGTGTAATTTGTATTTGAATATAAAACTGCGTTTAAGAATTATCGTTAGATCCATAAAATGTCGATCCTAATTAGATTGACATGGCTGTTAGCACAATAATGTTTATTTTTTTGATCATTTGTAAAACAAGTTGGCGTTTTCATTTAATTTCGATTCTATTTTACGCACGCACACACACAAACGCACGCACTCATGCATAGGTGGATTTAAATTGTGGACAAAGTATAATTGTAATGATTTCCATTCGTCCGGTAAACATGTTTCGTGTTAAAAGTTTATGTTTTGCTATCGATTGGTAAATCTACGAATAGTCGTGACTTTTTTTTGGCATCAATAATACATAAGCATTAGATAATATTAGTTTAGACATCAACGTAAATCGCTGTGCCAGTTGAGTGTTTGAAAAAAAAAAACATTGAAAATGACAGGTGAAACAGTTTTAAAACCACATATTATATTATACATACACATATTTACTATCGTCTGAACACGAAGAATATAATATTAAAACTGTTGTGAAAAAATAATTTTGTATATAAATTATTTTTCGAAAATTATGTAGTAGTAGGAATAATAGGCGTTTTCGGGACCACTGATCGATTTGTGGCACATGGCAAAATATTGTTGTTTTAATTTAATTTTTTATCAATTCCCTCAATACAATTTATTTGGGTGAAAACCATGATTACATTGTAACTATTATTAATAACTGTTATTTATTGTAATAAAGAGAATTTATAATTTTATTCTGGCTGAGCGATACGCGCATACGTACACACCTCGACTATTTAATGAAAACTGCTTATTTTCTATAGAAACTAAAAACATATTAAGTACAATAATTACTATAGTTTACACGATTTAATATTAAAACTATATTTGTGTTTTAGGACAGTTAAGACCATCTACAAAACAAAAATAACGTAACGCAAGAGAAACGTCAGATAAGTATAACCGTTATAAGAGATTTCAGAACACAAGACAATTTCCAATTTTCTAATAGGATATTCAAAACTTTTCGGACAGAAAATCCACATCCGGTATCAGGACGAAAGCGTAGACGGGGGTCTATCGGATTCCCGGGCCTTGGGGACATGCCTCGTTTTACCTTCGGATTCACCCTTATCAAGGGCTGGTGCAGACCACAGGCCAACTCTCCCGAAAAATATCGAATGGTAGGTTATAGAGACGCCAAATAAATATGTTGAGCCTAATCTACCGTCGAAAAATCGCAATTGACCGGTACCATTGTGGACCAATAGAAACATCGTTTACACCTACGCTTTCAACCGTGTATTTTATATTTGCCTTTGCTCCGAGTAGGGTTTTCTCCCTTAATGGCCCTCACGTAGTAGATATATATCAAATTAAAAAAGTGACACTCGGATGAACAAAAAAATAATCTCCTAAACAAGTCCTAATGTTGTGTGCTATAATTGTTTAGTATAATTCAAATTGAACTTTGGGTGCTCACTCATAGACTACAGTTAGTGTGATAATATAAACTTCGGTTACATATATTTTTATTATAATGTGCCAAAAGAAATACGACATGAAAGTGGTGATACGGATGACGATATTACTAATGACGCGTATGACGATACGTCTTCAACTTCAGATTAACGTTGTGCTTTGTGTTGGCTGATGAATATTCAAGAAATGGGAAAAAAAGGGAAACACACTCGCACACAATACGTTCTACCGTATCACAAGCGAGTATAACGATTCAGCTTAATTTTTTCAATTAAAACACCGATTAACGTAAAGCACAACATTTAAAAATAGTCTGGGTTTTTTTTTTTACTTTACAACAAAAATGTTTTGAAATTTTTACAAAAGAATCTATAGGTAAATAAGTTTAAAAAAAAAATTAGGATATTTTTTTTTCAATGATTTTTACGATTGTCTTATGTTTTCGTATTTATCTGAAACTCGTATTGAATAGTTTTTCGTGTTTTTATAAACAAATCCGTAAAATTGTTGACATGGAGTTTACGACGACAATAAAAATCGACCTACGAGTTACTTACCGACACCGTGGAAACGTCCGCGAAACGATTGTCAATAGAAACACTAATTATTCTATTCGACTCGAGAAGAACCGTCCGGTGGATATTCTATGAAGAGCAGTTTTAAACGGCAACACTATTATAATATGATTTGTCCGTTTAGGGGAAAATGAGGACTCGTCCTGTAGAACGAAAAACGCGTGGCGTCAGCGGCGGCGTGCCGGGAACGTGCGAGGTGGCCCCAGCGATTTCACGTTGTTCGCGGTTAAAAACGTATTTCAACGGTTATTCGGAGTATTTGGCCGAACGCGGTCGAATAATAAAAAAAAAAAAAACCGCATTCGTATAATAATTATTATTATCGTTACACGTTTTGGCCGCGAAACGTCGAAAATACCTCACCGTCGCGGCGGCGGCGGCCACGGCGGCACGCGCGCGCGCGCGCACGCACTCTCTCTCCCCGCTTCCCTCGTCCCGACGATCGCCCGCCCCCGAACCGCTCCGTCGCCGGAATCCGCGTGTCGGCCGCCGAGAACGTCGCGCCGCCGCCGCCGTCAGTAGTACGCCGGGTGTCAGCGTCGTCACGCCGCGTCGGTTTCACGCGGGACAAACTGCATTCGCACGCGGACTCTGGCGGCACGCTCGAGAAAGGACTCTCGCCGAGGAAAACGGGTTTTCTCTCCCTCCCCCCCTCGCGTTTATCCTTTCTCCCTGCCCCGAGTCCCGTCCGTCCTTCCCCCGGTGACAGTGTGGTAATCGGGCCCGCCCGTCGTGCGGTCGTCGTCGTCGTCGTCGTTCCGATAAGCTTTTTTCGTTTTTCGGAAAACGAATCCGAAGAGAAAGTCTCGCCGCCGCCGCCTCCGCCGTCTTCGCGGTATCTCTGCACGTGCGTCTACGCGGGGCGTCGTGTCGAGGTTGTTATACGACCAGGTAAGCGCGAGCGCGTTTGAACAACGATTAGGAGGTACCCGGTCGATTAACAATAGATATATATTATTATGTATTATACATTACGAGAACGGAACGATCCCTTTTTGTTTTTTCAACAAACTTGGTCGGAAAATTGTTCTCCAAGTTGTTCTTGTTCCAGTAGAATTTTCCTCGGGCCGCGAGCAATATCGCCTGACCGGAGGAGATCCGGCATGCTCGAAATTAATCACAATACACTCAAACGGTTTCGCGACGAGAAGCGTCGACGACAGATCCCGATAGCGGCTCAACAGGTGCCGCATCGGATTTATCCGGTCGCGTCGCGATCTCCCGTCCCCGTCGACCCTCGCACGACACACGCAGGACCTTTCTTTATAGCGACGGGGCTCCTCGGGTTCTGGACTTTGCGATTCGGACGGATTCGCGCTCGAAAAACAATATTAGAACATTGAATGAGAAGATTTCTTTTGAAAACAAACGTTTCAAAGGAATTTATGCGAAATGTTATTAGTTTGCAAGCTGCATCGATTCATATCATTTTTATGTCCGTTGAATTTTCGAACGAATAATAAAAATGCGTGCATTTTTGTGCGACGTGCGTGGCAACTGTGAAACACACAACTTCTAATTTGACGAGACCTCGGAAATTGTTCGCCTCAGACTTCATAAATCCTAAGGACTGCCCCGAACACGCATACTCCGCCGTAGCAGGGGGTCGTCTCACCCGATAAATCCTTTTGTCGAATCCGTCACGGTGACGTTTACGACGTTTGCACGATTTCCCATCGAAACCGCCTTCGCGGCTCTTTGTTCCGTCTCGTTGTCCCAAACACATTTTAACGCCAATCGTTTTGTCCCGTTCTAAGAGTATAGGTTCCGTTTTTCCACATTTACTCAAATAAACAAAAAAAAAAATATTCAATTTTCCGACCATTTTATCATACATATATATTAGAATGTTTAAAAAAAATAAAAATATTTTCATTGTGGTTAAAATAAATTGAGTTGTCGTGTACAAGTGGAAGAGGGGGAGAGTAACAACTATTTCGGTTTTTTTGTCATTTTCTTAGTACGGTCACTCCATTATCGTCGTACGTATACGTTATTGGTAATATTTTTCGAATAGATCAAACGAAAACGCTCAACTGTGTGGTACGTGAAGCGAAAAACTCGAAAAAAAATTATTACGCAACCAATAGCATTATTGTATGCAACCTTTGTTACGAAGCTTAATAAACTATTTGTCTAGTAAATCGGTGTAATGATAAGTAAAAAAATTGTCGATAAATCCTTAAATGACAAACTTTAGGCAATATGTATTTAAATATATAATATATGTTTTTAAAACGTATTGTATAGTATGGTATTTTGGACTAAAACGTCATGCATTTGATTGGGCTGAAATCGATGGTATATTCAACCTACTGAATGTGCACCGCGTGCTTTAGAAAAAAAAAACATAAACAGTAAATATTATAAAAAAAATATTTTATTATCAAAATACTTTATTGATGTTTAAAATAGTGAAATACTATATTTGACGAAAATTTCGTCCTTTTCAGTTACACCGTATACTATCGATTATATCGCAACGTGCAATCGATTGTGCGCTAACTATAGGTACGTCGCTTGCTGTCGCGTGAAAGTATTTTCATTACGGCGGCCGTGGCATTTAGCCACTCGGGGTATAATCATTCTGTTGCGCTTTGTCGATTGTTCGCATTGTTCCTTATTAGATCGTACGTCTATGACCAATGACAAGTTCGTTTTCCATATCATTTTTTCCCTCGTTATATTTTCATAAATTATTCAGTGTTTTTGTGCCATAATGAGTCTTTTATTTCATAATGTAACTTAACGGCCCTAGTAGAAATTACATTTTCAATGAGTGATTTGATTTCTCAAGGTGACGTTCTATGTTTGTTCTGAAAAAACTGGAATTATAAAAATAATTACGCGAAAATGGTTCTGTAAAAATATTAGACGATTTCACTGCGGACAATACCGACTCCGGCGGCTGCGTGTCCCCAAACTTTTGCGAGAAAACGCGAGAAAAAAAAATAACAATTGACGATAATTTAAATTTTAATCATAAACGGTCATTTAGTGAAACGTTAGATACATTTTTAATCAAACACGCGAGTAATAGATATTCGAATGAATCTACGGGAAAGTTTGAGTTTTATTCTCCGAAAAATTAAATAACCAATCGTATAAACACGCGTGTAATAATAATATCATACGATTGACGAGCGTGCTCCGGATTCATCGTTTGCCAGCGACACTAAAAAGTAACGGACTGAACACATCGGACCCAGACTTGTACGATTTCCCCCCGGTAAAATTATAAACAAAATTATAATTTCATTTTTATGATCAGCCATTTAATTAAACTAAAAGACAAAACCATTCGGCTGTTATTTAATGACATTGTAGTGTGTATACACATGTATGAATACCTTCATAATTCTGTATATTATTTTTGATTGTACACAGTTACATAAACATTTTATTGCAATAAGTTATGAACAATAAAAATGAAAGCCGCAGTAGAATCATCGCCCTTAGCGCCCCCTCAAGTTAAACGCACCCCTCAAAACTAAAATGCCCACAAGGAGGTGGTATCGCCCACGTTGGGAATCACTGATTTTCACTATAATATTGTATTATAGTTGTAATAATATACCCATTTGTCATTCGTCGACGACCCATCCACGACCAACCGACAAAGGTTTGAGCGGCCGACATAACGAAATGCAACGGCGCGAGTATTTTTTCGACGGTGCACAAAAACAATACGTGCGTTTCAGCCTATACGTCGTCGTGTAGACGGACACTTCATCGCACCGATTCAGACAAGGAACACTCGTCGACGTCGAGTTTTTCCGCCGTCAATTTATCGATTATCAATCGAACGTCAATGTATATTATACAACGCTGCAGACGACCCGTTTTCATTGACGTCCGTGCCCGTCGATCGACCGAGAAAATGGCGACCCAGACAGTCGGCTGACGGGGGCACAACAGTTGTTTATCGAGTGCGATCGTAATAATGACAATAAACCGCGTACTTCGTCGGGACACTCGTCGTATCGTACACTCGTGGAATCGGGGTTACGATCAACGGAGTCGATGTCGAGGAAAACCTTAATGTACACGCGGCGGCGCAAACCTCTAGTACGTGTATACGTCATCATTGTGTATTGAAGAAAAATGTACCCGGCCGCTTTATTACGATTATTTGGTATAGACTTTGCGTTTTAAATTACGGTAAAAACATTTCATGCGCGCATTGAAATTTAATGTAAATCACTCGGCTGCCGCGCGCGCACTCGACGTCGAAGATCGTTTAACGCGAATAATATGCAAGATATTTATGTCAGACGAGCGTAATATTACGTAAAAAATATAATATATACATTATGAAAAAAAAAAAAAACTAATATGACACAATATTAAAATATACGTGTATATTTATACGAGATTCGGCTTGCGAGACATTTTAATTAAATCATAATGAAAGTTTACACCCCGTGCAGATCACTGAACAAGACACAATAAAAGGCGCATTACGCGTATTTCAGTCGTTTAATATTATAATATATATAGTGTTGATAAATATAAATATGTATAATATATTTAAGAATGACATCGTATTCATTTTCTGATCTCTGTCGAATTAATTAAAAATTGTATGAAAAAAAAATATGAAATGCGTATTTTTACATAAAACTGTCGTTATAGTATTTTCACGCGTGATGATAATTGCAGACACGGCACGTGGAATTCCGCATGAAATGCGAACCGTCATCGGACACCGGATAATCGATCTTTGTTCGTATTTTTACATGACGTTTTGCAACTGTGTGTCTAGTATGGAAAAATAATTGAATAACGTTGTCGAGTTGGAAAATTTCACCCGGCACGAATCAACCCTCTGTCAATATGTGTATAGATTTCCCATTTATTTACTAGATTTCTCTTCGAAATGTCAAATAAATACGTCAAATCGGCATCAACCGAATGAACGTATTTTTTCACGGAAACGTAAAAACAGTATCGAGTACATCATATTATGTACATACCCACATCCGCACTAATAGTTTCTTCGCATTCGTTCATTTGATCTTTCGATAGTTTTAAGAAAATCAAAAACACTAAACACGCGGGTTCCTACATTTCACCGAAACGGGAATATTAGACATGAGATCGAGTAAATTGTATTTTCAAATTATCATTGTGCGTTAATCGTTTTAATATTCGACTAATTAAGTTTCCACATCAATTAATTAAGGTAACAACATTAATATAATACTATTATAATAGCGATTATAATAATAATATAATTGCTTACAGCATTAAAATATATTTGTATAAAGAGCTATCATAATTTAATCGAATTGTTCGGTGTGTATTTTATGTTTTCAAACCATTACATTATTCATAATCTATCAAAAGAAAATCATCCCACCGTTAATTATCTCAGAATACATTTTAAATCAAACGTACGATCAGAAATGCTTTACTACCGTCTGACTTCTCGAATAATCATAACAGCCGAACGATAACCGTTGAAGTGAAACGCATTGGATTGGTAATGTAATAATATTATCCGTAATATAAAATAAACACGAAATGCTGAGCTCTAACTATTTCCGAGCTGAAAGTTTTGAAATCGAAAGTAATTAGATAAATAAACAATGCAACGTCGCGATTGAAAAAATTCAAGTCAAACACGGAAAAACAGACTCCGAATCGAGTTAAATCATGAATAATTATTTTACAACTACTCTACTTGTCAAGAAGCACTCGACGATTTACGGGAAAATAATGATACTTAAAAATAATGCTAATAAATGCTAATATTATACTATTATTCGGTCCAGATTGAAATTAATTCAAACGTTATTTTTCTGCGTTTCAATTAAATGAACACCTGTGGATAGAGTTTCGATGGTATGTGCGTTTACCGGAGAACTTAAAATTATAAAAATTCATATTTTCATTTCAAATCGAGATCGGAGTATTTCGAAAAAAATAAATAAACGTTTCAGATTTTTTTATCGTGGACGTGAATTGACGTCGTTAAAGTGCATTCAAAATGCAACAAATAATCAATGTCATTGTCTAAACATGTATGTATATATATTTTCGCTGCACACGAGAAACAAAAGTCAAGAAAAACGTTTTAAGATTTAATTGGATAATTTCAAAGGAAAACAAACGAAACATCATCCGTCCGCCACACCGAATTGTCTTTATGTAAAATATTATCAAATTTAACTATGTAATTAAATTTATGTACAAATACGTACGTGGGCTGTGTGATTCATATTATCACGAACGTGAGTTATTTGATAGTTACAACAAAAACAATGTTAATTTTAAGTGACCTACTTAGGCTTTTAATTAATCGTCCGTACACGTTTTGATACGTTTGAATAAAATTATAAAAATACTTACCTAAAACTGAAACACGAGGATTTCGTATTAAAATAAAAAAAGTTTTTATTATTTCAAATTACCCGACGAGAAATACGGACCCGGTGTTGTTGACATAAGTAATACATATTACCCCTTGTCTTTGAACCTGAAATCTAGCCAAGACAAAAAATTACCATACTTTAAAACACCGTTTTCAGTGGAGACCCCAATGCCGTACGATATATTGTTTGTGTAACTGTAAATGTATTTTATTTATATGAAAACAAAAATGATGTTAGATTTTTGAACTATTGGCATAAAAATCTAAAACCGTCAACTTTACGTAGAAATAATTAGGTATCTCAATCAAGCAACGAAGGTCCGTAATTTAAACGAGCATTTCGATGGTATTTTCATAGAGACTGGAAAACAAAACGGTTTCTATAATATTCTCTAGCGCTATTATAGTTTTTGAATTATGAACAAAGTTGAAATGAATCTTGTCGTGATATGCAATTTTTCGGTAATTTTTCATTAAAGATTTTCATTTTTTTTTTTCTTCGGATTTTTGAAGGTGGTACAATAATATGCGAAATAATCGGTGCAACGTTGTTCACAGAAACATAATATTATCGAGAAAAAACAAATGTCGTCTCAAAACATCGAACAGTTTTGTTGAGTTGCAGCAGCGGCGATTTCGACTGTTTTCAAACGTCATAGCTGGTGTAGAAATGAACAAATCACATTTCAGCTACCGATTGTTGACCGCCGCCGATGTAAAACTTTTGTCAGACGAATATTGCACTGCGCACTGTTTCGTCGATGAAATTGAAATCATCCCGATTTCGCGATCGTCTAACTCTTGTCGCGTAAAAAAACAGAGAGATGAATATTGTTTCCGACTGTTATTTAGAGGGATGATCGAGACGGACACGGGTGTAACTTTTGGTGTCGATTGCTTGCACAACGCGGCTATATAACGGTTTGCGCCGTTCGCGACTCGCGTTGTGCCGAACGGTTGTAGAAAACAGTTTTTTTTTGTCGCCGGTTTTTCTGTTTTTTTTTTTTTGTTGTTCAAAACGGTTGAAAAACGTACGTGTTGTTACTGCAATAACGTCAGGCATATAACGTGTCAATAAGCAATTGGAACGGCGCGGGAGGTGTTATTGCGAAGTGTTTGCCGCGCAGTGTTTATGAACGCGCGTACGTACGCATTTCGACGCCATAACATTACGGTCGTGTGTAGGAATATTATACGAGTTGTTATTTTGGACATTTCACTAATCTAGGAATCTAAACACTCGGGATATTTTGGGAAATCGCACACGTTATGTAATTTGAAAACGTTACCACACCGCACGAGCGTAACTCACCACGACGCCAACGTATCGCATAAAATAAAATATTATACTTTAAACAATTCAATGAATACGCGAGCGCGGTGATATTTATCGTATTGTCGGTCGTATTTATTTTATGTGTTTTTTTTTTTTTTTTGTTTTTTCCGTCTTGGAGTTTTCTATAATGGGTTTCAGAATTTAAACGATATAATATACCTGATGTAATATTGCAGTGTTCGCCGTCGTCGTCGCCGCGTGTCTTTTCGAACGTATTTTATCCGATTCGTCGCCGAACGGTTACACGTGTAATACGACGCGTCGCGACGGTGCTTTTCGCTCACATAATTTGTATTACACTTAAATATATACCGATCGAGTTGATTGGGAATAAAGACTTTAGATTTATTATTATTTTTTCGCAAGATTCCCGACAAGAAGTTATTCGAGAAATATTAAGAGAATACGATTCGAAAATGAAACTAAAACGATTTACAAGCGGTACGTTTTTTTATGAGCGTAATGACGAGTTTATATTTTAGTAGGTGTAATATTCGTTTGAACGTAATATTACGAATATTAATAAAAATATCAATAACTTTAAGGAAATTACATAATTACTCTATCCATGGGCGTAATTTACACTTTTTTTTGTAGTGGGGGGGGGGGTCAAACTTTTATTCATATTATTATAAAATATATCCCATCGACCTGAACAAGTACTCGTATAATCAATGTCGAATTCGTGGGCGTCGTCGTAAAAAAGGCGGTGCATTATTTGATTTTTTTCGCAGGTAAACGATGCTCGACAAGTATTCCTCGTAGCTCACCGAGAACCCGAATTTTTATCTATTCGTATTTTTTTTTACCTTATAATTCCATTTTATAAAGTGTATTTTTAAACGAAGCGATATTAAATTCAGAAAACAATTGTGGCGATGTAGTCGTGTTCAAAGTCCAAATTAAAAAAAAACATAATAAAACCGGTTGTTATTGTCTCGTCGCGTTCTATTTAGAAAGAAAACGGCAGAGCGGGTGCTAACTTATGGGTGAGATGAAATCGATCAGACGATTCTAATCGTTAGTTTTCTCTCGTCAATGTCTATCGGTTCGCTGTTTCAGTCTTGTTCGCGTCACCGTCAGACGACGTCGTTCAAAAAAAATTCATTGATTTGTTCGCTGTCACTCGTGTACGCAATAGTTTTTCGTTTCAGCCGAACTCGTTTATTTCGATTAATAATGTTAAACATTTCAAACAAATTATCATTAAGAATAATTAAGTTACGGCGGACGTCGCAGTTTTACGTACTATACCATGTTGAAGTTGAAAGTCCAGTGATAGAAAATAATTTCCTTGCTGAGCAGGAAGACCTATTTAATATATTTCGTCCTTTTATCGTGATAAAATTGTGCAGTTAATCCCGCTTTAAGTCAAAGGGGACGTAAAGTGCGTTGATTGCATCGAAAATAATTCTTTTTTTTAAATGCCATTGTTTTGACGTGTGATTTTTACGAAAATAAGTCGCCTCGTCCAAAAAATACACTTAAAATCATCTCTGAATATGGTAATTCTTTAATAGTTTCATTAGTAAAATAAAATAATCTACACTTTTTTTTTTTTTTAATGACAAAATAATCAACATGAAACTTCACGAAGTCATTTTTTTTAACATAATTAATTGTTTTGATACGGAAGTCCCTAACCATAAGGCGTGGATTTATAATATGCAAATTAAATTAATTTTTTTCCAAGACCTCTAAAACAATGTTTTTCAAACTTGAAATTCATTTCATACATCGTACCTAGTGAGTATTTAAAAAAATGAAAATTTTAATTTTTTTTTAATTTTAGCTTTGTTTATAATGGAATATTTTCTTTTCAGTGCATTAAAATCCGTATCCAAGGTACAACATTATGTTTTCTGAATAGAATTGATCTACTCAACACATTTGAAATCCGGCGTATATTGAATTGGTAAAATTATCAAATATTCTACTGAAATCATTTTTAGTTTTAGTTCTTAACGTTCAATTATTATCGATGATATAATGGTATTGAGATAAAATTTTGAATTGGAACTATTGAAATTATTCGGTAATTTATTAAAACCACCTCGAGTTTGTAAACTCAATTAAAAACACTGGGCGGTCAATATTAATCGAACGAAATAAAACAGAAGTTCTAGAAACGAGACTAAAGATAATTAATCACCAATACCTTTATAAATATTTCACAACAAATAAATCAAATACATTTTATTTCCTCGAAACGCAGTCTATACATTTCTCGAACTTTCGACACGACCAAAATAATATTGAGATTACTAAAATATTTTATACGTTGAGATCTGTGGACCCGTAAAGTTTGAGAATGTTGAAATGAAAAAAAAAAATTAAAAAATACGTTTTACGAATGTATTTATTTTGTTTGAAAATGATTTATTACAATAATTTTTTTTTTACTAAATATTTATACATTTGAGTAGTATAAAAATATAAAAATTATTTGCTATTATTTCTTTTCTTTTTTTGTATTGTATGACATCAACGAAGAGTTATTATATTTCGTATTTTTAAGTTTATTTATTTATTTGTTTTTTTTTTTTTTCTGATTAACTCTCAGGTATACTTTGCACGAAGTTTTTCTAATAAAAAGTTATAAGCAATTTTGGAAACTGTTTCGAACATAAAATATAAAAATCGGGCATACCACTGTTGTAATTGAATATCTACTATCGATCAGAATATTATTGTCACCGGTTTGAGTAGATTAAAACGTGACACACTATCCGCGAGTGGATATACTATGGCGGTATTGTTTTAACTTTTACGTTGCGTGAACATAATTCCGCGCTATTGATTTTATTAGATTTTATTATTTATTCACATTCCTATTAATAATAAACTTATTTATTATCGCATTGCATGTGTTCGCGTACTTCGCGATTCCTTGGCTCGAAAATCTCGTTAAATATCACTTATTATATGGTTATTTTAAATAAGAATTTTTATTACACGTTTCCGCGATTAAAAACACACACACGCCTTACCTATATTGTCCAACATTTCTCGACGTATATGTAAGTATATATTGCTTTAATGTAATATGATAGAAATTCGTCTTATTCGATGGGATTGTTAAAGACGTAAGTAATTCATAACGGTTATGAAAATAGAAAATAGATAAATGCGAACAATTTATAGTTTTAAAATGGTATTCTTTAGTGTAAACTTCAAGTGTCATCGAAACTTTTGTCATCGTCCATTAAAACTGCATGTGTTACATTAAATAACGGTTTTCGTACCCACCATAGAGTTTTATCACAGAAATTCGTTTCACTTGAAAGCGACAAACTACAATTTTAAACATTGCACTTGACATTGCTTTTATTCGTAGGCAAGTATGCTAACGAATATGTGGCATTTTGAACGCACGGCGAATGCAATTTATTTTCTACTTAAACTTTGGGAAAATAAAGTACCAAAAAGTTGGAAAGCGCCTTGGCCTGGGTTTTATTTTTAATTTCCGTTTTTACGGCGATTATAATGTCTTGACTTTATTATCAAATATTTTAACGAAATCAATAGTACATAAATATTATTTCAATGTAAACTAAAAGAACACAATAATTATGACTATGAAATTATTTGCTACTAATCATGAACGTTGAGAATAATTGAAACGAATTGATGATTTTGAGGAATATGTTTTAAAGAAATTTGCTCGTCGTGGTACCTAAGATTAATACTTGATTTTTTCAGGAATCATTTTTACCAACAAATTAATCGTCAAAAAAATTTATCTCCTACGAGTACATATTTGAATAAATTAAAACCTTTTCGTATATTGTTAAATATATTATTACGGCGCATTATTTTATTCAAAATCTTTAGCTTTGTTCTACACGAAAACAAGTATACGTCGTGAGACGACGTGTTGGAAGTATGCCGAAATGTTCAGTAAAACATAACATCTTTTACTTTGTAGTTTTGGAAAAGACAAATTTCTTAAGTACACTTTATTACTCGGGTCGTTTTTTTTTTTAAATTTTTCTAAAATAACGAAAATAAGAAAATATAAAATTCTAACGTTCTTAAACAAAATGTGATATTTTATTAGCGCGTAATTAAACGGGTGTTTTCTCAAAATACCTACGCAAACATTGTCTCAGCTTTCTCGTCTAATTTTATCCTGTTTTCATTAATTTATATAAACGTCTAAAGCCTATTGTTAGTTATACTAATACCGAGCGTTTTGCAGTGAAATCACATAAGTAAAATTAAGCGTACATTATTACAATATCGTAACCGTTTACAGTGCACAATATTATATTAAACATACAAACGTAAGACTAAATCATTCGTACGGATGAAAATATGTATGCTTTTTGTTTTTCTTTCGATTATCTTTACCCGATAGATGTTAAATACACTTTAAACGAGAAATTACAGCACAAAGAGCACGTTCATCAGTGTATTTAATGTGCTCATACTGAGTTATCTACTGATAATAGACGCGTATCAAAAGTATAATAGATAATACACAGTATACCATTAAAATAAGTCAACTTCGAAAAGTTATTTTCACCGACGACGTGCCGACAAAAAAAAAAAAAAACAATACGAAGACGACATACAGTAAAAAATAAAAAGCAAAACATCTGACCTTTGAGCGCAAGTATACTCGTATAGTAAATTTTTTGAAAAAAAAAGTGGATATAAATTCTATCCGACGAACGGGTTTTCTCGCGATGCAGCAACAAAAGTTTTGAAAAAATGGCTTTTCGCAGAACTTTGTCTTACGAACCGACTGGCGATTTACCGATAACACCGTTTAAAGAAACTAAACCAGTCGGTTAAAATGTGATAATGTCATTGTACACTGTATACAAAATAATATTTTTTTCTCAACTACCATATTTTTTAACACCGTTCGTTTGAAATTTTCAATTTTTCTTTTTCTTTTTAAAAACGATATTTTTACTAACGCCTCTCTCTTCGAAGTATTGTAATATTTTTGTTGTTCTTTTCATTTTCGATTTTCCTTGATACGTTCGTAAGTTTTCGAAATAAACGAAAATGTCTAGACCGCAGGGACTCGTATAAACGACATTACCTGTTGACGCTTTCATTTGGCATAGTTTTTTTTTGTCAGACTTACAGCGCCGAAAACGTAAAAATGGCGCACAGTTTGTGGACGTCGTGTGATCGAAATATCTGGTAGTAAATCACGTGTCATTTGTACAAGGATTATTTTAGTTCCGGGTAATTTACGATCTCATTTTTAATAACTATTTTGATCCCGCGCGTTATTTATTTCTTCGGTGATTTATTATTATTACGGAACAAATTTACCGAACCTTAACAGGGTTATTTGTACCTACGTATATTGTAATGCGATATCAAAGAGAAAGTTTCGGATAGTTTTCTCGTTTCTTCTACACGGAGTAAATTATCCGATTTGATTGCTAACCGAAAAAGGTTATTCCGAAGAAAATGTTATTATTCTTAAAATATGTTTTTCGATCGTCATGCCGTTTATCTGATTGTTTCGCATAAAATGAATCAAGTTATACGTTGTACATTTACTATTCGGCCCGTTTTTCTGCCATCCCGTGAGCTCGACCTCCTGCAAGTATGAGCCACAGTAAACGTATATAAATTATATAATATACAAGTATAATTTAATGAATAAAATTTCTATCGAAGAAAACGACTCTCGGAAATTCACCACGATTGTTTAAGGCGGCCGAGTTGACGCTACTTTTTATCGTCGTCGTCACCGGCGTTTACCGAGTTAGAAGATGAAATACCGTACGGAAAAAGGCGAATCACTCATGAAAATAGCTCTTTTTTCAGTTAAATATTACGAAAAATAAAATTATCGTTGGAATCCTTAAAATTCTATCATAAATTTGGTAAATTTAATTTTATAGTTCAAAGTGTTCTGATTCGCTTTTGATCGTTTTCATTTTAATACTTATTTCTATTGTTCTGTTAACGATCTAATTGTAAATCCATCAACCGATTTTCAGTTGGTATTTTGGAATAAACGGGCACACGACAGACATCAGTGACTGCGAAAAACACGTGAATCTTATTCCGTTAAAGTCAACGAAAAACGCCTAGTAATTATATGACGTTTATTATTGGATATTTTTACAACATATCACAAACACTGTTTTCCATCTTATTAATTTAAAAGTCGACGTGCTACGGTGCAAGGGAAAATCCAATTATTATAAAAACCGTAACATCACCATAGTATGACCGAAAAGGAAATCATTGTTAATTGTAATAGAATAACTGAAGCGAGCTAAACGTTTACGACACAAGTTGTTGGTAGCGAACAGAGAGTTGAGCTGAAAAGTTGTTTTGACGATTAATTGTTTTCGCATTTGATTGGGACAGTCTTCGTGTAACAACATTTCATTGTATTCGTTAGACGATAATATATGCAATTCGTAAGACTTACCGGACGCCAGAAAACCAACCACAAGCCGAATGAAGCACCAGTGAACGTTGTCCGATCTCAAATTTACAGTGTTTTCTTCCGCGGTCGATATACTCGTTCACTAGGAATCGTTCCGAAATAATAACGCGGTCGAATATTTCAGAAAAATATCATAATTTAAATCATTGGAAATCTATAAATCGAATTTCTAATAATATGCTCGAAAGATTGTTACGCTTTACGTTTTTGTCTCTTGTAATCGGGTCTGAGGTAGGTATAATGAAAAATATTTAAATTCGTTTTATCAAATACGATAACCGGGAATCAAGCACGATTGCACAATGTTATTATAAATGATAAAAAAAAAAAATGAAATATTTTCATCAACGACCAACAGTAGGTGTTCATAACACTATCGTTATAATCGATATTGTGTAACCCTTAGGAAAGAGACCCTTATTTTTTCGGGGAATATTTTGAGTGAGGATAAACACGAAATTATAATAACTGTGTTGTCGTTCTTTTCTGCTTTTAGTTCCGATTGTTAAATAAAAACACACGGCCATTGTTATTGGTATTCCAGTAGTGTTGATACAAATGTACAAATAACATACTACGTTTCGCGACGAATTGTGTGCTATTTTTTTTCTCTCAAAATTTCGTCCACGTCTAAAGTGGTCTTCGCTTTGCAATAAATTTATCGCCAGTTTATTTTCAATCAATTTTGCGCTCTAAATAGTTTTTGTTTGTACTAAAACGTAAAGGAATTTTGCGTGTTTTTTTTTTTTTTTTTTTGTAAACAAATAAGTCGTTAGTTACCGAAAGCAAGTAAATTCGTAATAACCCAGAAACATCGAAATTTAGCGCCGAGTTTATTTTACGAACCAAAGTTCAATCATCCGCGTTGTTTCACCAACGGAAACCGAACAGTCTTATCGTCGGCGCCGTCACTTTTTGACGTTCAGCACGATAAATGAAGTTGTTTTTTCCCACAATGTGCTCCTCATTCGTCGTCGTGTTGTGGTTAATTAAATTGAAGACGTATAAATAAATTCGATTTTCAACGAACGTAATAATATATTATCATAATAACGTACACAAACAAAAACAAGCGAAAAAAAGAAAAGAAATCTCTGCCCACATTTTATTAGCCGACGATGACGTGGCGAGTGTTCTCTTGATTATACGACCTAGGTAATCAATATTAAATGATTTCCATTACTTCGAGCACTACTACTTACGCAATAGTGTGATCGTCGTTAAACTCGAAAACAATTTTTTGTATTGATAACGTAGTCATCGTGACAGTTATTTGTAACGCAGTAATAATAGACGTTTTTGTCATCGGTCGCGTCAAACGGATTGGCTATTTTTAAAATATTTTAAAACAATAACATCGATGGTTTTTGACAATGAACGCCGAAAAAAAGTCCCGCACAGATATCATGCGCGTGATCATTTCAATGACATTTATTTATAATCAAATCGTAAACATGTCTCCGCGTGTACCGCCCGATTCAATTATTCCTACATTTATGTGTATTTTTAACCGAATAATTGCTGTCATGTTCGGTCGAAATTGAATATTTCATTACACCGACTATGTCACAGTGTCATACATATGGGGATATGAATATATTTTGTTATTTTTGAGTTATGATTTTAAAGCAGAATCCCGGGATTTTGTATTTGGACCCTTGTGGATTAACGTGTCGTGTAGTTCATGTGGAGGGTTTATAATTTCGAGCTTTTCCGATACTTTCCGGTATTTTGGAATATTCCTAAGGACGGCTTATGGAAATTCATTTGTCCAAGACGTTTAAGCGATTCAACTGATTGGTAGAATAAGAGTAAAAATCGTTTCAATCATTATTGAATTATAAATATAAATATAATATAATTTCGAGAGGAACGGATTTGTGAAATATCGATACTGTGATTTCTTATTTTTATAAACACACTACTACAAGTAATTCGGAATTCACAATTGTGTACTTTTCGATATCTATTCAACGCGTCGTGAAACGTTTTAAAAATAATAATCGGAGCACTGAAAAACCATTGCTATTCGTAACATAATATGTAACAAATATATCACTTCAATACTATTTATACCATATTTTCGTACGAGAACGTATTATATAACAAGGGCACATATTTTCAATATCATTTGCGAACTTTATATTCCATTCAATTTTCGTAATGAGTTTTCTCAAATCGAGTTATACACTCGTGAGCATATTATCCTAATGATTTACCTTGGAAAAAAATAAATGCGTACGTTTCTTTTTCTTTCTTTCTTTTTTTACGTTCAACGAATCGATTGAAATGCTTACCTACGTCGTCGAGAGTAAATATTATATCGATTATCACGATTATTATCCCACGGTTGTTCTCCAACTATCGATTGTACATTTAAGTCAGTCTCCTTCCACGTTCCAGTCGTCCGTCGTTACCGTTGTTTCGCAAACACTAATAACAAATAATTATTTTCAGCCGTATACTACCTACCCCGGCCGAGCGATCGCCGTACTCGGTATACAGTGCACATTATATAATATTAATGGTTAGCGTTCTAGCCTGAGGTCTGTTCTGACTTCTACCTATCCGGGGTGGTATGAAGTGGGATATACTAATATCGCGCGGGCAACGACACTCGACTTACGAGTACTTCACGCGCGTCACCTGCGTCAACCGCGACCACGGGCTACTTAAATGCACGAGTACGTCGTGTGTGACCTTATTCCATTACGATTCGGGGTTCGGTTGTCCGATCGCCGGATCGATATTATTCAACGGCCGGTATACGGGGCATGGAAATCCGAATCAAAACACGAATCGTTGTCGTTTTGAAACAAACGCCGAAACACGACGAATACGTTAAATTGTGACCGGAACACCGAGAACACGCGTTGTTTTGCTCGTCAACTGTCGTCCGGATACGACAACTAGAATTTGAATATTTCTGAAATATAATACGAACGAGATCTTTTGAGTTTTTTTCTATCGAAATCTTAAAATCGATTGAATTCACTTCACTTTAACCGTAACTCGATTATATCGTTTTAAGTTTTCCCAAACACACGATTTACTCGCAGGTTTTTGAAAAAAGTT
Source organism: Drepanosiphum platanoidis (assembly GCA_948098885.1). Classification (NCBI taxonomy): domain Eukaryota; kingdom Metazoa; phylum Arthropoda; class Insecta; order Hemiptera; family Aphididae; genus Drepanosiphum; species Drepanosiphum platanoidis. The sequence continues at coordinate 13,022,598 of OX402528.1, forward strand.
TCTTTTTGAAATCGCGAATTTAAATTTTTAGAAACTGTACTAATTCCAAAGTTTACGAAAGGTTTTGCGCGTGTAAAATAGTTGTATGACCACGACGGAGAGAATGCCAATGTTCAATCGACTGACCGTCTAACTCGGGGAGGAAAGACTTTGATTGGTGCAACAAACTCGATACTCCCGTGCTTACGTCACACCGTACTCGCGTTCGCCGTGCATCGACGAGGAGCGACCGATTAATAAATATGAACTACCGAGAACATTAGAGTCGGCGGTGAGCTCCGACGAAAAATCGACCGGTGTGACGGCGTTGTTGTTCCGTTCTGTATATTGTTTCCCGACGTTTGTACGTGTGACGCTTTACCTTCGGTAATTAATTTTCTTTGAAAATATCCGTGTCCTTGTATAATAATAATACGCATCGTGTGTTATGGAAGTGCACTGTTGTTTCGTGTGAGTTTAATACGGGATTTTCTTTTTGATCTGCTTTATTGTTTTACCGGTGTAAACTTTCACCGATTCACTTTCCAAAAGCTTGAAATATTGTTGTGACGAAGGCTTGACACTACAAGTGCAATTTTCGAAAGCAAGTATCTTGAATAGCGTCTGAACAAGTCTCTGAGTAATTTTTTTTTGATAAATCTGAAAACCGTACGAACAATAATGTACAGACATCGGACGATTAGCACTAGCACCAGATCATACAGATCACCGATCAGTGTTTAAGACGAAATATTTTTCAACGGACCAATGAAAAGCAATTTTTAAAACTTATCTGTACACATACTGACATATTTTATGTCCTAGTGTTGTGTTTTCATTTTTTTTTTTTTTTTCTTAAGCGTTTCACTTTTGAAAAATGTTTCCAAACTTCTTCAATAGAAATACATAATTTCAAAACCAATAAACGTCTCATTTGAAATAAAAGGAAAAATAACTTTCCCGACAAAAATATTCTATGTTTTTTCAACTTTAAGTTACCAAACCTATATAATATCAAAGGACTTATAAAATTTTTTTTATCATTTTAACATTTTTTTAGTTTTATCAGTTGTTCAAAAATATGCTCAACTATTTAGTATTGAGTTAAGCTAAATAAACTTACACTACCTATCGAAACTGGTAAAAATTGCAATGCGTATAATATCCCATTTAGTTTCATTTAAGTTTCGAATATAATATTATTGTTAATGGATACGTATGTTAGTGTTTTTTTCAACACATTTTCAACATAATATTTATAATATTCTTAAATATTTTTTCATTTATCCTGTTTGTATTATAGTTTAAAGCAAAATATTTACATTTGTTTTAGTATTAATAACTCCTTATGAGTTAAAAGTAATAGTGTCATAAAAAATAAAAAAAAACGTTTAGCAAAACTAATATACACGAGTATATACCTATATTGTTTAATGTATAGTTTTATAGGTTCATAAATATAAACGGTACTCGTGTTTAAAAATAAAAATATTTAAATTCAATTGAATGCGTGTTGTCATGATTTGACAAATAAAATCAAAGATTTAATCAGTTGATTTTCAGCGTTGAAGTAAATTTCAAAAACGAAATTAACTTTCACCGTCAATTATTATTTCCGTCTTCCTCGAGAGTATCATATTTGTTTTGTTGCGCGCGCGCGCGCAAGACGTTTATAATATTCATTTGTAGCCAATCAGTTATTACTTATGAATAATGCGATTCAATTAACGGTGTTAAATTATTCATTTAAAACCCGTTTTCAGAATAACTTCGATAAATTTTCAACCTTACAGGTCGCGACTAACTTATAATATTGAAGTGTGATCGCGTTTCAAAATTAAACTTTATTACAAATTCTATTCCGAGTAAACAAAACACTCGAGGACATATTTTAAAAATCTATTTTCCTCTCTGGAACAGAACTATATTCTATAGTTCTATTTTTGTGTAACAAGTACCTATGCATGATAATTAAGTTTTACTACTCAATAAAGTTTAAGATTCTAAAATAGTTTTGTGTAAACATTCTGGCACGGAGACTATTGCATTACTAACCCTAAAGTAATACGAGTATGTCAAAAGTCTTACACACTTGTCAATAGACAGCAGTATTTTTCTAAATTTATTTAGCGTTCTATAATTGGAAATGAAAAATAAAACCATATACAATATATTTTTTCTTTTTTCATCGATTTTATATAAATAATTCATTACGATTAGGTATTTAATTTAAAATAATAATAGGCAGCTATAAAATTAATATTTTCATTGACGTAATACATTTCACGTGTAGTTTTGATTTCAACAATTTGAATGGAAAAAAAGTTATTCATTTTAAAAGAGAAAACTAGTGAATACAATATATTTTTGTGACGTTTGATAGTAATAATTATCACAATAAATTGTTTAACGATTTCGCTCTTGAAATGTGATAGAAAATCGAACATGTTCATAATCGTCTCATAAACTGATTATGAAAATAATTACGGGAATTCAATTGTGTTTTAATTTTTTTCGTCAGAACGTCGTCATAACAATGCGTAACAAAGTGCTAAAGTAACATGGTCGGTAACAATAACCGCGTGTCGTGAGACTCGTTCCGCCGGAAAACGAATCGCACAACTCGATTGCTATCGTCGCGATTTCGCACTCGTACGCACAAGCGTTAATGACAAACGAAAACAGAAACACAAGTGTACACGTGACCCATTTTTTTTTTCGATTCGAAAAATCGATTTCTAATCATTTTAGCGATTCAGTCGGTGCGCGAACGACGTTCTTTCGTTGGGGGGGGGAGGGAGGGGGGTTTCGTTAACGATTAAATCTAGACGAACCGAGACTGCGTTTAGCTTTTCACCGAATAATTTGTTGCCGCCAGGCGAAATAGCCGTCGTCGTCGGACCAGCCGAAAACGTCAAGTCGATTGATAAGACTCACTAACTATTCGCAGGCCGGAATTTACCCCCAGCCCGTGCGCACGGTCTATATCCGAGTCGAGTGTCGCACCGAAAAGCAATCAAATATTAAATGAAATTATACACGTGTTCCCGGGGGATCTGGCGCAAATTGCACGTGCCTCTTACGCGTGTCTACGTCGAAACTAACGAAAAGCTTGGCTCGGTTCGAGACGGAAACGTCGAAAAAGTACCGAGAAAATGATTCAATTTACTTCGCGTCGTCGTCGTGACGATGATGACGATGATAATAATAGTGATAATAATAACAACACGATATCGACTCGATCGCGCGAGAAAAAAAAAACGAGAAGCGCAACGTTTATTTAAGTGAATCTTTTGGTTTTCGACGTGCGAAGACGACGAGCGTTCAGAGACGCGTAGGCGTAGCGCATGCATAGTTTCCGTACGAAACGAATTCGAACACTCGTTTTACCGCGTGTAAACAAACGTAAAGGTTTGTTAATAGTTTGGACTTTTTAGATCCCGAGTTGAACGTTTTTCGTTATCAGTCGGAGAACGATAGGAAATCAAAATCGAACACGTTTTTTTCGAGGAATAGCACCAAATAAACGACGAATAAAAAACTACGTTTCGATGATCGAATGTTATCTCGTTTCATGAAATGTTTGATGTCTACAAAACTACATCTGTTCAAGACGATTTACATAATAACCGACTTTCAAACTTTTATATAATATTGTTTCGGCTAGTTCGTTTGATATTTTTCGTCAAACTTTATCGTGCGATATTATGAAATTGGTACGGCTGTCGCGAATTTAACGTTTTTGGTTTTACTTTGATGTTATTATTAATATTGTTATGGAGGCAGTTTTCATAACGGTCAGGTCTAAAAGAAAAAATCCTTTTAATTTGTATAAATATGCTTAAAAAATGTTGCCTTAACGTTTAACGTCGGGTTACGAATATAATTATTACTACGTAAAATGAAGACAAAAAATTGAAATTTTCAGCGGAGAAAAAAAATCATATAACCCGATGATAGGAACAACGAAGATCGTCTTCCGTGTCACAGTGAAGTAAAATCAACAAAATTCTTTCGGATTTGTGACAATTGAAACGCCAAAACAAAGATAAAAAAAAAAAGTCGTCTGTCATGAACTATGGTGTCAGCTCGTTAACTAGTTTTTCGTAAGACTGAAATCAATCCTATTTTATACGATACAGAGCGAATAATTGCGTTTGTCGAGAGTATACCGGCATTGCGATAAATTAGAAAATTCTTTTCTCTTTTCATTTTGAATAATATAAACCGAGTCACTCGCACGGGTGAAGCGTTCCGTAAGACACACTGTATTACTGTATGATACGCTCTCGAACGGATAGTTTTGCACGTGAAGGCTGTGCACGTGAATTTTTTTTTTTTCATTATATCAAAACACTATTCTAATAAAAACATCGGTTTGTCTTTGAAATATTTCACAGCGCGCTGTTGGAAAATCTGTTGTTCGAGGCGGTACTGATCAATAACTCATTTATTCGTTTTCGGTCGTTGTATAATAATAATATTATCTCGTTCGGAACAAAACAACGACTTCTTGTGCATTAATTCTAACCGTATTGTGAACGTGTACCTACTACATTACGCAGAGAGCACAATTTATTAGAGTACTCCGTTATAATATTACTTACACGTCGTCTTTTGATGCGCTGCCATTACGACCGTTTTAAATATTTGTGGAAATAATCACATTATTATATCACGATCGTGCGAGGTTTTCTGTATGACCCGACGAAATAGAACCTATCGTACACATAACAATAACTAAAGTATGACAGATTACGCGAATGTAATGTAGTAATACGCGTTAATTGAATTTCGTCGTGTAGTCTAATAGGTTTGGATTTCACTCGCGACAGTGACGAAAAACTCGTATTAAATATATTATATTTGGTTTTTTTTTTTGAAAAAGTTGAATTTCAATAGAATATCGCCTCGCGAAACAATTCACTTTCGTGATCAGACGAATTTTTAAGTTGGCGTAACGAAAATGCGATTTTTTGATTTCGTTTTGTCGCACATCATAAACAATAATACTTACATCCGGAGCAACGTTAAATAACTCGTGGGTTTCTCGAGCAGAAAGAGAGAGAGAGAAATGGAGTCGAAGTTTTAGTAAATTGGTAAAACTGTCACAAGCCACTGTTTGGACATTTATTTGAAAAATCAGATTAAAAACCACAGCAGATGAAACCGAGTTAGTACAGGTACTGTAGTCGAGAGCGCCGAAATTCCAACGACAAAAACTGTGAGGTTCAACAACCAGATGCGAAAAAATGAAAAAACCAACAGAAATTAACGAAATCGCGAAACGAATGTTATAATAACGGAACCAGTAGCGTTAAAAACTTTTTTCGTCCAGATTTAGTCGAAACCATTGAATTAAAAGCATTGAAACAAATGTCGCATTGTGATGACTTAAAGTGATGTAATATTCGTTCGCACTTGTGAAAAACACAAGACTATTGATGGTCGAAATCACAGTTTAAAAACACATTATTTTGTGAATCGAATTTTCATCCTGGGTTTTCCTTGCTAGTAATTTTTATTATATTTTTATTTATCTGACCACGTCGACGAGACGAGACGGGTCTTCGGAAGTTTCGCGAATTTATAATGGGACACGCGAACGGAAACGTTTAGAAGATTATTTTTTGCGATTGGAAAGAAATTCATTCGTATTTACATATTATGTACTCCGGCGTGACGTGAAGTATGCGAGATTATCGATTGTCGAAATCAAAGTTTAAAAAGCAATTTTTTTGAGAATCGAATTCTCATCGTGGGTTTTCTTTACCGGTAATACACTTGTGTACTTTGTGTATATTTTTTATCCGACCGTAAGATATATACGAGTATATAAGACGTGTTTTCTGTGCGTTTAAATCGGGACGCAGAAAAGGAACATTTCAAAGATTATTTTTTTTATTCGTAAAAAATCACGAACGACCTGATGATTATACAATATTATAAATCAACTACTAGTTGCTGAAAATAACTACCAAAGTCATCAAGCACTTTGATAATTATTGCACTCGACCAAAGAGAACAACGTGAATAATGAATAATTATAATAAAGAAGAAAAACAAATGCGAATATCTCGTGTTATGTTGTCCTGCGGTTTAAAATAAAAAATACAATTTGTGAGATCGGTAAATCGATCTATCATCGATATCCATTATTCGTCATAAATGGCTAGTAAGAATCGGGTAGATTATTTGTCTACATATTTAAAGTAATTTACTCGTTAATTTTATTTATAAAAAATAAAAAACGTCAATGTAAGTCGAAGGAATAATCATTTAAATGTTTATGTTATTCATCTCGCAAACCATTAAAATCAAATAAATAGGCGCTTTATCGATTTTTTAAGTTTTCAAAAATAACACACAGGTTAAAAAACTCAGAAATACTCGAAGTCGACGTAACCAATTTATTTTTGCACTCGGACGTATTATTTGTATAAATTATTTTACTCGATCGATAGTAATTTGTAGCGTTTGATTTGTAATATAAAAGGTTTAAGTCCATATATATATGGATAATAAAGTAACGGGCGGGTAACGCCTTTGTTGGTTCTAAATAGAATTACAACATTTTTAGTAAAAAGGGAAGGCAAACAGTGTGCTATTAGATTTTTTTTTTTTTTTTTGTCAAAAATGATATAAACAAGTACGTATATGTCTTGTCATATTTGCATAAGTTATGTCCACACAATACGTCTATATAGTTTTAAAACGTACTTGTTTGATTTGATTTTTTTTTTTTTGCTTTGCAGTGTAAGCAGTTGTGACGTTTCGCCGTACTTCTCAGATGTTGAAATGAATTTTCGAAAATATTTTTACCGCAAGTACCTATTTGGTTTTTCAAACATTTCATTGGCGCACAACGCTCGAGTTGAAAAACACAAGAGTGCGTACAAAAAGTATTTTAAATACCTTTCGACTATCCGCAATACATCTCTGTGATGTGTATTTTCGTTCGATGTGGGGGAAAAAAAAAACGCGGTCTCTAGGACATTTTAGCGCACCGATTCCTTTGTTGATCTTGTTCCACCGCTCTATTGTGCGGGTTTTAAAAGATGGTTTGCAGTCGTAATGTCGTGACTTTAAAGACCACAGTCCGTGATGAAAAAAAAAAAAAAATTCGTTCAATTACTTCTCTCGTGAAATCAACTGGTATCTTTATACCTGACGTTTTCATCTATAGTATAGATTCTATACGATTGTTCGTGTTATTTTAATAATATATATTACAATTTCAATGTATGAGTAAAACAGACATTTATTTACCCGAAATGATGCGAATTCGAGGAAAAAATAACTCATGTAATTATTGTCACGGGAAGGTAAACGACTTTTGAAACCGATCGAATCGAGTTTTCGTTTTCCCTCCCCCCTTAATCAATAACGCTGGTTTAATGCTTTGAGTTTAACACTTTTATGGGATATTTGAACCGTTTGGAGTTTAACGGTAGTTGTAAACACTAAACATAATACATGTTCCGAAATCGTGTCTAGGAACCTGCCACCTACTTAAATTGAAGTCTACGCTGTCCGGTGTACCTAGTATTAAATCGCTTACTTATCCTACCACGACCGGTCAGGTCCGTCGAGAACTAGAAGTTTTACGAACCTCTCGAGGATCCTTAGGAATTAGGAAAATGTAATATTTATTTTTAACTCTGTCGCGACGACGTATTTAAATAATATAAGTAAATGGGTTTTGTTTTTTTTTTTCTTAAACCTACGTCTACTTCGGTTCCTTAACATTCTCAAAAAGGGTCCAATGGAAAATATTCACTTCAGTATGCCTCCCAAACAACATATTGACGTCGTCTTACGCGTGATATTAATTTATTGTATTAAACGTTTTTTTTTTTTTTTTTTTCAATCGTCTCATGTAAGACGGAAATCGCCGTCCACTCTTGTAAGTAAATTGTCAAAAAACTTCACTCGCGCAAATACTATATTATTACACGTCTGGCAATAAAACCGTCGAACGATTTAACTGCGAGATTTAGCATTGACTCCGTTTCAACTCGATCACCGGTGAACACGTACGTGATCCGATTTTCTTTCCACTTTTTCCAAACGAAAAACATCGCGATTATTCCAACGAGAATGTAATATCATATCGTTATTCGATTTTTATACGCGTCGTCGAGGCGGCGAAATCAAAAGTCTTTCAATGTTTTTTTTGTTACCCAAAATCTAAAAACGACAAGTGTCCATTACATATTTTCTTACTGGGGAAAAATCTCTGCCACGAGGCCGAGTCCAGTGTTAAAAGAATAATCCGAGATAATATTTTTTCCGAACTAAAATCACAGTGTTTATGTTATAACGTGTTCAGTAGACATCAAACATTTTACAATGTCGACGCAAAGTGTCAAGAAAAAAAAAAAAACATAGAAACCGTCGTAAAATCTCGTTTACTCGGACATAATTGAACGTAAATACATTTTCTATTACGTCTACTGCAGGCTTCGAAATCGTACTATAAAACTTTTAGTGAACATTTTTAGTTGTCCGTCCGACACTAATTCCAAATCAACTTCGTAGCTACTTAATAATTGTAGCAAAAAATTAACTAAGTGCACGAGCGAAATAATCAAGACATTTATTATTTTTTAAGGGGAAAACTCTGTTCTATGTTTTATTTAATACACTTTTCTACTTCGAACGGCATTATCTGCAGTGACGAAACAAAGAGAGGTCTACTGAATTTCCGGAGTGAATAATAATGTGTCGATAAGACGTGTTGTTCTTAGCTCACCGACAGCCCAAATTTTCGGACGATTATATTTACCTATTCGTATTTGTATTTTGTTAATCGACTATTTAGTATTTTACCGAATAAAACAGTATGGAATTCAAGAAACATTAACCGTGAAAACTTAGTTTGTGATGATGAAACGCATTGTTCAAAGTTCGAATAAACAAACGAAACGAATCCGGTTGTTATTATAACGCCACGCCGCCGTCTACTGCCCGACAAGACAATGGATACAAGGTGGGAGGTGAAATCGATTCCGCGGGCTTTCTATTTAACGTTTCAGTTTTGTTCGAGTCGTCACAGGTCAGGCGTCATAGTCGGAAATAATTCATTACTATTTTTACCTTTACACGCTCGCGTAGCAGTATTTTTTTTATTTTTTTTTTACCAAGCTCGTTCGATCGATTTCGATCCGATTTCTCAAGCGAGAACATTGATAATAAATAATTCAAAAAAACTAAAGTAGACAAGTATTATTTTTGGATATGTAAGTAAGTCTTTCCGCCCAAGAACTCGCGACAGAGAAACGTTCGCGCGTAGGTTTGTTTGACTTATAAACTTGTTACCCTATAGCCCGAAGTATAAAAACATACGTCTTGTACTTTTATTACTTTATAACATTAACTTGTTGCATTTATTATACAATACGAATAAACAAGTGACTTCGTTTTGAATTTGAAATTATTAATTTCAAATCCGGGGATATAAAATTAAAAAATAATATATTACTTTTTTCTTACGAAATATAATAATTGAAACGACGCAGAACAATACGAATATATATTTATTATAATAATAATACGAATGTATTTCGTACGATTTTTACTATTATACTATAAACAATATTATAATTTATTAACGAATTGTGTATTTGGCGAGCGTTTTAGCTATGCGTTTTCTCGTTTTCGTTCTCACGCCGAAGAACGTATTTTAAAAATAATAAATAAATATTCAAATACGAAACAACCGAATGGAATGAAAACACGAAAAGCGAAAAAACAAAAACCATCGCGTCGCGACAATAAAGGGATGTTTGATAAATTTCACAGCGCATGTATCAATACGAATTTGGAGAACACGGCGATGTGTTGTATGGCTCACGCGTCCATTACACAGCCGTGAGCTAAATTATTCATACGCGTTTTAAATAATAGATCACTTATCGCTTTTCAAATTCTGTGTTGGAAATATATTTTACATTATTTACACGCCTTAAATTCCCAGGCGTTCCGCGCGCGTTGGTGTTATCTTTATTTCGCTTGAATTATTTAATTTGATTTTTTTTCGAATTACGATTCTTTAAAAGTTTTCTACGGAACCGCGCCGGTATTCCGTTGTATCTCCGCCGCGGCGCATGTAGAAGTAATTTCTGCGCGTAATAAGAATGTAAAACGAAAAGGAGCGGCGGGGAAAAAAAAAAAAGAGTAAAACTTCTGTACACGTTAGCTCGAACGAGGTAATGCGTTGCCGTAATTTATCCGGCACTATCGCCGGCGAACTGCATATAACAACTTAGTCCTATGAAAATTTCATTCCGTATAAATTATGTCAAACCGTTCCGAACCGAAACTTTACGAAACGGCGGCGGAACTAGGGTTTCGGACTTAAAAAAAGAAAATTGAAGTCTAAATAATTCCCGCGGCACTTTATTAGGCGATTATAATAAAAAAAACGGAAAACGCAACGCGAGACTCGTAACGCAGCGTTTCGAATTTATCCCGCGCCGCGTAAATATTATCGTTATTATATCTGTCTCTCATGTTCGCAAACGTTTTACGGGCACCGACAAATTCACCGACTACTGTGTAACGTTATTTTGCATTTTCCGCTAATAGAAGATTTAATCAATCCCAACACTACCGCCGGGCACGCGTCGGGGTGAACAGCTGTGTTATTCGAATTATCCGCCGTCTTTCAATACTCGACTCGAAAAGTTGCCACGCTAAATACACGACGAGCCTGTGAAACTTTTAACGAGTAGAAATGATTATTTGAAAAACCAGTGTAGTACACTTGATCCACTGGCGACAAGCAAAAATCACACCGAATCGATCGATAAAAATCGTCAATCGAAACGTTTAGACGATAGGACGAAATACTATCGCCTTTCGATTTACACCTATCGATTTAATCTCAGTCGATACGAGTAAAGTATCGGTATCGCTTTTTTTTTAGGTAGTTTACACGATGGTCGTGTCAAAATATAAATACGCCAGAGTACTTAATGTCTCCGAGATCGATTTTATGTGCACGAATATTTATGGACGATTGTAAACCGCGCCCACAACGAACAGTTAATAAAAAGAGCGTGGTGAGTTACGCGTTTTGGTTTCTGTTTTGAATGTAGTGATTAGTCGCGGTCGAAGTGTCTATGATTTGAAATCTATTTTCATCGGTTTTAAATACAGTCGTGTGTTTTCAATTGGTTATCGACCGAAAAATGATAAAAATAATAATTCGATTATGTCACATACACGAAAAATAAAACACACCCTGGTCAAATCACTCGTTTCACTCGGAATCTAAAACTTAAAATTCTTTACATTATTTAGCTGTAAAACATTTGATTTAAAGTTTAAAAGAACATTTTTCGAAGGATAAAAACAATTAATTTTTGAAGGATAACGATTGCCTTCGTGGTGCTGTTTTTTTTTTATAACATCGGATGGTTATTATTAAAATATAAGATTACATGAACATTTCACCGGACGTCATTTACGTTTGTCCATATTTAAATGTTTATATTTTATTTGGTTTTATTTATATAAATGATCTTTACTTTTCCGACATCCATTCGCGATGTTGTCTAGTTTTTATTCCTGTAAATAAATATTACTTAAATAACCTCTAGAATCATAGTCTACAATTTATCATACACATGCACACACAGACACGCGCCAACACACAAGGATATTGAGTGCAAGGGACAAGTAGGAAGAATACATTTTTTTCTTTACCTATTACACGAGTATTCAAAAGTCTTTTACTTCATATTATTTTATATTTCATTATACATTTTAAATAATTTTCAAATGCTCTACATTTTTCGTTGATTCTAAATTATATGACGCATATTGTAGGGAATAAAGTTTACTTTTATATATATATAATGATAATCAATAAATAAAATAGTGATGGCATCGATTTTAAGCGAATGCGCCAATAAATGTGTCGGCCGGCGACAAGTCAAAAAACCTTCTGGCACCGCGATGTCTCGCCGTATCCCACGCACTCGCCAGTCATTTTACTGCCAAACGGGAACACAGTACAGAATTAGACAAATCGTCGGCGTCTTAAAATGTAAAATCATAAGAACCAAAAAGGCTTATGGAATAATATCGACAGCCGTCGTCGTAAACATATCTTTACCGAAACGCTTTTCTTTTTTTTCTATTAAAATTATTAAATTGTAAACTGTATTTTTTGCAAACGTTTCAATGCAACCGTAGACGTCTATTATCTGATACGTTTGTTCAAGATCATATTTTATGGAGGGGTGGGGTTTGTGTACTCCCTGATCTTAATTTCTACAGTCAATTGTCGTAAACGTACAGCGCAATAAAAGTCGATCAATAGCTGTAATTTTCTATTTAAAAAATACGATTACACCGCAGTCGTGCTCGTTATCGTGTTCGAAATAATTTTTAAATGTTAATTCGCGTCGAGACGATTCGGTTGGAAATAAACCCCTCCCGAAAATGCCGACCGGCAACGACCTTGCGTTTGACGGACATCTGTGTTGTTTATTTATCGTAACTATGAATCGTAAATATTTGAAAATGTAATTGAACTGAATAATATAGACGGAATGGAATAAAATGGAACGGAGAAGGCAATAGTTCCTTGGGAGTTTAAAAAACTTAAAAAACACAAACATGCATACCTTCAATGTATTAAAAAACTTACATTTTACTATAATGTTAGCTGTTTTTTATTTTGTTTACTCTCTTTAGGGGACATTAGGGATTTTTTTTCGCCCCCGGCCATCGATTTATGTCCATCTCGTCCTTGGGTTTTTGGTTTTTAACGAGTCCTCTTCTAGAAATACATTTTTTTTTTTTTTATGATCGTGGTCTAGTGCATATGGGAAATTGATTCACAACAAAATTCACAATCACAATATTTATGAAATTTCATTCTTTTTTTTCCAAGGTTATCGATCATGTTATATAGAACGATGTATTATGATAATAATAATATGTTATCAGAAGGACGTTTAAGAATCATCCACTGCAAAATACTGTGCTACACTAGTTGATAATTTCATTCGGGTATGGTTTTAAATAAGAAAGTTTTAACTCAATACGAACCTGAATGCACACATACGAGTACATCATCGTACGAAGTGAAAAAAAAAACCAAAAAAAAAACTAAAATGGTTAGTATTCGGTTTACTAAGGATGTTGTAATTATAATATAATATAATCGAAAAACTGTGTTTCGTTCGATCGATAATTTGTATTTAACATCGATTCGAACGCTTTACGAGACGTCCACCGCGAACCTTGTTCGTTTAATCGGGTTTTGTTCGCATGTGTCTGTAATATTATACATATTTTATTTCAAATGCGCGCGATAAATTTAACGTGTCGGCAATATCTTTTATATCTCGGGAATTACATTGTGCATGATAAAATCAAATATTCAGTCTAACGTTCCTATTTTTACTTACTCGGTCATGTGTTAGTAATTTAAAGTGCGTTGTAATTTATGAATACAAAGTGACCACATACGTATATTATTCCGTTTTGTCTACATTGAACGGACGTAACTAACTTGAACATTTTTAATTCGGGAGAGAGAGAAAAAAACTCCGTTCAATCCGTTAAAATACAATAAACTCAAAACAACAAAAATATTATCTCGGTGGTGGTTTTCGGGGGGCGAGGCGAATCGGGCGATACCTCACACGCGGGTAAATAACGCTCGATAAGTACGTATTCTACATACATAGCTCATAATAGATACTCAAACTTTGTTCGTAAATGTTGTTTTGTTTTTTCCACATTTAATTCGACCGTTATTTAAAGTATTACCGAATAAGTCGATTTGAAATGTAGAAAAATATTAATCACGAAATAATAAACGGCCGTGTGCGTTTATGCGAGACGACGCACTAGCGCGGTACGTGGTCGTATTCGAATTCAAATAGACAAAGAAAACGAAACCGATTGTTATCGCCACACGGTACTGTGCTTCCCGCCAAGACAACGATAACAAAGAGTCGGGCTTACAGTGTTCAAATAACCGAATGAAAACGAATCTGGACGATATTCTCACCCGGCAATATACTCGGAAACACAACGACGGATTGAGTACCTAGAGGTGACGTGTGTAATCGTTCGGAAAATGATCATTGGCTTTCTCATATCAGTCTATAATTGTTCACCGTTTTAGCGTCGTTCGAAGCCGTCTACTACCCGCAAATACACTCGGAAGTAGAGACAACGAGGTGAAAACGATTTGGGCGAAAATCGTTTTGCGCTTTCTCCGTTCGGTCTTTATCGTTCCAGTCTTGTCCGCGTGCGGTCACCGAAAATATCTCGTCGAATTCTTTGCCATTGGACGAGCGAACCGTATATATTAATTATTATTATCGTGATTATTTTTATTTTTTCTCGAGCTTTACCGATTATTCGTTTTCGAGAATGTTAAAATTGAAATTATAAACAATACGAATCCAGTCGTGATGGATGTCACAGTTGTATTGTCGCGAACGCCGTTTCGACGTCGAAAGTCCAGTGACAGAAATGAATCACCTCTCGGTGCGAGTAAACCAATTTCTGTTTCGTCTTTTTATCACGTCAGAGTTGCGAAATTAATCCAGCTTAGAGTCACCGGGAACAGTTGTTATTGGAGTCGACAATAATTTCTTTTATACTCAATTAATTTGACGTATCGTTTTTATCGAAATAAATCAATCCAGCCATGAAAATACAACTAGAATCGCCACAGAATACGAAACGCTATAATGGTTATTCGAAAACATATATTTTCGACGTTATACAAACATATTATGTGTTCGATTTTTGTTTAATTTTCATTGTTTTGACACGTCAGTTATAGCTTCGGGTGGCGAATTAAATGCAAATTGAGTTTTAATAAATCGAGCTCTAAAAAAAAAAAAAATCCTTTCCAAGCACTAAAATTCGCTTTATATTTCATAGGATTAAAAAAATAAAATAAAATAATAATTGTTTTAAATTTTCGTCTCGTTGTTAAGGTCATATATGTTTGTTTATTTTAATTAAGTCGTTTTTAATACATTTAAATCCGCGCTCTAATAATAACATTTTTTTTTTCATTTTAAAATAATTTAAGTACTTATCCAAAAAAAAAAAAACACAAATAATTTCCTTTTGGTTTTTCGATATTATTAATGAGTTCTTTTGCAAAAAATAAAAATAAAGGGGACATCGACCTCTTGAGTTTTCATAGGGGTAGTATTTTCTTATCTCAGCCCTCCCTCTCGATCTAAGTCTCTGCCCATGTACACGCACTTATACCAAATTGTAAATTGAATATATTAAAACGAATTTTGCGAAAAATCGTTTCCCCGAAACCACGTGTCGTCATTTTCTACACAAATATAAAAGTATTCAAATTGGTTACGTTCGACAAAATTAGTTGGGCTGATGTAAACACTCTTTAATTTAAATTCTCATTGTTTAACAATCGTTCACAACGTATTAAAGTGTAAACAATTATAAAATTTTCGAAGTTAGTATTTTTATGAGAATTAACGTTATTTTAAATTTGTTTTGTATTATTTCAATACCTTTGTACATATGTATTGGATTTAATCAATATTTGACCTTTATTTTTCAAGATGGCTCGTGTCGAAAGAAAATTACATAAAAAAACCAAAATGAAAAACAACATTTCTATACACAAGTACATATTTTTTCAAATCAAAAACTTACGTTTATATATAAAATTCGTAGAAGTATATTAATGAATTCAAAGAAACTTTTTAAAATAACAAAGTTTATTAAAATGAAAACTCCGATTTGGTCGGATGGAAAGCTTTACATGTAGCCTACAAAAAATAAAAATAAATAGGCATTCAAACTTAAAATAAATCCTTATTTTTTGATATTTTACTTAACTTTGAGCATTCCGAGTGGAATTACTGGATTTATAACAATATCCGTTTTGTCGTTTTAGTTTTTTGAATATTTACTTATTAATGTAGTTCAGCTGTTTCGCGAGTTGTTTACGTTTGATGAATAGATTTTCAAAAGGGCACCGATTGTGTTTGCAAAACGATTTGAGAAACGTAATTTTTTTCGTATAAACGTTTCGTATAAAATCGTTAAGCGTTTACTTAATACCGCAATCTAAACGAAAAAGTTATAATTTTATTCTGCGAAATCTCGCATCGCTGCTTGATAAGTTGAGAGTTTCTTTTCTTTTCGGTTTTTTTTTTTTGTTTTTTACACATGTGACACTTTGTGATTTTATTTTAATCACACGTATCGTAATAATATTATACCCACATCGTGCAACTGTACCATACGTATCTGCTGGCCATCACGAGTAAACTACTTTCAACAAACGCATTTTTTAAACTCGCTACATAATTTCTTTTGTATTTTATATCTCGTGGCGAATTTTTTCTTTTTTTTTTATCAGACGTGGTGGCTTCTCGGTAGAATTCTCCGAGTCAATATATATAAGCGGTCAACGAAAATGATGATAACAATACTATACTTACTTATAACGATAATCTCGATTCTTCTTGGCTCGTTGTAATGGCTCGAATTTATGAGCCGTTTGTAAGCTATTTGTGTTTGGTCTTTTGGAAAAATGTTGACTTTTTAACCGTACAAAAGAAAAATTAATTGATATCGATATGAAAAAAAACGTAGGAGGAAATAATAGTTGCGCGAGCAGACGACTTACGCAGCCGTTTTGGTTGGCGGCGGTCTTGTTCAAAGTTCATACAAACAAAAGAAATCCGGTTTTTATTGATACACAGCAAACCCGCATTACAATGGTATACGGGTCGGCGGCAGTGGTGTGGTGAAATCGATTCCGACGAAAACCGTCGGCTTTCTGAAATCTACGTTCAATTTTCCACTCTCCTTCGAATAGTCTTCAGATATTATCCTCCAAATCGTCTGAAATATTTTATTTTTTTTCTATTTCGTTAACTTGTCCCTCTCCGGCGGACTGCTTCGGTTTTTTTTTGTTTTGTTTTTTATAGCTCAATAAAACGATCGCATTTGTTTCGAGAAGGATAGAAACTGCTTGGGGTTTTTTGTTATAAATTCAATTGCGGACGCGATCGTTGTTAGGCGTGGGAGAGGCCATTTCGATGTCGGATGGCCAGCGATAAATATTAATCGTTGAAAGCAGATACACTTTTTGCAACGCATATTTGCTCGTGATGATGGTTAAAAATCGCCGGGAGCAGACATTGTCTCTATCGGTTATGATTAATTTCATATCGCATTCGACGTGTGACGCCTTATTTTCGCGGATTTCTTCAAGTGCCGTCCGAACGATTCAATTTTAATCAACCCCGATAACTTAAGCACACCGCCGTCTGATCTTTAACAAATGATACGTTTTGAAGACAACTTGCTTTTACAAGTAATACATGAACGTAAAATTCGTGCGTAATGCTTTACTACTCGCGCGTTAAGTATACATAATATCTAATTCGTAAAATATGATAGAAACATAATTCACCATCGTTGTTATTATTTTTATTATTACATATAGACGATAAAACGTCCGTTCGTTGATCTGAAACACGACATTATTATTTGTGCTGCTCGCTCGTAGGTGACACGGTTAAATTTATCACGCGCGAATTTCACGTACAAACGCGTTCCTCGATGTACGCGGACAAAAAAAAGTTGCGTTATAGTAGTTATGCTCAACGATGTGTCTACACTATTTGAACTTTTTTGTGATCAAAAAAAAAAAAAATGTAAAAATGCGATACCGCCATGTTTACGTGTCGGACGAAACACCCTGACATTTTTTCTCAACTTTATATATATAAAAAAAATATAATTTATATTTATATTTACGGTTTAATTTATACGGCACTTTTAACATTATAATAATAATAAAAAAATAGTTTAAATATTTATAAATTTTTTTTAAACGGTTTGCTGGCGACTGCAAATTAAAATGCACACTGCATTACGGGGAAAACAATAGAATTTCAAACTTTTATCGGTTTTTTTATCGTCTCTATAAAATACTTGGGTGTTCGATATCATAATTGAAAAACTAGTAAATTATTCCTTTTGATCGTAACAAATATCCAATCGCTCTTTCAAACAGTCGGATAATGACGGGGCAATATTACTCCAGTGCCTTGTCCCATGGAAGTTATCGATACCTCGTCCCGTCCCAGAACAAATGATTTTATAATAGAGTTATCGCATTTGATTACTGACGTTGAATACTTGCATTCGTTCTTGTAAGCGTTAAAATAAGTACGTTGCGTAATTAAAAAATGTATGTCCAATACGCATCGATGATTGAGAAATTGTATTTTAAACTTTACGAATGCAGTTAATTTTCGATTAATGCGTTCCTAAACTGTGCACTCCTCTCGGTGCATACGCACTATTTCCCTTTCCTAAAGACGAGAATCCGGACGAGGTTTTAAAACTAAAAAGTGTTTCAACTCTAATCCTTCGGTTGTTTAAAAATAAATTTAAATCGGGTAATAACATTTCGACTCGTAACGTAACGTATTGTATTTGTTTACAACACTATTATCCGTATAAAACACACGATTTTTGTTTAATCGATCGTGGGGCTAATGGACTTTATGGTTTTAAATCTGGAATAATGATTCAATCATTTTGAAACATTTAAATTGTTTGTACGCCGTTTAAAAACAAAACAGTATTATTTTTTTTAATTTTTTTTTTTAACAATCATATCCCTCGATCATCGCGAAGTATGGATGATAAAATATTATGTTTTATATAGGGACCAAGTGAAAAAGCAAATTATATCAGTTTAATAAAACTAAATTAGGATTAACCTTTTTTCGGTAGAGAGGGGCAGGACACGTTTAAAACGTATTGTTCTCGACCGCAAACACAACTGTAAAAACAACTCCACTAAACATTTCATTAGGATCACATTTTTTTCTTTTTTTTTCATTTCTTTTATCCCCTCGGCAACGTGCGTGACATCTAACTAGTGTTTTGTGCACGTGGAGCAGGAATTTACCCCAAATACATATTAAATTAGGTGTGTTTATTTTGAGAAACAGCTTGTGAAAAAGCACGGAAACAATTATTATACTAAACAAAAATTAGAAGAAAAAAAAAAACAATATATTTTATTACTTAGAATAAATTTCTGTTTTCGCTGTAAATACCGGCAGAAGAGATTTCGACGAATCCGCGGTCTGTACTAATATTTTCTACCGACACGTAATCATCACCGTCATACTTCTTCAAAACGTTTCGTCGTCAACTTCCACTAATAAATTCAACGATTTTTCTGTCCTTCGGCGTATTCCACGCAGTCGACAAAGTAATGAAATATCACATATTTAAAATAACGAACTCGCGCGTGGGACAACAATTTTCCGAACGTAGAACTAGTAGTGAGAATCGGAACGGTTGATGCGAGAACAAACCGGCACCAACAACGATGAAAGTTATTTTTGTCGGAAGGTAACTCGAATTTTTCAGTTAATTTCTCAATGAAAAAACAAAATCGTTGGAATATTATATTTTATTTGTACTCCTTGCCCGTTACCGAGGGTTAATTGATAACGTTTATATTTTACGCGAAACAATGACGCGTTGTGTGTACAACGGCGGGCGTATAAAATATTATTTTCACCATCAATTATCGACCACAATACGATCGGTTGGCGGGCGACGAGATAAGTGTAATTATTATTATACCATTACAATTTTATGGTTGCGATAATCCGAACACATCAATAACGGTTTATCGGCGAAAATCAATAATTATTAACGCTGTCATGACAGACGGCTTAAAAATCCGAGTGAAACTTTTTCTTTCTACTAATATTTTCTTCGACGGTAAATAATAATCGACATTGAAAGTTTCACGCAAGACTTTTTTGATCTTCTAAAAAATACACAAAAAGGACATAATATGCTTCTCTGGATTTTCTTAGATAATTTTTCCGACAAAAATATAACCTGAAATACGATTTAAAGTTTACATTGAACTTCGCGCAAAAAGCTTAATTTTTCATCCATCAGTTGGTGATTTCGGTTTTATCCTGAAAATACTATGACGTAAGACTTTCGTCCTGTGCTTTTATGCCGCCAGTGCGAAACGTTTAAAGAAAACGACTCGTGTAAACGTCGACGGAAACAAATTGTTCGGCGTTTTTATTTGGAGGTTTAGTAAACAGCGCGATAGCCATTTTATTCGACTTAATTTGTTTTATTTTATATTTCGGTTGGTTTTTGAAAACCCGAAACATTTGAAAAGTTAAGTTTCCGCGATTTTCGTCCCGTCGTTAGGGCTTTAGGAAACTTTACGAAAACTACCCGAAAACGTGTAGTGCAATTAAAATTTTTTACCCAAAACATTATGGACGGCGGCGTCGGAAGCCGTGGAGATCGACAACGTCGTCGCAATACTACGTATAACAACCGACGACGTTCCGTTTTATCGTATTATTTCAACGTTTTGTGAGAAAAAAAGAAAAATGAAAAACCGCCGCAGTCAAAGCGAGTCTACGCGCGTGCCGGAGTGCCATATCCCTTCCGCGTCTCCCGTAAAGTGTTAAAGTGAAATATTGAAATTAAATTTGCTCGTGGCGAAGAGCAACGGCGTCAGTAATACGATTTTAAGCTCACAACACTTTCTGTATGTATCGTACCCAGCTTCGGATCGGCGAGGTTATTACGAGTTATTATGAGATTTCAATCGGCCCCTCGTGGTCTCGCATACGGAAATTTCGTAAAAGGACGGTCTACTCAAAATTCTCTCCCGATTTTACTCGATCGGGTCAAATTTCGTTCGGCTCACCGAGTTTTCCTCGCCCGGCCCGTTCTGGCCTCGCGTCGTGTCATCCAGTAATGGGTCGGCCGGATTTTAGTTTTGGCGACGATCTAACCCGAGAACCTTGTTCTCGCTACGTAGGTAAGCCGCTGATCGTGGCTCATACTTGTAGGCGATTCTTGATTGACGCGATTATTTAAGATTTAAACATTTCACATTCATACGAGAAAATCTAACCCCGAGTAATATTGATTTTATCGCGCGTGACGACAAAATATACTGTTCGAAAGTTAATCTCGTTCCTCGATTTCTTAAATATTTTACGATTTTTGACCAATTAAAATCGACCGACTTATTTCAAGAATTCTAATACCACCTTCTATCGAACCACGACATTGTTTTCGTCACGTTTTTCAACATTTAGCCAGACACCAACGCGATCGTATCGCACACGTCGGACCATTAATTTCGCATTTTAAACATGAGCGCTTTGCACTTGACTGTCGAGCGTACATCACGTGAACATTATAAATGCATTTCCACGGCGAGTTCCTACAGTAGATAGTGTTTTTTTATTATTATCCAAAAGTATTGTCCGAGTTCACGTGACATACCGAGTTCAACTAATAATCTATTTTGTTTAATCGTTATGATCTTTCATAATATTCAGTGTTGTATGAACTGGGAATTAAATAATTATCCGTCTTGATTTCTAATTTTATGGAAACGAGTTTTTTTTTTCCAAAACATATTTCGGTTCTCGTACTTATACATAATATCGATTTGTAATTGAAAATAAATCCTAAATATTTGTGTCGAAAGTGATGTTCACGGTCCCGTGGTTTTCGTTCATAAACGTATACAGAGTAAACGTTATTTTGTTTGATATTTTATGGTCTACGTGATATGTGCACAGTAAGTTTATGGCTTTGAAGTTTCAATCTATTGTAACGAAAAAAAAAAAAAAAAACAAATAAAAAAATGCCAACCATTACTATATTTACTTGCCTTAAAATAATTGTCTGTATATATATCTTTTGATGGAACGTTATTATAGTAATAGAACTGCAGAAGGAACAAAAAGAAAATACAATTTTTTCATTAGGTTTCGCAGGAATCGCTGAAATGCATTTGTGCGTACGAAGAAGAAAAACTACGTGACGAAATCAGACTTTCCGTCCGTCCTGCACGTCCTCCAGTTATTCCCTTCAATTATTTTCATTAAAACGTTTGTTGCCTTTATCCTTTTATACATACGCCACTTATCACATTTTTTACATTTCGCTCTGACGCCCAAATCATCTAGGTCACTGGACAAACGTCATAGATGAGAAGGATATATACCTAGTCGTGAACTCGCGGAGATGATTTGAGTGTTTCTATAATATTTCTCACCAGCCGTTTAGTTCGAACCGTCGTCGTGAACTCTTTAAAACCACGTCCGACGTGCACGCGGATCTCGATTGGGTGTGTTTTCTTCCGCGTTTTCTGTTTTGGCGTGATAAAATATAATATCGTTTCATTCGCACGTCGCTCGCCGCTGTATTATCGTTTCTATCGCAAGACGTTCTTTTTCAAAACCTATCGGTTACCAATTCGATTTTCAATTATTTTAATTTTCAATAATGTTTAGTTTTTTATATTTTCTGTTAACTGTGGTAGTGTCCTGTTCGCGTATCGTTCGGTCACGACCGAAGAAATAATGTGACGATTAAAAAAGTGTTATCGTTCGTTTCAGCGATTAAAGATTCAGTCGTTCTCGCGATATCGACGAGAATCGAACGCTAAAAGTATTTTATTCAACAGGCTCTCGCTCGTCGGTAGTCATCGCAAACCTAGAACGTAAAAATAGGTTCGATTGGTCGTTATTATTATTCATCGAGAATGGTATTAGCAAACAACGGGCTTTAATCGCATAACGTTTTTGGTCAATATTCGTTACTTTTTGTCTCTTTTTGCCCGTTTAATGTTTATTTGTACACTTTTAATACATTTACGTGTATATTTATATTAAAAAATAAGTGCATATTTCGAACTAGCGTATATTATTCTAATGTTTTTATAAACACGGTTTTTCGTGCATGTAAATCGGCCGTTCTTAATTCAATTACGATACAAAATTACACGTAAATACACACACGCGTGTACTTATTATAAAAAACAAACCGTATGAGCGTTTACGATAGTAATAATTCAAATCGAATGGAATTATTTCCAAGGAAACGAGACGAATCCATTTGATTAAATGAAAATAAAATAATAATTATACGTGCAGATATTTTGATCAATATGTTAATAATACTCGTAATAAATTGTATTCGCATTGAAATCCGCCTAGCACGCGAAATGTGTGCTTATAACTTTCAAATTGAATACGCAAACACGTCCGCTCGCGCGAATACGGCGTAGGAAGCTCGATCGGATTTGATTTCGTCGTCGCATCTTTACAAACATACAATAGTTTATTCGGTTATATTCCAATATCCGGTCTTGATACAACGAGCGCGTGTGGTTTATGGTTGATTTTAATATCAAATTCATATATTGTATTCTACGTGTAAATATGCGATTTTTATTTAAGTCAATTTCATTTAATTCTCAAACCGATCGTCTTTTCTTTCCCTCCGTTCACTTAAAATCGCTTACAACGCGTGTTTGATGTATACAGTCATTTCTAAATCGGTTTATTATTATTTTAATATTTTTTCCTTCTTGTTTTTTTCGATGGTTTAACGAATTCTCAAAGAATCAATGTTTCGATAAACATACGTTAAAAAACCGTTGGTAAAAAGCAAATCGTAAATTAATCGTAAAAAACAGAATCGAAACTATTTATATATATTATATGTTATTATTTTATTAAAATACGTCAGCTTATATCACGTTTTCTTAAAAGTTGAAAATTACATTAATCATAATAAACGATATTATCATAAGAAGAAAGAAATTAGTTTTTTCGATATTTACGACTCCGTGACGGCCGTGATTTTTTGATGATTTGTAGTTTTGAGTGAAACTTTTTAAACTGGGCATTTATCCCGTCTCGGAAAAGCAATATGCCCGTGTCG
Source organism: Drepanosiphum platanoidis (assembly GCA_948098885.1). Lineage (NCBI taxonomy): Eukaryota > Metazoa > Arthropoda > Insecta > Hemiptera > Aphididae > Drepanosiphum > Drepanosiphum platanoidis. Next base: position 13,046,376 of record OX402528.1, read on the forward strand.
CTGTGAATTTGCCTGTTTCCCGTGCACCGGGGGTGTCTCGAGGAAATATGTAATATTCATTTCACTCCGTACGCTATTGATCGCAGTCTAATTTTATTCCGTTTTTCGGCAGCCAAGTATCAATCATGACTTTGCGATAAGGCCAACCTTCGTCTGCGGTTCGTAAACTCACCGACCGTATTTCGACTACTGCGTTGCGAATTACACTCGGCTACTAATAAAAGGGAAAAAAATCCCATCACTACGATACCATCTGATCACGAAAGGCTTGCACTCGATTTGTTTTTCCCCTCAAAAACGACGCTTTATTCGGAACTTTTCGTTTAGATTCGTTTTCGATGATTACTTCGATCTCGAGCATTAGACTTCGACATTCGAAATTCTATTTCTAAACTACGAAATACGAGTCGGAATATACCGTCACGACATACTTTCACGAGTTTTTCGAAATCAATTTTTTTATGGTTTTTAAGCAACTCGATCGAAAATCAAAGTCCAATGCGACCGACGGGAAACTTCTCTCTTTCCAATAAACAAACGAATAAAAACAAAGGCGATTATTGAAATCTCAGCGAGAGTTTCTCTGCGAAGCCGTTTTGAGTTGCTCATCGAAACGTTGTGAACATACATTTTTGCTTCTATACTATACGTACGGCGTCCGTACTCACGCTACGAATATTTCGCCTCGTATCAATTCAGGCAAGACCCTCGATCGGGTTTTGTGATTTTTCCCTTTACCTCGCCGAAACCCATCAATAATCTGTGTTTCCGTGTTAATAACCCTCCTCCTTCTACTATCGGAACGATGTCCTATTAGTCCGGGAACTCCTTCGCCGTAACTCCGCAGCGGTCGCGCACGGTGTTTGGCGGCTCGCCAATCATCGAAACAATGACGGTACCTACCGGATCTAGGGTCTGATAAAAAATAAAAAACCCCGCGACGATGTTATTTCGGTCGGATTATTTACAACGACCGTTTTCGACGAACGTTTTCGCGCGATCGCGGTTCTTTTCGTAAGTCGAAGTCGCGAGAGTTTCAGTATCGTCCCTCCGCGTCTTTATCATATTTTATAATGAATAGAGCTCGTAGGTCGTCAAGCTCGCACGTTTTCCCGTACGGTACTTCATATTTATTGCAGAGCTATGAATTAATTTAGCGCGTACAGTGCGAATTTTCGCGAAAAAATAGTTATCGTTTACCGTCACGTCACATCTGCACACACGCGTCCGACAACTCGGCAATATCAAATTACGTTTCGGCGCGATTCGTCCGCGTGTTTCACGAGAGATCGCCGACTCGACATCGGTATTTTAAATATATTTTATAAACTGTCATCGCTGGACGGAGCCGCCGTACGGTATTGCTATTATAATGTTCAATGCGTGAAAACGGTGTGATTTTCGTTTTCTTCTTTACGCGCAACTCGACGACGCCAAATCCTATATCTGCAGTGGTTTACTCTGTACGCCGGAAAGCAATAATAATTCTATTCGACAGATATATTTTGATGATGAAACGAAAAGACAAATAACAATATTATTATCGTCGCTCGACATTATAACGTCGTTAGACCATTCGAAAACGGAGAAACATGTCGCGATACGCTAGAGGGGAATATTTGCATATTATGTAATAAAAGATAGTGTACAATTTTGAAATCTGTAAAATGAAAAACGAATAATACCGCCTCGATTCGTTAGCAAGATCGTATGCAATTAAGTCTCCGAGTAGATATTATGTAGAATTTAAGCACCTAATTTAACGAAGCCATAAATATAATATTATAATGTACATGTAAATTCTCCTTAAAACTATGGGTGTTTCCAAAAGGTATTCGAATAACGCGCAGTACTTATTATAATATACATGATATCACAGCAGTGGCTCGTTGATTAAACTGTCCAAAAACAAACGTACTCTAAGACAACATTTACGATATCATATTTTATTTTAATACTTTCATACTGATTCGTATACGGCTCGCAACGCATAGTGTCGCGCAAGTGGAGTGTGTGCTCGTGGGATGTTTAAAACGTATTCCTAATTTCATTGGATCCATTTGGGTAGCGTATTATTTTCGATCAGTTTTATTCAAATTGTTTTAAACTTATCAAATAAATTGCTCATTTTATTCGAGAGTCTGAGAATGAATCGCGGTGCATACAAATTGGCAACGAAATTAGATTTTCCAACTCATCTGTACACAGTTTGTATTGAACCCGATCCCACTAAAACACGACGTTTAAAAATGAACGAAGGTTACTGATAAAAAAAAAGAAGAGTTTATTTAAATGTTTTAAAAAAAGTAGTCGCCAGCTATTATACTATTAAATTATACGATTTCATTTTTTTTTTTTTAAGTACTTATCGTAATAAGTTTAATCAAGATATTATTGATTTGAAAACTTTTATAAGAGTACAGTTTAAAAAGACAGAATGACTTTGTTTGTAGCACGCCTCGTCCTCCATATTTGAATTCAAGGCGCGCCTGTGCAAACACATACCTGCGTCCTGCATACATATCAAAATGTAATAGTTTCACTTGAGTCAGTTTAATTAAAACATACTGTGTATCTGTTCGCCGGTATGGTGTCAGGCAATTGAGCCACGCACTAAACAGACCGAACGAGATCCTCTTATATTGAAATATTATTGTTATGTAACTTCATATTATCTACAGTACCAAAATATGAAATAAATATTGTCAATATTTTACAATAATTTCTTTGAGAATGACCAATAATAATTATAAAAAAAAACGGTTCGCGGTCCTGTTAACATAATATTACGTCGTCGTACATGTAATTAAGTTTCCGTCGTGACAGCATCTGAAAAAACTTCTAGTTAATTAACTAGAATAATGTTCGTCTATTTAGACGTACTCTGCGGAATTCTCGTTTTCGTTGTTGAAATAAACTTTATTAATTTATATTCCAAGGTATATCATAATATGAAAATCAAATCAAGCGCTGTCGCGATGAATGGCATAAAACAAATGTTGTGTGCGTAATACTCGAATGTAAAATAATATATGCTATACTAGTTTATCTAGTTAACGTACGATAGGTATACGTTTTGATATAAATACATCAGTTTTAACTAGATTTCCTAATAAAACTGGTTCTGAAGTGAATAAAGTGTAAATATTTCACACGTTCGTCTTGTTTTTCTTTTTCACTGTTACGTGATGATAAACGAACAAATTCATTTTTTCGGACAATATTTACGTATTGTTCATTCGTAATAATTTTATACGGCACGGGATCGGTTAAATTGTGCATCTATCGAGCACAAATCGTGATAGTTATTAAAAACGTGTGTAATTAATATTATCAATGATTGCTATTATATGACCACACGATTTCACGTAAATTTAATAATTCGTTATCGTATTATACGAGTGTATAAAGTAAATTATTTTCGCAATTCGTGAAAATGCACGGCGTTCAATTTAGAAAGGTTTATTGAACTATAAATTTAGTATAATAACTTTATAACCTTAGAATAAAGTACCAACTATTTTATAAGGAACAAATTCTAGCGGGATAATTGAATTCATTAAGCAAATGCATTCCAGATTTATTGATTTTCTGTGTGGATCAATAGCAGTAATAAAAGTGAAAAAAAATCCGATTTTTCTTGGTCTTATTTTTATATTTAGCTCGAGCGAAAAAATAAAATAACAGCGTCTCAAAAAAAAGCTATTTTTATTGCGTAAGTATGCCACAAAACCATAAAAAAAAAATACTATAAAATAATCGACGATTAACATTTTTTTTGAATATTTCTCCGAAATTTCAAGTTCCGATATTACCGCGTTTCTACTATAAATCTACCCGACGAGTGAAACGAAATGTTTGTCACATTTAAATCGACGATTTCAATAGCAATCATAACACCCTGCTTACGGTCAAACATAGCAATAATGAACGAAGAAAAATCTGCACTCAAGACGCGTCGACGAAATCACCGAGCAAGGCATGTTCGGTTGAATCTCGTTTGATAAAACATCCAAACAAGACGGCCCCGCGCCCTTTGTTCGTCTCTACCGTTATCGTTCTCCGCATTTCGTATGATATTATTATACCTCGTTGGAATATTTTGTTTTCTCTTTACGAAAAAAATCCGACGGTTTTAACGATCGCGAAAATCGCCGTTCAAACGAAATGAAGTGAATACACCCGGATGAGTATAATATGCTACGAGACTGCGAAAACAAAAATGTTCATTTATTTTTTCTTCCTTTTCGACGAGGACATTTCACGCCACGATTTCCGTCGGTCCGGGGCGCGCGATCGTTTCGACACGTTTTTTTTGTTTTGTTTTCCCGTACGGAATATAATATTAGTGTTGTTCGCGCCACGTGGTCGGGGCGACTGATCGCGTAACAAATGCGAAACGTTTCCTCTCCCGAGCCGCGTTGTCGCCGTCGTCGGCCCGTCGCGACGTGGAAACGGACATTTTCACGTGGAAATAATGCACGAGAACAAAGGCCGCTATATGCACTCGTACCCGGAAACGTTTCGCGGGACATAAACGATGACGCACCGTTGAATGCTAATAAATGGGCGACGGTAGAGTTTTCATCGCGTCGGCGGACGGATGGCGGTTGTTTGTCACGGCCCGAAAACTGTCTCGCGTTCTTTCTCGCGTTTTGTTTTATTAATATTGTTATTATACGCGTTCGCGTCGGGAATTTTATTGTAACACTCCGACACTCGTTTCTAATCCGGCGATTCAAAAGTGTCAAGTCCACGGCTCGCGCTCGAACGACATCACTGCATCTATACGTCAGCGTTTCGATTTATCGTCAACGTAACGCTGACACGAAATTAGGGTTCCGGACGAATTTGATGACTATTGAATTTTTGTTTTGTTTTCAAAACAAAAACCCTCCGTCTAACTCCGTGTAAAAATTAGCTAAGTAAAAAAAAGAAGAAAAAAAAATCATTGTATAACCAAAACATTTGTCGCTTCATATAGAATTTATAAAACCAGTAATTTCAAAGCACTATAAAGATGTGATATCATAAATAAATGCTAAGTAATCTGAATCTAATTATATTTAGTCTGTTTCGATAATTTATTTACTTGGCGAGGAAATTTTAGTATAAATATAGAGTATACAGTGTTATTATTGGTTGTAGAGTATTATTTTGATTAGTATAGAAATGTTCACTGTAATATTTTTAATTTATAATGTCTTATTGTCTAATTATTCATCCAGCGCCACGGTTCTTATATTGTATCGTATGAAGTAAAAAATTTCCTCGCCAAGAAAATAAATTATCGAAACAGACTAAATATAATTAAATTCAGTTTACTTAGCATTTATTTATGATATCACATCTTTATAGTGCTTTGAAATTACTGGTTTTATAAATTCTATATGAAGTGAAAAATGTTTTGGTTATACAATGATTTTTTTTTTGAATTTTTTTCTTCTTTTTTTTACTTAGCTAATTTTTACACGGACTTAGACGGAGGGTTTTTGTTTTGATATCACCAATTTTTATCATTTATACCTCAATACATTTTTATTAATTTTGCTTCTCGAGGATTAGCATATAAATGTCTTTGCCACCTCTAGGCCATCTTTCTTTATTAGAAGTGAGATCATTACATTTGAACCAAAGATTTGATTTTTTTATTAAACTTGTATAATGACCATGATGTAATGATTCCCCGTGATGACAAATCGCAGAACATATTCTATACGTTTTTTCATCAACTTTTAAAGATGTTGTTGACAAAGATATTAATGATACATTATGCATTTTTTTCTTGTAATTCATTCCATAATTGTAATTATATACACAAATATTGTCTTGTACTAGATCAATTGCTGATGTTTACCGGTCGGCACGACAACGCGAGAAGCGGCCGCCGCCGTGATTCCAGATTTCAATATAAATTTTCATTAAAAATGTTTCACGTTTCCTTTAATAACATAATTTCTAACTGTACGATTTTTATGATTTTTACAAAAGGATCATCTGCATGATTTTCCTCATGTTTTGCAATTTACTAGGTATAAATTGATTCAGTAGATAATTAATTATCTCATCTGACAAAAAACACCGAAATTTACACGGTTTTAATGGGAAACTCCTGCTTCGAGATAATATACACTGTCGTGCCGCCGCTTTTATTTTTTTTACTTAGCTCGCGCCACGACCGTGGCGCTGGATATTCTCGAATAATCTTTTACTCACTCGCGATTTTAGCAATGGTACATATTATATGTATAGGTTTCGAAATTAAAAAAAAATAATCAACCGTCATTATTGCATCTCGTCCGAGTATCTCACTATTTGTTCGCCGGATCGCTTCGTCTCTGAAAAATATATTACAAATCGTTTTATCTTATTTGTATTGTTCATTGTGTAACTCTTCAAAACAAGTTGGGAACATCGTACTACTTAAAATAGGTATGATAAATAAGTTTCGAGGTAATGGTTGGTATTTACAAGATGCCCTGAAACTCTTTTTGTTCTCTGAACACTGTACTACTGTAAAGGTAATCGATGTAAAAGACGAAATGATTCGAGAAACCACTTGTATCTCAGTTAGAACGCAATTAATTATTTTACAATCTGAAATTATCAAATTTATACCAGATGTTTATCATAGTATAAATGGATAATTTTTGGAAGTGTATATCAGTGTGGGCATGTATTTAATAATATAATAAAACACATTACTAAACATTTCGTATGCCAATATAAGTAATTTAATTTTTCATAATTACAAATTTAAATTCTATTGATAAATGCGATATTTTAAAACAACGGAATAAATAAGTTTGAATCAGTTTTTAGGCAGTAAAAGGAAGAATTAAAAATTTCGAAAACAAAACCTCTAAAAACCCACGAGTATTTTAAAATTTCTAACGAACCAAAAGTTGTTACCACATTCTAAATTGTATTAATTATGTTAGTGTCTAAAATCAATTCGAATAACGGTAATTTATACAATCGAATAAAAATAAAAATTACCTCAGTCGTGGCCGACGGCAGATGGTCTTCTGTGCCGTGGACGGGAGTCTCTGGATTACCGCGCGGAAACGTCGCGATGTTTTGACCTGCGTAACGGACATTTACGTGACCCAAAACATAATACGTAATATATTATATCACACGAAGTCGGAGATTCTATTGTGTATTCACCGATCGTTCGTGTCGAAAGAAAATTTTAAATCTTACCGAAGAACTGTGCCGGGAACGTCGGGCTCGATTCGAATTCGGCGGCGGATAGCAGCTCCTCGTCCGATGCCGGTACGACGCCGTCGCACTGCGTCGCGTTTTCCGGTGTATTGGTGACTTTCACGACGCAGTCCGACGATGGCCCGGCCATCGGCTCTGGTTCCGAACCGAATTCAGGCTCGATCTCTGATAAGATGGGTGCCGGCGGCCGGGAGTCTGAACCGACTTCGGGCTCGATACTCGAATGGTCAGCTTCACGCTGTTCCGAGTCGACTCCGGGCGTCGCGCCTTCGTCCTGCGAACCGAACGATTGATGCACATTATGTGTATAAAACGTGTGACGCGTCCTCGTTTTCTAAAGACGACAATATACAAATACGTTTACATACCTGCTGCCGGTCGTCATTTTGCGTTTTTTTGAGCCGCATACGTAACAAACGTTTATTATTTTCTGCGACGAGTCGATATTGTATTCAAAAAAAGAATATAATATATATTAATTTAAAAAAAAAAAACGCTAATCGAAACGCTATAAATATTTGTATGTACGCACCGAAAAGTCGGTCTCTGGACGCGATTATTTGCGATTTTTTCGAGCGCCGAAACAACGAATCTTGATTCCAAGAGAGGCGGTGATACATGTATTCTTCGCCGACCGCGTACGGCGCCGCCGCCGAGGCTGATGACGGTCGTTGCGCGTCGTCGCCGCCCAAAGCTTCCACTTCTATCGGCTCGACGTCGCGGCCGGTCGACTCCGTCGTCGTCGACACTTGATTCGCGTCCAACTCTGGACCGAAATTTTCCGCGGTGGCCATCGGCTCGAGTCCTAAGACCGACGACGAGTCGGCTACGGCTTCCTCGGGCTGCGGCGAGGTCCTCGTTGCGTCCTGTTTAGACAAATGGGTTCTCGTTATTATATTTAAACGCCGGTTTCAATTACAATAATAATCCGACCGATATCGTGGAAATAGTTTGCGTAGGTGACATACCTCGTTCGGCGATTCACCGGTCAACGCGGGCGTCAAGCATCGCCGGTGACAATACAGCGGACAATCTTTGCATTTCAATATCTGCAACCAAAACGATCTTTTCCTACAGCCGCCGCACTCGTGGTACTGCGCGTAAAACGGTTGCCTCTGAAAAGTGTGTTGCAATTCCATGAGTAAGTCCATTTCGGGGCTGACGAGAACTCGTCGAACGATTTGAAAAAGTAGATTGAGTATTTTATTTGCGATCGGGTCCTGTATGGAATCGCGCGGTACTAGATTTGATGTTAGTTGAAATTTGATAACCGGTCGAGACGAATTGTATAATAAAATAAAATGTTTATTTAAAATTATAGTCGAAAAATGTTTTTGCTAAGCGATACCGTCTGGTTCGTTGGACTGACAAACGTCGCGTTTATTATTTTGGACAGATAATATTATTATGTATCATATTCGATTCGTGTTAACGTTTTAATACATAACTCGGAGCAGATACAATTTTTTCCAGTAAATATTTATTGTTACTGATTTTGAAATAATGGCTATCGATACTCAATATAAAACAAATACGCGGAGGGGGCAAAACACTATACTTCGATATTACTTTTATACCAATGTACAACACATATTTGCTTTACCATATGAATAATGGACGTTTTGCGCATTTCTCACAATGACCAATTTTCATACTTGACCCATAACACACACACGCGAGTATATAATATTCGTAATATAGTGTAATAATTTATTGAAAATCAATCGGCTTAAGTGGTGCTGTTGTTTGAATTATAATAACTAGTCTGTAAACTACAACTAACAATATATTATATGTACACGGTTATTAAAATATCAACTACGACTTTCTGACCGTTCATTTAATCGTCAACCTTTATGTACACGAAAATATAATAATGAAATTAAAAACCTCAATTGAAAAATTCAATATAAATTATTGATCGCAAACAACGTTTTTAGGTAATATTTTTTTTCGATACTTTGTCCGTTTATTGAAATTAAATATTTGTTTTTCTTTCGGGAATATTTAAAGGTGCGAATGAGGTCGATGTGATTTCTTGTACATTTAGTAGACGATATTAAACTTTTAGACGAACTAAAACAATGCAATTTTAAGACGGCGCGTTGTCTGGGCAACTGAACACTATGTGTGAATCGAATCGGACATAATTAGGTATTCTGCAACAATAATATCGAAAATTATAATTTTGTTTTTCGAATAAACAGATGGTTTGCATGGTTTGGTACTTTGAACACGAAATCTTTTGCTCATTAAAAATATATTTTTAATCAAACAATATATTTGTAGATAGTTTATAGTACCGAAGTGTCTGTATCTTCACTCGAGATAAAAACTACGAATCCCCCTCTCTTACTGATTGTAAAAATATATTTTATATATTGGGTAAATGGTAGTTTAAATTATTGTAGTGAATAAAATATATTTATACTGATTAAATATTAAGTGTATTATTAAAAACGATGCCATCTGCTGAACGCAGTCAATCAGGCTTTTAGAAACTTTAGCTGTATTCGTGTCCCGACAGATTCCAGGGGGCACAGGTAAAAAGATTTTACTGGTCACCCTCATTTATATTGTTTTAAACATATTATACTCGAAGGTAAATATCATATAAATAAACTTTATGATCGAAACACGAAATATTTGTCGAAAAAATGTTCTGTTCGCCTTGATCTCGTGTTGTTTTGTGACGATCATCTCTATGGGAACAATGACACGAGAGATAACGACATTACTATTATACTTTACGTTGTACCTGCCATATCGTTTTTTAATTTTCTTGACATATTCAATTGATAACGATTTGATATATAATATAAATATACATAATATATTTGTATTTTATGTATAATTATATTATATTATACCGACAGAGACGGTAACTCACTATATTATTGTTCCACGTGTGTCTCATTAAATTGGCTTGGAAATTATTTTAATCTGACATCGGGAATTTGTGCATTTTTATCGTCCAAAATATATTAATATATTTATGTGTTAAGTGTTGTACGCGCGAGGTAAAGAAATCGTAAATAAGTTTATGATGCACTTTTATGACGTTTTGCTGAGATTTATGACTTTCATTAAACTTCGTCATTTCATATACGCAGGTACATAATCATAATTATATAATCTCGCGGAGTAAAAATTGACTAATTAAAATTGAATTGACACAATGTGTGCGCTCTTTCGTGTTCAGCAACTGTCCTGGCGTTTACAAATTTTCCCTGCTTAGTTCTCCGAGTGTTTTTAACCAAAAATTATTTTCAATATTTATTCACACTTTTCGAGATTTGGCATTTAATTCTTAAAACGATTGATCGAACGTCGTTCGACAGCTGACCGCCTATTTCGATCGTCACAAATCAAATTGTCTATTTTATTTATTGTTAACGAACACGTTTTTTCGTCGAAAAAAAAAATGATTATTTATAATGATTTATTTCGTTTTCTCAATATCGATAATAAACGCGAAAACAATAAGAAATTTGATGAGATGTTTTTCGTCGATTTATTTTCCGAAAAACTATCCGAGATATGGAAATTATACTAATGATTATTAAAATTTAATTTTTTGTCTCGAGTTTGGGAAAACTTTCTAACGAATGCGTGCCGGCGACGAATACATATTGTAATGGTTCTGCGACGTTTCGTATATCGTGCGGGTCGCTAATGTTTTCAGTCTATTTTTAATATTTTTTTTATTTCAAGTAATCATATCCACGAAGGTATCTTGATTTCGGAGCGTTATTTCGATAGACCAATTATGGTTTCGCATGGACGTCAATACTCGGCATCGAAATGCATGGGACAACAACCGGTGATGAGTAATCTTCAAAATATAGACTGTATGTATTATTTTACAGCCCTCCGCCGACGACGAGGGACAATACAGGAAGTCGTTCAAGTACATTGCAATTATTGTTCTGTAATGTATAGAGCGTTGCTTTAGAACCCGGTGGTTCTCGACCGTTCCATGGTTACGTGCCAAACTTTCCATTATAATACATTATTATGACGGGAAATTGGAAAGAAAAAAACCGTTAAATTATTTTCTATTTTACTACATATCATAATATGTATATACTCGTATACGTATATACGTATAATTGTTTTTATTTTATTTCAATTTTCTTCTTTTTATTTCCCGTCACATATCGATTCCGTCGTCGTCGTCGGTTTATAGAGAACCGCTGAAAATAACGACCGTACGCGACGTCGTGGTCGGTGACTTTTTTCTTTCTTTTTTTTAATCTCACCATAACGACTGCTGCGTATATAATGTACATTATATAAGTATTCGATTTGACGTGACTTGATTTTGTCGGATCGTTCGTCATTAATCGCGATGAATAACGTTCGCTGAATCACAGCTGTAATTCGCCGTTTGACGGAGTACCTGTGTATAATCGCATTGCTTTTAGATCGTTTCGAATACACGGATTTCGGATTATTTCCAGAACACACATTTGCGTCGTAATTCGGTTTGTCCGCGCTTAATAATTTCATTTCTATATCAATGAACAAGATGATTCGATTAAAACACGATTGTGTTTTAACGGGAGGGGGAAAAAAAAACAAAACAAAACACCGATATTGACCGCGGGATATTATTTGGTGTTATTATTATTATTTTTTCTTTATCAGATCGAATAACGACTAAAAGGTCAGTCGGTCGATTTAGCCGTCCATGTTTTCGTGCCGCGGTCAACGCGATTAAACCGATCTAAATCTATTATTTTCCATCGTATGTTTTCGTCGTCGGTTTAGGCGTTCGAATTTAATACGACGAGACTCGTTTCCATCGTTGCAATAGTACGAGGGTTCGAATAGAATGTGATATTTGATTTGATTTGATTTTTTTTTTTTCCATCCATCGGACGTCTTTGGTTTAATTTTTTCGTTCTTTTCGGATGGGCGAATAAGCGACCGCCGCCGCCGCCGAACGGAATCGATCGATGACGAATACTCGATAAATTGCTGGAATCTGCGTGTCTTTTCTAACCGTGGATTTGTATTTATTTATTTTTATTCAATACTTACATCTTGTCCAATGTTTTCTGATTGCATATTCAGAATACTATGCTCATTTAAGGGTGTAATTGACATGTTATGGGGCGCGTCAAGTTCACGTCGAAACGATGCGTTTGGCTGAGAAATAATTGACGTCATTCCGATGTCAATATCAGATGTAATGTCGAGAAAGTTTTTTTTTTTCTTTTTAATAAAAAGAGGAGAGATGGCCGAATTGTTTACACAGAGAAAATAAATTACTTTTTCGTTGGTAATAAATATGCGGAAAGTAGAGTCTTTTAAATCGACTGTTATGGAGTTGGTTGTTTCGAAGCGGCGCGAGACGGTTCGGAAGGATGTATTTCGAAAACTTGCGAACGAATTCGTTGCCAATACGTACTACTCCGTTACGAGGCATTTAAAAAGCTTCTTTTTTTCCTTTTTTTTTTATTTAATTTCTCGACAGCATTGATTCGCGTGATAAGAAACGACGAGCGTTTTGCGCATGGACAGCTTTAGTCGTGTATTTTCCGCTCGATATCGACGAGACGTCCGTAACTGTAACGGTGCTTTTTCGCAAAATCACGAGTCACTTTTACATTGCCTGCGAAAAGAATTTGATTTTGTTTATTTGATTCGTGTCGAAATGTAATTTGAATCTTTTTTTTTTGTCGTCGTCGAAGAACAGACACTTGATCAAAACGATTAAGTTCGTTTCGTAACAATGATATGTGACTTGCGTTGAAATCAAAGATTTCGACTAATCCACCTTTATAGTGCCCACAAACGCGTCGCATACGACTTTACATGATGATTTTATTTTAAAACGGTCATCGATAATGTTTGAAAAAAACTTCAATTTTTTCTCATCACACGTATGCGACGTGAGCGATATAATTTTACGTACTTTCGTAATTTTTCAAACCGATTTCATCGACGATGGTTGAATAATGTCGATTTTCCAAACGCAGTGCCGATGGGGTTTCAACAGCCCACTTATCGATATTTTTTGTCCCGCGATTCGGCGATTGTAAAAAAAAAAAAAAACGATTAAAATCATAAAACCGCTATCGCGCAATATAAATATTCGAGTATAACGTGACGCGACCTATGGCGTGGATTCCGTCGAATGTTACGAATCGATGACGATTTCACCTAAGCGCGGTGCACGGTGTTTATTATTCGTCGATCGAATCGTTAAACGACTGTAGTAACTGTGTTTTATAGTGTTTGGTGAAAAAATGTTTACTCGAAGGCTTATTGCTTGTAGTGGTTTTTATTTTTCGTACGTTAGTCTTAAGGTAGCTGAATACGCATTTACTATATGTTTTAAAACAATTCGGCACAGTCATCCGAGCGTATTTGAATTCGTAAAATAATCGACGGGCAACGGTTTAAATTCTGAGAACGTCGTAGATTCGTTTTTTTCTTCTTTTTACCAATAGCTAAAGTTCGACTTTTATCCCCCACCTGTCACGTAGCATGCCAATAAAACGCGTTTTTTTCCATTCGTTTGACAGTATAGTATATGCCATTGTTTGTTTGTAATCAAAAACAGAGACTGGCGGCAAAGCAAAACGGTTCCGACCGATTTCGCGTAAACGTTGCTGCGATGAAAAATCCGAATTCGACTAAAAAACAACTAGAAATCACCAGTAAAAACAAGCTCGGCGACTGTGAACGCTCGCTGTGTGTTCACGGGTCCCTTTTTTTCTTTTTTTTTCATTTTCCCTCGATTTTTTATATTGAAATCTTAACGGCGCCGTATAAAACTCTAATTTTTACCGACATTTCGGTCGGGGGGGGGGGGAGGGGCTAGGGAAACTAGGTGAAAATAAAACGATAACTATTATGCGGCGTATCCTATAATCGTTACGAAAACCAGATAGTAACTACGGGCTACGGTGAAAACGAGCCATTTCGTTTTTCTCAACAACAACACCCTCGACTGCTATACTAGTGTTTACAAACGATCCGGGGTTTCGACTGAGCTCGGGGTTTCGCCGTAATCGTATCGTTTCATTGACTTACATACACATCGTGAAATAATATTTATCATATCGTTCGAAGAAAGCCGTAGTCGGCTGTTACGGCCTACGGGCAACGCGGGGCAGGGGACGGCGAGATGGCACTTATTTTTTACGGGCCTTCAAAACAACGTTTTGGACGCGATTAAAACTTGCAAATACCCGTGTGAAATGTTTACCGAATCGAGCGCACTCGATAATATTTTACGAAAAACTCCGGCAGCTCGAAATTTTAGTTTGTTCCTTAAATTTATTGACGTCGAACGAAATGGATTTCGAACTGTCGGCCGAATGCATTTGACAATAAATACACTCGTTGATAAATTATAAAGTTTTTTTTTTTTTTAATTTACAACGAACCGAGCTTCGCTCAAAGTCGGTTTTCGAATTCCATGATTTATAACTGTTTTAAAAAGAAAAACACCTGTCCTAATAGACCGTCAAACTCGTTTTTCTCGTCGGCCCGAATCTATTACGTCTAATGAGTTTTTAATCAGTTTCGTTATGGATACATTTTGATTTATACTTTGGATTAATTTTTTTTAACGAAGTAATGGTTAATTTTAAAAAATTAATTACAACTCGCGCGTAAAATAATATAATAGATATGAATAAATTATCATTATATAAAATGCAAAAAGAATAAGGAGTCTCCGATGTTATGAGATGATTGAAAACACTTTCGACAAATCGAACACAGCATTCTACGGCGGCGTGTCGGCCTATAAAACGGAAACATAAATAACAACCGATAACACCTGAGTTTGATCATTTATTCATCCGATTAGAGGTGAATTGGTTCTGTGTCCGCGTGCGCGTGCGATACTCGCGTAGACGCTTTTCGATTTGAATATAAATTTATTTTTATGAATAATTTCTTGGACGGTGAAAATGTAAATGAAATATCGATTATTTCGGTTTTATCGTTGATTATTATTCCTCTTTAATAGTAAATTTTTTTCTTCGTAACGTGCCGTCCAAATTACCAATTGATCTCCGACCCATTTTAAGGGTCTCGCCACGGTATATCGTGTGTTCTTTTTTTTCTATTACGTATAGCACACTTTTTATAATGTAGGTCAAAGTTTAATGGAGCGCTAATAATGTCAGGAAATGTTGAATTCCCACTGTTTATTTGTGAGGCTATAATTGTGTCGCGAGTCGATCGATCGAACGAAGACAACGAAAATATAATAATACAATTTTATACGCTATAGTGTTGTGTTTTATACACTTTTTGAGAATGATTTTCCATAGATGCTAGACGTGACGAGGACTTATCAGTTCCACCCTGATAATTACTCGAATTTTTTTTTCCATTTACACTTTTTTTCTTCCTTTCGCAGCATTGAAGCACTGAAACATTATAAGTATCCTGTCAATCGAGTGGAAATCGTACACGACCGATACATAAAAATAACTATTTTGAAAATATTTTAGTGGTTTTCTACAAGTAATCGAAAATTCGTCTATATAAACCATAAAATCTACAGAACCTTATGAAATTGATTTTTTTTTTTACAATGCGTGAAAACAAATCGTGTTACTTGGAATTTCTCGTGGCATTGGAAGATGGTTTTTAACGAGTTTCGATCTTTAATATATCGTTGTTTTTAATTTGACGTGTAATTTCAGATTTTATAATATTAATATAGGTGGTTAACTAGTAAATTTCTCTTCACTTTTCAAAAATCATTTTTTTTTCAAACTATAGTCGATTATTGTATTTCTGTATAATAATAATACAAAAATTAATTATAATAATCACTATCAATGTATTTTTAATTTTGGCATATTATAACATCGAAATAAGGTATTTTTAATACAAACACATTGAACAATAGATTATATTGTTGTCCGATTATTATACCGGTGACGCGGATTTGCGCTTTTACGGTCTCCTTTTCACAAACCCACACGTCTTATTTGATGTTTCACGTGACATCGTTGGTAATAAGTTATTCATTGTGACTTTTATAATGTATATTTTTATGCAACACCGTCGTCCGCGAAAACATCAAACGCGCGTACGTCGTCGACCGAGAGAGAACCGAGAGCAGATTACGTAAAGTCTTGTAAATCACGTCGAACCCGGTGTTCCGTCGCCGACGAACTCGCGAGTCGAAGGAGAAAAAAATACAACCAGACCGTTTGGGAAATGAAACGCGCCGAGGTTTTTCGTTTCTGCCAAAGGCTCGCGTAAAATAATCGAGGCTTTTGCGTACTCGTTTGGCGGTATAATATTACGAACGCGGGTTAGGTACACGTTTTAGAGAGCGCGGCTAAATGAGAGTTGAATAAAATGAGATCCTGAAATTTGAATAAGAAAACATTTTAATACACACAGACACACACACACACACACACGCACGGACGAAATCTACGAATGAAATAAAATTAATTTACATAGCAAACGTATATTTATTTATTTTTTGGCGTTCAAAAGAAACGACTTACACATAAATAAATATTTGAAACCGTCGAGAAGGAATATACGTATATATTTTATGTTTTCGTCGTTCGTACGTTGCGCTCTCTCTCTCTCTCTATTTCCTTCTGCAGACCAGAGCAGACGATCCGGCGTTCGATAAAAACAATACTACATAATACATAATAATATATAAATTATATATTTATTTATTGTCGCGCACTCTTCAACTCTTAACCGAGTGGATTTTAATTTGAATTTTACGATTTCAGGTAAACGTCTCGTGAAACCGTAATACTCTAGCGCAAGATCACGTATTGTATGTGCACGCGTTTTTCGCGGTCGACCCGACATACCGACGCGCATTCCATCCGCGGGCGTTCGCTCCAATGGTCCATAAAAGTGTATTCATTCAATGACTTCCGTGCGCACACATTCGTGTGACAACCGCGTACGAATAAAACCAGGAACACGGAACCGAACGTCCTCTGGGACGCCGCAAACCGCCGCCGAGCGTCCTTACATAATCATTTGACGTGGTAAGTTTTTCGGCGTGCGTTTTTTGTCGAAAACAATTTTTCCCCGACGCGAAAATATTGGAAAATACACGAATACATTCCCGGTCTTCGGATTACGTATAAAGACACTCGATTTCCGGGTTCGCGCGGTAACTGCGTGAACGTCACGCAACGCTGTCGTACGTAAAACGAGGCCTTGTGCAATTATTATTATACGCGCGGAATACAAAATATAACTGAAGAATTAAAATCCTTACATAAGGATGAGATTTCATTGATATAGAGATAAACTAATGAGAAAATAACAAAATGCGATTTTGACTTTCTGTAAAATCATACTTAATATCGATATGTTAAAATAAAAAAAATAATATTATTTAGTCGGTAGTTTGAACAATCGATTAAATAATTGATTAAATCTGCTTATGTGAATAAAAAATAATAAAGATGTAAATCTATTTTTACGAACGTGTTCGGTTCTATAGATATACATACGAATCGCGATTTATCATCTCTGCCGCTTTTTGGACATTAAAGGAGGAAAGAATAAAAAGTTTAATAAATGAAAAAAAAAAAAAACAGAAAAAAAAAACCAGAAAAAAATAAAAAAAAATACTAATCATGTGAGCTCCGATAGTGTCACGCCCCGCGTATAAAGTCCATCTCATCTCGGGGAGAATTATTGCGAGCGATAAAAGAGAAACACGCAACGACAAAAAATTTGAGGTCAACAGCACAGAAAAAATAACAATAAAAGAAAAAAAAAGAAAAAAAAAAAAGAAGGTATTCGTGAAAATTGTAAAACTTGTTCAATGTGAAAAAATATTATTAACTTTGTTTTACGACCGTAATACACTTTTATTGAGATTTCCAACGAACAATATGTTTAAACTGGTAATTCTTGTGTTATTAAAAACATGGACTTTTTTTTTATTCCCTCCAGACAAAGATCGAGCGTTGTAACAACGCGATGGGCAACATTAAATTCGAGTTTTTAAAGCGTACTCCGCGTGCTCTGCTCTAAACAGTAAAAGATTTCTGTAAACACCGCGTATGCACTGATGTACGCACATGTGTAACACATAATACAATGCATTTGACTTCAGTAAACGTTTCGTTTCATTCGATTCGCGGAATATGATAAATTTTATGAATTATCAAACATCCCAACGAATAACTTGCCGAGGAGCGTTACTCTTTAAAAATCATGGTTTTTTTTTTTTTTTACGGTTTATTTATTTAAAGCATTATCGCTCGGGCATTACCTTCTTGAGAATATCTATGCGATGGAAATTTGGTCTTGGGAGAAAACTTGTTTTTTAACATTTTTATTGAATGGGGTCCGCTGATACCCGCGTACGTGCTTACGTGCTTGTCCGTACATTAATGTCTCTACTAGTATTTCACTCCTCGAAAATCGTATACGGAAAAATAGAAAAATTCGATGGCGGATACGGTCTTTGGGTTCCGAGACCGAACTCGTAATAATTCTCCGTGCGACGGAGTAAATATACCGAAACGAAGTGCGTCCGTTTTCCATAATTTCCACGTCCACGTTCGGCGACTATTTAGATTAATATTATTTATATTGACGTATTAAGATCGGTAACCAAGGAAACCGACCGTGTGACGAGTCACGACGACCTCGAATATTAATTTCTATCGCGCAAAACACAAAAAATGTGATATTTTAACAATATGTTTTTGACGCTGCGAGTGAAAAGTGTCGTCCGCGAAAATCTGTTTCAAACCGATCGGGTGATGTTTACAAACTTGGCGGACACGTTTCGACTATTCGCGCGTTTCGTTTATTTAATACGCGTTTTTATTGACTTTTTTCAACGGTTATCCGCGCGGGACAAAGTGATCGAACGAAAGCGAACGATTCCGAAAGAGAAAATTCGTCGGTATAATTTCATGGGGAGGGGAAATGCCGATACGAAGACGAGGGAATGGAAATCAAATTCGATAATCACTTCCGCGGAAGTTATCGCGTCGCACCGTGCATAGTACCTGTTTAATAAGGATTGCGTCGCAAATACCTCGCCGAAATTCCGGTCGAGCGACCGTTTGTTAGTTTATTGTTTTTTCGAGGCACCCAGTCGCACGGCCGGAGGACGACGGTTGTTTTCGTTCCCGGCCGCCCCGCGGAACACACACTGCCCACCGCCGAGATTCGCTCAGCCACGTGGTCTCCGACCGTTTTCGCAAACATACCGCGCGATTATTTTTCGATCGTCTCGTTCGATCTAAACTTTTGAAACGCTGAACGTTTTTGATGCTCGACTCGAACGTTTCGTCTGCGACCGATGTGGTCAGTGCTAAGTTAAAAAAAAAATGTATAAATATCGAATTTTGGACTCTGAGCGAAGCGAGCAATATTTTGATTTTACCATGTTGTCTGTGTAGGTTAGTGTGTATATTTTTTTTCTTGTCTCCGAGTTTGTCTTTGTGTATTTTAATCGGTAGAGTAGGTCGAGTTTTCAATTTCACCGACGATTTCTGATGAGTAGCAAATTATGTCGTCTATAGCTATGGTGTTTTAAAATTCCAAATTATTGCTAAAAAACTGACGGAAAATTACAAAAAACTCGAAAAAGTTATACATTTTTTTTTTTTTTTTACTACTCGTCACAAAATTACCGTAAATCCAATCACGAGATTTTTTCGTATAAGCGTTTGAATTTAAAACTTTGACAAAACTCAATAAAATCGTGAAAACCTGAAACATTTTCGGAGTTAAAAATGTTTAAGCACATTCAAATTTCAATACTTGAGACTTGAAAATTAAATATAAAATATTTTTCACAATTTGCTCTTTTTCCATAAAAAAAACTAATAGTAAAAAATTGTTCAGTCACAAACAATAAATTTGATTAGCAAAATTAAATTTCGACTAAATCGGGTATATCCAACGCCTTCGTTCAATCTGTTTCAATCTCATTCAATTTTTCTTGAGCCAAGGTACATTGGTTTCATATTTCAAATACTTATTCGCCAATATCAATCGCCCGTCACCTGTATGCCGTCCGTCTTTCATTTAACAAAACATTGGACAACGTGATATTATTCTAAAACCGTATTTGTGTTTGTTTTTACAAAACTCAAATTATTATTTTTTTTTCCACTTTTATCGTGTACACGTCAAGGTGTACATCGAGTTGGAACGATAAACGCAATTTAGTGATCTAAAAACGCAATGGTCACGGTCCGATTTTGATGACGTGCGTTTTTACACTGAACAAGTACTAGTCAAAATGGGTTTTCTTTATCGGTCGATCTTTTATTGTTGATGTTGAGATCCCTGCGGCAATAAAGTTCATAGACTACAAAAGTTTTACACCGGTATCTGTTGGCCCATTTGTATATACGTATATATGCGACAACGAGCGGTTCCGTTGGCGTTTCCAAGCTAGTTGTTGCAACGATTCAGCATAAGAAAATAGGTTACAGTTCGGAGGGCATTTTGTTTTTTCACGTTTTAATTGAAATTGTAATTAGCATCAAACGAACGTGAGAGGTGTCGGGTTGAGAAAATAAATTTAAATATTGTTCATATGAATTATTTCAGTATATTCTGTTTTCGCTAGTTAAAAAATAAATAAAAATAGTTTCTGAAAGTATAATTATTGAAATATAGAACTCGAAAATATTGAATTTCTAAAAAATTTACCGGTGATAGTTATGTTTGTTTTTACTGATGATTTTTATCACAAATGTTCCTCGACGGATTTAAAAGAAAAAAAAAGCCTAAAACGTTTGATAAGAGTAAACTATGTTATACACGTGTTTATAATTATTCTGAGGCAACACAAAAAAAAAAAAAAAAAAATCAATAATAGTCTTGAGATTAAATGTTTTGTAATTGTATTCATAAAAAATACGAAAATATATTATATCTGTTTTCAATTAGAAATAAAAGATAACTAAACAGTAAACACACATGACAAAAATACGAAAAAAAGATTTGCCATTTCATTTTAAAATATTGCGATGCGATTATTATTATAGTTTTAATCCGATTAACAAACAAAATATACTTTAAAGGATTATTAAAATAAAAAATAAATGTATTGTTTTATTTTGTTATCTTTTAACGCAACTGAATACTTTGTAAATACAATTTGATAAAATAGAAAAATATGTTATATAATTTATTTTTATATATATGTGTGTATATAATTTATTGAAATCTTTTATTATTTTTGTTGGCTTGTACTCGTTGAATTCATAAATATCTAAATGGAATTTTACACATTTAACTACTTCGAATCAAAATCTTTTTTTAAAATAAAAAAACATTTGCTTTGTGACGCGCAAAAAGAGTGAATACAAATTTACAACTTTTGACATGAAAAATTTGTAATTTTCAAAGAATAAATTTAAATATTATAAATAAAAGAATGTTTCCCCCCACTCCCCACTATTTCATTATAGAAAACAATTTATTAACGATTGTTTCCATATATTCAGAATAACAATGTCTATTTTCTATATCAAATGTAAATGGGTATTTTTTTCTCACTTTTGTCGGTTACAAATTAACGTTAAAATTAAAATTAAATTGTTAATATTATAATTAAAAAAAATTATCATTCGATTTCACCATTGTTTATAATAATATGGTCTTTTATATGTAATATTTTAAAATACACACGCGTGAGCGGAAAAAAATGGTCAAAAAACATCTTGTCGCTATGAAACGGAGAAAATATTACTTTTTGGCCGCTTTATATTATTATAACCTATAAAACGCAACTGTAAACAATCGTCCATAGCTTACGTTCGAAAACAAAATACAATTAACGTTCAGTGCGATTAAGAGACAGTAATTATAGATTATTAACTATACGAAATGCAGGCGTACGCACAAAGGTCGCATTATGATTTACGGCTTCTCTAGCCATTCGACTTTAAAACGAAATAACAAAAATACGCGTCACATGCAGTAGACTTTCATGTAAGAGCCCTTTATCGCCTGCTGTGGGAAGCGTTTATGGATTTCGGTTTATGAGGCGTGTGTTTATTGTGTTTTCTTCTTGTACTTGGATTTTATTTTATCGTCATATTTCCTACTTGAACTAAAAGCGCTATCGACGACGTGACATCGAATAACGATAAATCGTGTTCCAAATTACTGACCCACTCGAAACGAAATGTATTTCGAGTCACTTCGGATGCGTTTCAGGACGGTCGGGGTGTCAAGAGTGTGTAATGGACGTGACACGCGAAAATCGTCATTATTTATCGGAAATAATATGCTTAACTTCTGTATGAAATTTCTCGATTTAATTTGCGGTCGATTTTCTCGCTGCA
Organism: Drepanosiphum platanoidis; assembly: GCA_948098885.1. Taxonomy (NCBI): domain Eukaryota; kingdom Metazoa; phylum Arthropoda; class Insecta; order Hemiptera; family Aphididae; genus Drepanosiphum; species Drepanosiphum platanoidis. Next base: position 13,068,908 of record OX402528.1, read on the forward strand.
GTTCGCGCGCGGTCGTTTTTTTTTTTAGAACGACGATATTTAATCTTTTTGAAGATTCAAAAATGCAGCGTCTGAATAAATTGTCCACTCGACAAAACACGCTAGACAAATTCGATCGAGTAAAAACGTGGAAAAAAACACGTGCAAAATTAGAACAACAACTGTCAGTTTTCATCCGGACGCCAAATATTACGACGCAGATGTAAAACGTCAATTGATACACGAAATATCCTCCAAGTATTCGGTTCGGACGGAGATTAAAATTAAAACAAAATAAACTCAGTTCATAATAAAACTGAAGACGTGTCTATGCTAAATATGAGAAGAAAAAAATCATTTGTCGAAAACGTTTTACAACAGCTTTTAATGACATTTTAAACTCCCGTCGAAAACGTCGAGACGAAAATTTCATAACGAAATTTCCGGCAAGACCCGAATCGTTTGATTAGATTTTTTTAAAGTGCCTGTTGTAGTGGTGATTTCAAAAGAACCGTCGCGGTTGATTAAAAATAATTGAAAAACTGTATAAATGAAAAAGTCTTAAATATCATCGTCGCGACAAGAACGGCGGCGGATACAAAACGTTTACACCGAGAATACGTTTCCATCGCGGCAGGTCGTTTATAATAATAATTGTATATCAAAAAATATTTCATAACGATGCTGTTTGAAAACTCATTTCGACGACGTTTCGATCGGCGAGATTCCCGCGAACATGATAATATGTCGTACACGTATTTATCGAGAAGCTTCGATGCTGTTACGGAAACGCTCGTTTCACGTGTCATTTTAAATGTACCGAAACACGTTTGGGTCTGCTATTCAATTGATCTCCGCGCGTACCGTTTTCTATTTCGGCCGCGGAAGTGAGTTTCCGGAGTGTATGAAATATCGCGTTTTTCGGCAAGTACACTGCGATGATTCGAACGTTTTATAAATACGTTGGAATCCGTACGATACAAAAGCTGTACTATTGTGTGTTGACCGGCCGAACGGACGGCTGTTCAAAGAAGTTATTATACGAGAACGTCGCGCACGGAACGCGAACATCGCGAAACCCGAGATATTACGCATAAACGAAAGGGAGAAGAGTTTTTTTTTTTTACGGCGCGGTCGTTTTTAACGAAATCGATTTCGGCCACTTTGTTGTGAATAAACCGACTTACTAAAACAAAGAAACATAAAAAACAGCGCAAAAAAAAAAACACATTCCGTCGTCGTAACGTCGAAAAGTTCCTTTCTTCGCTCGGAATCCAAAATCATACTCGAATGGTCGAGCTGAGATGTCCGTTAAACGATCCCACTGGTACAATAAATATGTGCCAGTATACCGACGGGACGTTTAGATAACAAACTTTGTTATTGGTTTCGTGGCGACGCAGGATTTGTTTATTTCGGTATGCCGAAGAAGATTTAGTAGGATTTACATTTTATTCCGCGCGTGCGATTTACAGCCGGTCGGCGTACGAAAACTCGATTCCGGGATCTCGCGGATTCGGACGTTGCGCTAGTGTTCCGCGCATATTTTTGCATAATGTTTTGTTGCAAATGTGTGTTTGTTCTGAGATTATCGATCACAAGCATATAATCATAAATCATACGAGTCTTATTTCTGTTGACGGCCAAACCGTAACGGATATTATTATTATTAATCGTTTCGTCGTATGTGTGTAATTAATTATTTGAAGAAAAAAAATAAAATAAACGAGGCTAGAGCGGCGTGTTTTGCATCCCGTTTGACCGTCACGTCTTTCACTGCCTTCAAAATGTATTAGTTTAGATTAGAGTGGGCACGACGCGTCGTTCGTTTTACCGCTGTCGGTCCGCGTTTTCGCTAAAAAAAAAAAAACACACCAAAGCGGCTAAAATTCAAATCACTCCTCTCCGTTAATACGAGACAATAGAAAACGCGGCATTTTCCGCGACAAAACAAATACGATATTTATATGTACGGTGAAATGACGACAAATCACTTCGAATCAAACGGGTTTGATCGCAGACCCGGCTTTTAGGTCGTTAGTACGCGCGTGTACTAATATCATTATGTATACCACGACGTTACGGAGAACCCAGTGGTTTACGACTGGAAAAATACGTCGGTCTAGACACAGAGTCCTGGAGAAAATTAAAGTCGTCTCGCGAGACGCGCCCTGTCGTCGTGTGTTTGCTGACGGGGCTCGTTATTCTCGTCCGTCCGCGAACACTACTGCAGCAGATTCGTCCCGACGTCGTCGTCGTTAGCACATCGGTCGGGTTAGTTTTTCACGGTTCGTTTGTCCGCGCCACCGGGCTATATCATAATTTTATAATAATCCACTGCTGCAAAATAATACGTCACGCCCTTCCCGCAGCATCGGCGGCGACAGTCGAACCGTTATGTATACGCTAATAGAGACGCCGCGGCGCGAATTATGGCGGACGTCGTAATGGGTTCAATCCTTCGACGAACTCGCGGCGTCAACACGCGACGTAGAACTGGTCGTCGCGATTAATTCGAAATCCGCCGAGGTGTAATCGATATATTCGGTTTTGTCGCATAACTAATTTACATTTCACGCGAACACCGTGACACTGCGTTCGGGAGAGATAGATCGGAAGCAGGTGTTTTTTTTTTTTTTGCCCTCCGTTTCGCGTTCTGTTTGCTCTGCCGCGGCTGATAATTCCACGCAAACGCCGTTTTGCAAATACAGCGGTCGAGATGAAATATTATCGAACCCATTGCGTTCTAGGTTTTCACACCACACGCGTTACGAAACACCTACTGTTTGCACTGTACGCCCGGAGGCGTCTGGGTCGCCGTCACGAGCGGTTTGACGTCAAGAACGATTTCCGTCGTAGAACGATAAATACACGTTGGAAATTCTCGATGCACGTCGAACGTGTGACGTGCAGCCATATTTTCGTTTTGGTGTGTGACCGACGCAGAAATGACCGTTTTCGCGTGTGCCTCGTTCGATGACAACTATAAAAATACGAATCATCAAAAATATGATCATTACGTATATTATATAATTACTAGCTGACCCGGCAAACGTTGTTTTGCCATATGTTTCTAGTGAATTTTTTAGTATAAAAAATAACTAACTTATTGTAAGTATTCGGAGATGGTGTTTATAATTAAAAGAGGAATGGAACAATGACGGCCTATAAAAATAACAAAACGCCATTCGTTTTTATAAAATTTATAATCTATTTATTATATTAAATCCAAATTACCACTGATCGCGTTGCATCTCAAAATCTAGCCCGTGAAAAGTTTCTTCCGGTATGAGGGAGAAATAACGTTTTTCATTTTTAACCCTCTTTTACCCCCCCCCCCCCCTTAGGGGCTGAATTTTGTAAAAAATGAATATGTAATATTTTTTTTCACTTTAAATCACTTTTAATGTTACAAATTGAAGTACTTAATAACTAACTTATTGTAAGTACTCGTATATGAAAATTATATGAAACACGTATATATTTTAATTGAAAATGTTTCGCAAAAAAATTTATAAACAATGATTATGGTTACTATGGTTACAGAATAGGTTTAAATATAAAACGTTAAATTTTTAAAAATATTTGTGATGGGGGCCACCCTTAACACCTAGGGGTTTAAACAATAGTTTATGTCCTATTCTCTGAGCTACCAAATATACGTATATAAAAAATTTCATGAAAATCGGTCGAGCCGTTCCGGAGGAGTTCGATTAGAAACACTGTGACGGGAGAATTTTAAAAATAAGCTAATAAATTAGGTATCGATTTATTAATCAGTTGGATTTTTATACGTTTCTTGTGCAAAAAATCACGATTTTCACTAAATGTGGCGAAAATCGCGAGTTTTTTATAAAATAGGGCAAAAATCAAGATTTCGCTACCTCGCGAAGAGAGGCGCCCATGACCTAATTTTAGACAGTAAATAAATATAATCGGTACTACTCACGGTTTGTCGGTGGGTTGCTGTTGAGTTTCGGCGTCGGTTCGTGAAAATATAAAGTAAGCACTATAACGGATACACAAAAGTGACGATTAAAAGTTTCATCGATCGTCGGACGAGATGGAATAACAAACTGACGACATTATCGACTATCACGGAGAAAAATTGAAAAAACCGCGACGAAGAACTTTCCGAACAGCTGTCGACACTAGGCCGGTCGTCAGAGCACTGTGCATCCGGTTAGCCGACGTGCTTCCTCGCGAGCGTCTCTCGATCGGTATAAGGCGGGTTGCGTGCGCAGAACGGCTGTCATTGGTCGGCGCGATTTCATTGGCACGCAGTATCTCACTCGTTCCTGTTTACATTCCTCATTATACTATTGTTACATAATCATGTTGTCACAATGGACTATCTTATATAATAATTACGTAATACCTATTAATGACTAATCTCTTCGATCGTTGTACGTTTCCGGTGCGAAATTCACGATTTTTTTTCATAGAATAGCAAAAAAAAAGAGGCATCGCCTCGTGGCAATGTGGGATGGCGGTCACTACCCCTATGATTTAAGGGAGACTATCATTTAAGTTTGATTTTAAGTGCCCCCGTGTCTTTTTAGTACACATCGCGGGAAAAAGTCAAAGGCGGCACATGAAAGTTTGATCAGAAGTCGGGAGACCTGTATTGCCCCTGCGTTCCCCTCCGATTCAACTACTGCTCCCGCTAAACCTATTCTGCTCGCGAAAAAATCTCTCTTAAAATATTAACAACATATACATATTAAATTATAGCTGAATAACCCGGCTTCGCCCGTGTGCAACTTTTTATTTTTTTCATTTTTACCCCTTTTACCCCCCTTAGGGGTTGTATTTCGGAAAATCCTTTTCCAAGGGGACTCCATTATATAAAACGAAACTGCCGACCAAATTTCATACTCAAAGCTCCAGCGGTTCAGGCAAATTTTTCAAGTTTCACCCTTTTTACCCCTTTTAACCCCCTTGAGGGTGGAATTTTGAAAATCGGGTGACGTGACGACACTCAGAAAGGTATTTGGAACAACTCTGTGAAAAAAAATTGGAAACAAGTTAAATAGCGTCTTCACAAAATGGGAACATAAAAAAGGCCTGTTCTTTTATATATATATAAAGATAATAGATAGATAAATAGTAAAAATAACACGGTATTTCACCGTATTTAATTCACTATTTATGGCCACGCATTCGACGCGTGTCGAAATCTTAAACGCTTACGAATAAATATTTTCGATTTCAGAGTAATATGAAATTGTAAACAAATATAAAAAATTTAATTCGTATTGAAATTTCAGACAACACTATAGACAGAAATATTTTATAATAAGATTATTTAAAAGAAAAGATTGTTTAATTTTTGAAGATGAAACTTCTTTTACTGGGTTTCTTAACAACTTATATGGCTTGACGAGTATATTTTTAGAGCACTTATTTAACAACGAGAAATAATCTTTATAAAAAACATTCAAAATGAAGAAAATAAAATCATTGTAATAAATAATAAAAATAACGTAAATTATAAACCGATGCAACTTTAGCAATATTATTAAGAGCCAACAATAATTTTAAGTAAGTAGGTTTACCTAATTTATATTATACATAATAGGCAGTATAAGTTTTTGTTATTTATTGCCCGAAAAAAAAAAACAAAAAAAAAACGCAATCAACTAACAAAGGAAAAAAATCTTATTTTTAGTACTATTTTCAAACCTAATTTTACTAATTGGCTCTTAAAGTTTAGAACGATCGGACATTAATGACACTTTTCCCCGACACTTTGTATGCATCTACGGTTATTGGCAAAATAATTTTGCAAAATTTATTGCAAAACTCACAGTTAAAATATCGATACGCCCGTTTTGAAATAATCCTGTTGTACTTTTTATGGAACATTTTCACGTTTTTGAAAATATTCTTTTTGACGCTCAGAAATATCTTATAAATAAGAAAAATAATGACGAGAAGCGTCTTCCGATTTATGTCTGAAACGTTATTTTTTTTTTCCTTAATAAACTCAAATGTTAACTTGGCATATCTGCGGTTCGTGGAAACGTAACTGTAAACTTATCACGCATTTCAACAATAATTAAAAGTTTATGCGCCCATTTTTCTTTTGTCTCGGCTCGGAATATTTCAATGGCAGCGGCGGCGATGATATACATAATATTTCCTTTTCATCGATCCATCGAAATAAAATATAACACTAAAACATGCTTTAAAAAAAACACCAATAACATATTTTATACCCGTAGTTAAGTTAATCGTTTTGATATAGCACATAAAAATACTTCATTTTTAACTTTTTTTTATACTTCTGCGCATCAAAACCCCCGCGTATAATATAATATTTTATAGACTCATAATATTACAATAATAAAAAGAAGATAACAAATTGAACACCCTACATAGTAAAACGAAAACGTCCATGTTTATTTTATTTTTCATTTGATTCCTGCGGACGCATATATTTTCAAACGAACTGTTTACGCTCACTAGATATTCTGCCAATAGGCACAAGCGTTGGTAAACACAACACTGCTGGCTCATTGTGGCCGTACGTCCACAAACCATAAATTTATACTTAAAATATACCACTGCGTTGGACAGTTCATAGATAACTGAAAATCACACTTAGACGTGTCCGTATTTCGATGACATTATATCGTTTGAATAAATTTATTCTCGTCGTTTTGAAATTACGTATATTTTATTAATATATTTATTTTTTTTTTGAATACCTAGTCGTATGCTATGTTAGGATAGTCTTTCCATGTTATATTATATATTAAACTTATAAAAAAGTTTACCTTGCGGGAGTTTATTATGTTGCAATAAATGTCACGCGAGTTCTTAAGAGTTCATTATTAATTACCTTTTAGATCTTCATACTAGACCCTAATGGATAATATATTATACTTTCCTTCTATACTAAGTAAATATAGTTATTCAAATTTCGCGAAAAACTTCAAAAATATAGGTCGTGTCATTTAACCCGGTGACGGGGTAATAAATTATTACTTTCAGACTATCGTTGTTGAATAAACATGAGAATCGACTTTGACTGAATCAGAAGTTCTCACTGTACCATTCGGTATGTTAATACTTGGGATTAATGTCAATCACGTGAAAAGTCTGTATCTGTATCGTTCGGGAGAACGTTTCAACGTTGACCTGATCGTGTTAAATTTTTTTCGGACTTGAACGAAAAAATAAAAAATTTAAATCATTCAATTGTTTTGTAGAAACGGTAACGTGTGCTATTGTCTGGTTGTTTTTTTTTTCAAACATCATAACATAGAAAACAATGTAATTGACCAATTATCTGTTCGATTCGTTTGATGATTTAAAATGTAACGATACGAATTATGTAAATATGAATAATGTAGATACATTAATATCCGCACCATGATAATTACATTGACTTCTGAGAGAATTCGATTATAACGTGAAATAAACATTTTGTTTGATCGTGAAAAAAATTAATCGAAAAATCTATGGATTTCAGGAAATATCTACGGATTAGATTATCGGTTATTTTCAAAACGCGTCGTCAAAATTTAAAGCGAACAATCGAGATAACATTTTTAATTAAATTAAAACAATACTAAAAAAAAAGAAAAAAAGTTATCTACTAACTGCTTACTTAATACGTTTACTATACTACGATTACTGTTGATAAACTAGCAACAAAGAAACTTTTGGATTTATAACAATTCTGTACGCACGTAAAAAAAACCCGTGAAGAGTATATTTTTTGTATTCAAATGTTTAAACTCGATATCTTCCGATATCTGTTTGATCAAAGAAATCGACTGTCGGCGTAAATGCAAACAACGCGGATTCGGCAAGTTAAACACTCGGATTTCGGTCTTTCTATTTAAATACCAACAATAGTTAAATCTCCACCGTACAGCGTTAAAACGTAAATAACACGTGTACACTATCAGACTCACGCGGTATCTCTTACGTAAAACTAAGACGATGACTCGTACACATTTATTTTATAATACAGAAGAAACCAAATATTTACGAATCTAAAAAGAAAACCAATCGTAAAAATAATGATTTATTTCCACATTTCCTTAACGTATTCGAACGGTTTTAGAATTTCGTTGTGCAACTATTTTAGTGTGTCACTCTAAACGTCGGGATTTTCATAAACGGTTTTTTTTTCATTGAAAATATCGAAATTTGATTTTCATGCTTTTGAACTAAAGAAGAGCAACAACAATAGCTAGACGTGCATAAAAATCGATCCACGTAATAACAATAAAAATATAGTTTGTAAGAAAAAAAAAGTTAGGAAAATAAACATTTTACAATACTACTAGATATTTTAATTTCGAATTATTTTCGAGTTAAGTTTACCGTAATATTTCCAAACACATTACATTTTTACGATATCGTTTTGTATTTGAAACACACGATGTAAATTATAATTAATATTAGTTAATTATTATGTAATTTTAAATTCATATAAAATTAATTTTCGTATACAGTGTTAGTAAATTAATAACTACGGCGTCTAAAGTAAATTTCATTGATTTCGTTCGACCGACGATTTAAAGACAACACGAGATCGATAAACTAATTTAGATTTAAATACAAATTCCTACACTCAAAGTACGACGATTTTAATTTACTTTCACGAGGACGACAATATTATGTTAATAATAATTTGTCATCAATACAATTTCAAAACAGTGTATTTTCATATACGAGTATGCTATGTCAGAGATATATCAAAGGGAAAAACCGATGAGATAACATGTAAAATGTAATTAATTCACTTTATCAATCGAGAGCCACGACGATATACTACGGCGAGTCTCGGTGTAGACCATTCGACAAAAAACGTCACAGAAAAATAAGAGAAAAAACTTTTCCTTAGTGTTTGCACATCTGCAACGTTCGGCGTCTAAAAACGATATGACTCAGTCGAACTTGCGACATATTTTACCAAACTACCACAAAATTTGTATAAACTGAGCGTGTATGAAGAGAGACAACGGAGTAAATGAAATTTTATTATGTTCCAGAAAATGAGATTTCCGGTCATCGTTACGGGTTATATGATTGAACCGGCCCGTGCGTCTTTAATTTATCGATTAGAAAACACTACACGTTTGTTTCGATTTTATTTGCGCGTTTGTGACGGAGACCGGTCCGCCGCCGCCGCCGCGCCGTACCGACCGGTACGATATCGCGATCGAAAAATATACGGCTTTCGAGTTAAAAGTGTTGCCGACCGAGTTCACGGGGTCGGGTGCCAAAGCGTTTTCATAATTATATTTCGGAATAAATGCCGCGCGATAATATCGCATAAAATATGCACGGATCAGCTGCGATGAGAATACTTTACAAAGGCGAAATTAACATAATTCCAAATAATTAAAGCGGATGCGTTTTTACGAGTTATTAAAACGTATCTGCTTGTCATGAATTTATGTATGAATAACTTGACACGTATAAACGGCAGTGCGTAGGTGTGGCGCGACAAACAATTTGTTTGCGACGCGAATCACGTCGTCGTCGGCGCGAGAAGGAAAATAAATAACATTATATATTTAATATACGAGCATATATACATAGACGAGTATATATGAAAAAAAAAAAAACAATGAAAAAATGCGCAATATTTTAATATCGTGAGTAAATCCCGGTCGCGCTGAACGCCTTCAATTTGAGTTGTCCAACGATATCGGTACGGTTCGACGCATTGAAACGCGACGGTGGCGCAAAGTGATCTCGTTATAATAATATTATCATAATATTTGACATCGGCCTGCGGACATTAACGGCCGATCAAATACGATCCTCGCGACATTGTCGAGCCGCGCGGCGGATGACCGATTAAAAGACGTCATTCGTTTTAGATTCAGAGTGAGACGAATGATCTATGATTTTACGACGGAGCGAATGCGCGTGTGAATGCATATTTTGTGTTAAAAACCGTTCGTTTGAATGGACGATATTGTACCAGAGTTTTCTTCAAAAAAAACTTATGAAATCGTAATAATAATTACGGTAAATCGAGGTGTCCGGTAAAACTCGATCGTTCAATTTCTTTAATTTTCTTTCTGTATAAAATTACGATGCGGGTGCGACGAAGGATTTTCTGATTTTGACTTCGCTCGGATGAGGGAGGGAGCCAGCGATGTAAAACATTACGTATTGAAAAATAGTTTGATTTGACCGCACCGGCCGGAGGAACGCGTTTCCTTTATCCCGCCCGCGGCGCGGTTCTTCTTTCGATTATCGAAATACCGTTTGGCTGCCGATCGTAAAAGTAAAACGATCCCGTTCCCGGGATCCGTACCCGTCCGCTGTTTAACGGTTTTCTCGGCGAGTCGCGTGCGAAATAAGAATATTTACGCCCACTCGTGACCAAGCCAACGACGGTGACATCAAACCGAAATGCCGAGCGCTTCCGCCGCGCGGACGGCGGCGATCGATACGCCCGAATCGACGACTCGATATAATAATAATTTAAACGCGCGACTGGCGCCCCTTTGATGACGGCGCGGTGGCGCGATCAACCGAAATATGTTCGGCCGATCGCGTGACCGCGATCGCGTTCGTTTCGTTCACAACTACTACCGGCGGCGGCGCCGACGATCGGTCAGTCGATTTCCAAACGCAGTATACAGCACGATAATCATCCGCGGGCGGTTAGATACATATTTAATCTTTTAATTCCTAAAGTGACGCGTATTTCGTCGCGCGCACGAACACAGCGACCGCCGCCGCCTCGCCGGCAATAATAATATGGGCTATACGTTTCGATGTCGCGTCATTGCTAATTAATTAATTTCTATGAATATTCCATTGTGTCGGGGCTACGGGCGCGCCGATAACGGAATTCGTGAGACGTTCGCTAGGTGACGACCCGGATAAATTTATGCGCACGGTGCTCGGTGACCGCGCGATTTCGTTCGACCATGTTTTCCGACGAATTTTCCTCGCATATCACACGAAATCGGGCATGCGGTTATTACGGTGAAATCGAACGCGGCGACTTGCGCGGAAAAAATTTCGGGGGATGTTTTTACTTTTTGAAAATCAGACGTTTAAAATTACAACCATTTTTTTTTAATTATTGAGCATATCCGCATACATTCTGTGTGACGGGCTCACTACAACGTGCACAATAATAACAGAACGCGTTGAAAACAACGACGTGTGTCTCTTTATTTGATTGAAATGAAATCAACGCGATGAGCGACCAACGTACGAACAACCGATAATGTTACAAAATCCGAGGATTGTTCGAAATTAAGTACATTTTTCTATCGGCCCTCACATCAAACTAAAAGAATATATAAATTTTGTAAGCATTGAAATGGACCCGATTTCTTTCCAAGAACCGTTGCGAAATTATCGACTTGCCCGACCGAATAAGTAATCGAAAAGGTTCCAGCGGTTCTTGGAGCAGACGTCTATTACGGTAGTTGTTGTATTTATATCGTCGGACGCGATACTCGTGTTTTCCTCCATCGATCTTCGACGATGAAACACACGCCCCGCAGACCGAATGTTTTATTGGCCTAACGATCGCGCCGCTCTACGTGTTGTTCGAATGCCTTTTTATACGTTATGTGTGCGCCGCCGATCGCATTACACGAGTCTAGACCGCCGCCGCCCGACGGACACGATGCACTTTGTTTTCGTATCATCGAAAATTCGATTATCTCCGAGGAAAGAGCAGGGGTCGCCGAGTTAGGGGACGCGATTTCTATTCGTTCTTTACCGTTGGGGGGGGGGGAAACCGATAAAGCGAACCGTAGTCGGAAAAATCGAGTATGATTTCGATTTACTAATCGTCTACGATATGTTATCGACGATTCAAAGAACGTTTAATCGCCGGCGTACAGACATGGAGGTGAAAGGACATCGATAATATGGTTGTTGGTTTTAATTTTATACGCCGCGCCGCGGACCAAAAGATGAAGAAATAAAGGCAATTATATTTTGTATTTATCAGAAAATAAAATATTATAATATTCTACTTACTTATTTTCCGACGATTCCGGACATGTGCTTTTAAAGAGAAATGTACGTGACTACGAAGTAGAAAATCGTCCTGAAAAAATATAATTTATAATTGTTTGCACCGTTTTATAATAATAAAATAAATAAAATAAACTATTGCGTACCGTACTCGCGGCTCCGCCACAATATAATACCAGTTGAGAAATATCGCTTATTCGGTCGTCTGCTGTGTTTTCACGTGTATTTATAGGCGTGTGACTACACGTAAGAGTATGCTACGTAAGAGTCAGGGTAGTCATTTGCCCGTCCGGTGAACTCAGCTAGGGTGAACTATTCGACGTGTCAACATGTGCAATCGATGTTTACGAAAAATGATTTCGCACCGAAGGCTGGATGAATGAGCATCAATTTCCAAAGACAGTTTATTTGTTATCATTATTTTCTTAATTCTTGAAGCTTGATTAGCAAATTTGAACTAAAAATGTATGATGAAAAATCGCTTTTGTTTACTGAAATATCGTAAAAATTTGATTTCCGAACTGTCAGAGCGTCTTTTCCGCTGTCACACACAAATATACAAGTGTGTTTAAAAGACGATTTTAATCGTGCGATATTACAACATCTAACATTTTGTAATCTGTTTATTCGTTTTCAAGTTTTCCCTATAGTATACGTATGCGTGTGCTCTTCCAGCCCGAAAAAGAATTCTCACTCGCGAAATTATTTCATTGGACGAATAAACATCGCGCCGCATCGATAAATCATGTAAAAACGAGACGTGTTCCCGAATTTAACGTTTATTTTTTTCCATCGGATATAATATTCTGCTGGCGTACAAACAGAAATATTCATATCACTACAACGTCGAGCCCGGCGGCGGTGTCACGTCTGACGTGTCAATTAAAAACGTTTTACCTCGTCGTTTATAGTTTTATAATAATAATCAATAATAACGAAATAAATAATTCGCTCCGCCCCGCGGCCGATCGCGTCGCGCTGGACGATTTCATGTATCGTTTTCTTCATTTCACGCGCGCCAATTTCTTCGGCCTCTGAAACGCGGCGTTCGAAACACGACAAACGACGCGATATTATAATGCACGCGCAGGTACTGCCTGCCGATATTTTATTATTCTAAACGACTCTCGCGCTAAGGGATTTACGATGACGCAGTAAAATTCAAACGCTCGGCGATGGTGTGGCGTCGTCGTCTGCAGATTAAACAACAGTTACGTTTTGGACGAGAGAGCCCGCGAGATAACTCGAGATATTGTTTTACGAGGAGGTGCAGCTGTTCTCGGGCACATCGACATAGGGCTACTCGAACCGTTTATTGCGTGCCGAAAACGCGTCGGTCGTATTACGTGTATTACTCGGCGTGCGATTATATTCTTTTGCCGGGCGCGTGCGCGTGCGCAGGTATCGTATATTTTCGACGGTCAGAGAAAAGAGGGGGAAAAAAGCACGAATAATGATAGATTATCGTAAATATTGCGTATAACGTCTCGTGTTTCGCGAGCGATAATAAATAAACGATTTACGATTCGACGTCTCGTTATGAATTATTATTCCGAACCGGCCGATGATAGTTAGTTGCTCTACGCGTATAACGATTATTATTACAATTTACTTACTATACCGATCGCGCGGTACGATATACGCGTCCGGTATATCGATCGGATGTTCCTGAGACAAAAGTGGCGGGTTAGTGCCCTTGGCCCACCTCAGAATTCCAGATAGGGCTGCCACCTCTCCGGGTTTACATATAAATCTACGGGCTACGGGTTCAGTGAATTATTCTCCGGGTCGTCATAACATTACGACGTATTTTTATATAATTATAAATAGTTTGTCAATAAGTAACAAGTATTTTCATTGATGGGAAATTTATGGTCCGAAATCGTCTGTCAGTGGAAATGGTTAAATCAGAACTCAGCGTAAAATTATGAAAATATAAAATATGTGATTATATTAATATTTTTAATATTTTTTTGCATTTCATTACTTATCTTTTCACACTTCATAAACTAAGCTACTAAGCTATAGATTATAGATTATACTATATACTGGTGTAAACTGGCTGATGACCTTTTTTTTTTTTTTTTTGCTTATCGGCCTGTCTCCGGGCTATCTTTCAAAGGTGGCAATTCTAATACCAGACATTTTTCTCCTATAATAATTTAGGATTTCATAAACCGTCGTTATTTATAATAGTAATTAATAATCAATGCAGAATCGAATGTTATATCTAACATTTGTTTGTTGTATTTTAAAGATTTTCGCAATTTTCCGTTTCATAATTCCCGTTCGGTTAGTTTCTAATTTCGTTACGTCAGGCGATGGTTTCGCATAAACGTGGTAGCCACGAACATTATTTTCATCGAGGTAAAAAGGTACTTAAAAAGTATAATCCAATCTTTGGCAATGTCGCGTGAGCGAATGACGAATGTGTAGGTGTTCCTAATAATGGCTTGTAACGTTTTCAAAATTATTTGACTTAAATGTTCGTCCTACCATCGGTATGTATTTCGATTATAAACTTTCATTTCGTTCAACATGTGGCCCTTTATTTTGCACGTTCCCTAACATTATTCCTAAGATAACGAAAACAATATCGTAGAAGCAAAAAATGCAAACCCATGTCCGTTGTATAGAGGTTTTCTTATAGAAAAATAACTTCCGAAAAACCGTCTGATATTCGGAGGTGTCCGCTCACTGTAGTTCGATCGCCTGGCCCAGGATGCTCTCGCGGACAAAAACGACGTCACGATTAATTGCTCGAAATCGAGTGAAATGGTCTTTACAACGGACAACGAGTATTCGATCCCGGTCGAAAACTTCAATAATGTTTTTTCTCGATCGTCTGAATAAAGAAATCGCGAAAGTTTTTCACTTACTTGCATAGCGAAGATTGTTGTTCAATTCGAACGAACCATAATACCGCGCTCTCTCGGGTGAAAATTAATCAAGTGTTTCATTGTTAAAACATTGAATACACTTTATTTTTCCTTTTGTACGTTATGTATAAATACAATTAAAAAAAAAAAAAACAATCATTCTTAACACCACTCAACAGTACAATTAATATCCATTAACCGGTCTCGGTGGAAGTTCTCGCCGACGGGATATAACGATGTACATCTTGTCAGGTGGAAGTCATTAAGAAAGTAGACTCTAAATGTTCATTTCCGCGGTATCCGCGGACTTTAATAAATCTTCTGCAGACGTACCAATTAGTTTTTATACATCATGTATATTATGTCGCCAGGACGAAATGGAAGATAGAACGTTGCGGGTGTCGGTCGAAAACGATGTCTGTATTATTATTTCGAACGATAAAATGATACCCGTGGAAAGCGAAAAAAAAAAAAGTTTAAATATTAATTAATAAAAAAACTATACTTGAGAAAATTTAATCATATCTGAGTCTTTTTAAATGTTTTCACGTGCAATGTTTCAATCGCATTATAATGTGATTGACGACCGTAAGACTGTAATGACGAAGATTTTCGCCCAACCATAAGATAAGAACTTTAATGTATACGTTTTCGTTTGTTTTTATTTATTTTACTGATTGATTGGAATTTCATGTCGTAAACGTCTACAAAGCTGTGGAATCCATCCAGACACAATTCATTAAGTGTATAAATCATACCTATTGCTTCGCAAATTGTATCTATCACAAAAGTTTTTAAATTATTTAAATTTATACGCGATTTACAAGCTTACAATCGTTATAATATGTACCTACTTAAATAAAAATGTATCCATCACGATCGTCCGCCGGTTTTTTTTTTCTTGAGGAAGGCAGAGGTTACTCAAAAACGAATTACTTGAGTTTTGTTTAGTTAAAATATTTAGTTTGACGATTTACATTATCTTAGAAAACAATATTGTCGAGATCAACATTTACAGTTACTATTTATGAATAAAATCAATGACAGTTACCCATACCAATTTGTAGATAGATTACAGATAATAAAAAAAAGATCTATGCGCGTATTACTGTATACTCATAATGTCTATAAATCATTTTATTGCCAGTTTTCAATCGGTTTCGATAATTGTTTCGATTACTCGTATTTTATACAACTTAAAAATTGTCAACATTTTTTCGTTCGTTCAAAAGTCGATGATTATAAAATGTACCACGCCGAGAGACTTTCGACTGAATTTAAAAATGGCAAAGTTCAAGTCGTTTAAATCGCATTGTTATTGCGTCTATATTTGCTGACAGTATTAAAAATCCAAGAAAGGGGCGAATTCCTATTTTGTCCGTCTCTCATTGTAATAAAATAAAAACATTTATGATCGATAAAAAGGAAGTATCTACTAAATGAAAGCGATTAATGTCGTCTTCACACTTTTTAAACAATAAGTGCACACACACACACACATAAATTAAATGAACTTAACGCAATATAAATGTTAGTTGAAAACCAACTCGTTCGTTTCGAGAAAAAATAAAATTGTTTTAGTTCATTTAAAAAAAAATAAAAAAAATACGTCACTCGGTAATCAAATTAATTAAATTCAACTTAAATTCGTTAACATAGTAATATCCAGCCTTGTCGGAAGTAATAAATTATACTATGCGGACGCGTCATTTACTTAAACCAGAAAAATGTGAAAAACCGCGCGTTTACAGAAAAAAATTAAGACCTCGTGAGAATAATTATTTCGTGCTGGTTATAAAATAAATGAAATGTATCGTTCATAACGTTTACAATGGACGGCGGCGTGGCGTTGGGATCAAGTCTGCGCTTACGTCGTCGTTATACATTAAAATAATTTATTGATCGAATAATGACGTGATGAAATTGATACGCTGTAAATAATGCGACGAATTTGATTTCTACAAGAGTTTGCCGTGCATTTTTATCGAGTTAATCAATCGAGGCTTCAAATAATATTATGTCAAATAGAGTTTGATAAAAAAAAAAACGAATGCGAAATCTTCAGTGTCGGTAATAGTTAGATTTAGATGACACTATTGATAACGTGGACACGATTTGTCACTAAAACTAGTGAATCATATAGGTACGACGTTTTTCATCAAATCAGACAAGCTGATGGAGAAAGAGAGAGAAAAAAGTGTGTGTGTGTGTGTGTTGTCCACCGGACGTTGATTTATATCGAAATTACACAACATCACGTAAATGCTAATACAATATTATTATGGAAAAGCAATTCGCAGCAGAGTATGAAACGCAACCGTTATGAATAAAATAATAATAATTTAAATAAATAGAAATTATAATGATGAACGTTTCAGCTTAAGGTATGAAAATGTGTTGCACGATTTCTCAGTTAGAACGGTTTATAACGGAATAACTTTTACGAAAACCACGTTATTCTTAGAAATTATTTTCAATTAATTTAACACACGAAAACGACACGCGTGTCGTGTGCGCTGAAAACACCAACGGCGGCTGGGAATTTCATACAATATCTCTGAAAGTGTGGCATTGAATAATATTGACTACATCTGATGTTACTTTCAACGCGACATGCTAGTAATTAAACTTCAAACATGAATTAAATATTTTTAACGATTTTCTAAATCAGATATCTGTCGAGATTCGATGTCCCTATGGTTTTTCTTTACAATATTATATTAATATCGGGTTCAAAGTCACATCAATTTATACCACGGTTGACGTAACATAATACAACCTACCGTGACGTATATACCGACTAATGCATTGGCTATTTTCAAAACAAAAACTTCTATTTATCAATCAAGAGTATTTATTTGATTTATACGAAAATATACCTACCGACCTTCATTTATCAAAAGTAAAATAGGCAGTTTCTCGATATTTCATATTTGAATTTATAGGCCGAGTGCGGTTGAAGTAAGGACTATATTTTATTATTCCTCCGACACGGTTTTCGAGGTTCTAAAGTCCCTGAAATATATTTGAATAATATTATTGTTGTTTTTTTTTTTTTGGAAATTTCAAATCGTTCAACAAGTACGTATGTCAATGTTAGTGTTTGCATATTACTATAACTATTGCATCCACGCCTACTCGTGCGTTTGTCGTTTCGCAAAATGGGCGTCGGATTATCACGTGATCTTGAATCACGCGGGACGGATTTAGAAAATTTCTTACCCTCGGCCGAGACAAAGACGACGCAACGATTAGTTGAGACTTTTAAAAACAAAAGCGAATCCGAGTTGTCGCCCGACGAAAACTCGATAATGTTTTCATCGTTATTACGAATAAAGAACACGTTAACGGTCTATTCGTTTTTCGCGGAAATCAATCGCACGTGTTCCAGATGGTAAGAGAAACGCAGGGCGGGGGGAGGGCGAGGGAGGGGGCAGACCGAGGTGGTGAGACTTGAAGTATTGGCGCGCGCCTATGGCGAAGCTGTGGACGACGGCAAGAGCACGGCGGGGTTTCGGCAGCTCTACGGGAAACTGCAAGTCTGTATATCGCCTTTGAATTCCGAATAACGTTTACTTATTTCGCTACGTATTGTACGCGAACGCGTACCTCCTATTTTCGGTTCTCGGTGTTTGCCATCGAATGCAGGAAGTTGCGCGAAACCGTGAAACGATAAAACGGCGCGGCGCCGGGAAAACGGCTCAACATATAAAATTGGCAATAACACAGAGTAGCAATAAAATAAAAACCGAAAAAAAAAAAAAAAAAAAAAACACCGTTAAAGACGTACGCGCGTACTTTGAATATAAAACATATTAAGCCCGATGTTATTGTCTTATCGCCCGTACTCGTACAAAATTTAAATATGAGAAGCCGCCAATTGTGCGCGAGGAAACGACACGTCCTCCTCAAATCGAGACGTTATAATATTTTTCGCATATTTTATTTTAAATCAGAAATATAACGCGTTTCGATTTCAAAATAAAATCGTTAACAATACTCGAGATTGGAAATCCATGTGAATTTGATGACAATCGCATTATAGAGTAGAGAAAAATATGATTATGAGACCCGCCGTTGGTTTAATTGTTTAATATAATAAGTATTTTATTTACTGATTTATATAGAATCAAGAAGACCGGTAGACTAAAAAATTCATTAAAAAATCAAACGTAAACAGTGTTATTGAGAGACGATTTAAAACGTAAGGTGTGTTTAAGCGGTCTTATTATTATTATAGTTATAATATTTTATTCGAGTGACTAATTATCTCAAAAGCGTATCACATTTATAAAGATCTAACTGTTTTCAATGTTATTTAATCGATACGAAATCGTCGATATTTACGAGCATTGTTTAAATTTTTAAAGGTCGAAATAAATCTAAAACTGAGATTAAATTATTGTATTTCAACTGAACAATGAGCGGAATGTCGACTAAGTGTCACAATAATATCTGTACTGAAGTATAATATGCTCGCAATAACTATTATCAAAGCGAACGGTTCGAATGCATTGTTCCAACAATCGTTATTGGAATTTCGTTTACGAATTGTACTCGAGCAGATGTAGGTACTCGTAAAACATACTACATAATATAAAGGATATATGTCTCGTAATGCAGCCATCGTTGAGTCGGAACTGAAAACGCGTACCGATAAAAGAAACCAATTTTGGAACCGTAACCGTCTTCGATAATATTGGAAAACTCGCCGTTATCATTACTTAGACATTACTGAAATGCACTGCTCACTGGAACCATAATTTTAAATGATTCTAAAACTGGAACTGAAACTAAAACCGACATTTTTGTTTTTCCGAAAATCTGAGTGAAAACAAGAACATTTGTAATGACTTAATAGTAGAAATCAGTGAACCGAAAACGAACACATTATTAAGGTTTCGGTATCTTGCGCCGAGTGGTGTTAATTTTCTACGAACAGAAACAAAGGAATACACTTCGGCCGAACTGAAAACATTTAAATTTCGATCGGAGTATTTTTTTACTTTTCACACAACAACAGTGTAACGTTTGTCGAGAGTCAAACTAAAACCAAACGACTCGCAAAGGACGACTGAATATCACGCATATGCAACTGATTCGATTTCGGCCGTTTCGGTTGAACTGCTCTTTTGGCGCGGCGGCGACTCGATAATGGGCTTGCGGTGTTTATATTTTATCGACAACTTTATACTGCGCGTTGAATTTAGAACTCTCGTTACAATCAAACGCCGCCGCATAGTGTTTATTCGTTACGAACTCGAATATCAATTAAACATTTTCTTGGCACGGCGTCGCGGTAACTGAAGAAACAGAAACCGGCCGCAGCGAGCAGCTCGAATCAGCGACGAAACCGAGTATTCGTAAAGACCCGTGTTTCAATGAATTTACTTTACGACCAAAACGACGATTCGCGCCGATTAACTCACGCTCCGACGATCCGCAACTGACGCGTGAAGAATCATCTAATCCAGGATAAGAGGACGTGTGTCGATTAATAACTGATACCGTTCAGAGCGCTTAAGAACCAACGTGGTAAGGATAATCCCGCGTGTCTTTTAATTGCGATTATTACTACTGGAATGCGTGTTGGACGATCGCTTTTTTTTTCTTCTTATTTTTTTTCAACACAAAACGCTCCTTTCGTATCTATATACCCATTAATAATTGTAAAAAATAAACGAAAATGACGTAATACCGTCGGAGCTTAAAATAAAATCAGACAGTAAAATAATAGAAAGGTAGGTTAGTATAACTACTTAATAGTTTTCGATTTTTTTTTTTTTCTTTTCGTATTTGATTACCCGATTTCGTGTCTCGATAATAAGTGTTTTATTTTTATGATCTATTTTTACGAACTCATTAAATCGAATAACTATGAAGTTTCTATTTTTCGGTATCGCGTATTTGTCTAATTTGATTGTTATATTGATACAACTGAAAAAGTTAGTTCTTACTGTTTTTATTATTATTATTGTTGGGTTATTTCATTTTTATGATTATCTATTTATTTTAATAATTTATGTTCACTTAGTTTTTTTTTATATTTTCTCCTTCATAATAATATTTATGGGTCACCATTATCTATGCAACTATATTGTCATGGACATTATTTGATAAATATTTTCATTACATTAAGCCCCACTGGTTCGCTTAATCTGCGCTTACTGAAAATCAAAAATAATTGAAATCATACAAGATAATAACAGCTTATAATATTTGTTTTCATACATTGTATTATAATCTATTAAATATCGCCTATTGTATAAAAATCAGTCTATTGAATTGAATATAATATTTAGAGTTATTATTATTAAATTATTAAAAAATATGAATTATAATCAATTTAATTTGGTTTTATTGTTTATAATAAACATATAAATATAAATCTTTATTATCGTTGTTATAACAGTTATTTAGACTTTTTTTTTTATACATGTGAACCATTCTACTATTTTTTTTTTATTTTTAAGACCTTGTAGGTGCTACGAAAATATTTTGATAGACTTCGTTCCGTTCAAAATCGAATTATTATTATAGCAAAGAGTAGCATCCGAGTAAGTCGTCTGCAGAGATCTTTTTTCGACAATATGCGATGATATTATAATAACTAGTTAATTCAATCACATCAGCGAAATGTTTGCAATTGAACATTTTTTTAAGAAAACGTCATACTGTTTAAATTTCTAAATATGTTTTTGAATTCAAAACGAAAAAAAAAATTCTATTTCAAGGTTGAAAGCTACCACCGAATTATGCTAAATATTGAAAACTATTAGGTTTACATAAATATTCAACAAAGTTTTGCGGGGTTTCCTTTGGAAAATGCGTTGAAACTTTGTATTTACTAATCTAGTGAATATCTTTAAATTATGAACAGTCAAGTTAAGGCCAACATTAATCTTTTCCTTTCGCGCGAATTCGAAAGAAACTGCTATTTAAATCTAACGATGTGAACAGTTTAAAACATCGTAAATTATGGAAGAGATATATTATATTGTTCTAGGTAATGGACACAGAGTATTATTTTATTTTATTATTTATATACAACGCCATAGACGATTATATATAGAGTACAAATACTGGTATTTTTATTTTTTATTTTCCTGCGTATTATGGACGCTAGAAACAAGAAATTCAATTTAGTATTTTATTTATGACGCGAAATTAGATCAATTTGCTTAATAGAGTTTTTATTTTGTGTTTTGCAGAATAAATTCCTCGTGAAATATCGAAACTTTTGTTCGCCGGAGTTAAATTTATGATTTACTATTTCTGACTTTTCAATTCGTAAGATATTTTTCTTCGCGCATATTTAGACGCTTTGACTTTTCTTTTCTTTTTCTAATTGTAAATAGTCGTTTCATTCGTTTATTTACAAACGGCTTCGTTTGACAATTTGTTTTTTCTTAATTAGTACTCATATTTTATATTCACTTCAGAATAATCTGTTCCCGCGTGGTCCCGACGTGTTTCTACAACACGGATTTTATTATCGACCGCTTGCTTTAATATCACGAACTAGTTATATTTTCCTCAGCCCTCAAATGCAATGAATATTAAACTTCACAATTATTACAATACTTTAAAACCGACTGATCCGCTTAGGTTGTTTAAAGAAGCTTATTGTCAAAATTCGAGCATTTAACTTTATAATAGTATTTTAATATTTAATTATAATTCTTTCGTTTTTTTGATTATTTTATTTGCTTCAATCTGATTAAGTTTCCCGACATAGTTACACAAATATACAACGAATAACTCATAAACATTTTTCTGTTTTTTCAGATTGATATTTATAATTTATTGTTTTAATGATTTGAATTTTGAACCACAATGACATTTTATATTATTTGAGAGTTAAGCTTTTCGAATCGACTTCTTATAAAATGTCATTTTCATCGTGTAATAACCAAAGAATCAAACGAGATGTTTACTCTCTCTCTTGTCTTCTCTTCATTTTTCTATTCGAAATGATTAGGAATTTCTTTTCTTTGTTTTAATATAATATCTTGGGAATGAGTTTACGTTGGACCTATGGAGTGTGAAGGCCATCGTGGGAGGTTCTACTATTTATAGAACATTTTCGGCCAGTTTGTTTATTGGAAATTTAACTTGAAAAACGAATTATTAGTAGGTAGATTTTGGCAACTTTAGTTGAATTTTCGGCATCTTCTAGTTTCTTTCAATGATTATTGATTTTGATCACTTATGTTCGTAAAAACTCATTTATTTCTCACTTTCCGTTTAAATTTGAATCATAGAAACTGGTCACATTTGATTGTTTTACGAAAAATAAAATTAACCTATAATTTTATTTATGAAATTTCGATTTGCAGTTATTTGCAGTACGTGCCCTCTGTAGTTATTTAAATCTGGAAATCAAATTTTTAAAAATTATTATAAAATTAGGAACTAGGGTGTACAAAATAATTACTTCAAACGTATCCAAATAATAATTGAATTATGCTACGTTTCCGTAGTTGCGCACCATATTATCTAAACGGTATATGTTGGTAATATTTCTCTTACACTGTACGTTTCCTACACTATGTAAATTTATGTTTGACTTTAGTAATATTTACTATCAAAATAATATTAGTAGAACATAATATTAAAACAATAATCGATATTTGAACCAATTAATGCGTACAAAATTATTTTCCGATAAATAAGCGACAAGACGTGACTAATACACACTTAAAATATAATATACTTAACATAATATTGAAAAAAAGTTCAGACGGACTGTTTAACATATTGTTATTTTAACGAATTATGTATGAAACAAGATGATTGCGTGGTTTCAAACTCGGGACGTTTGTTTCGGACATTTATTTACGTACGTTTCGATTTGTTTGTCTTTAAGAGCGTTATATTTTTTCAAACGCAACGTGTTTCACATTCTACTTCCGTAGCGTTTTACACGTTTCCACATCGTGTGACGGGTACACGAAATACGATAAAAAATCTCGGAACAACGGGACGCGTGACAAACTATCGTGCGCGGTTAGCAATTGAATTTCCAAAAATATACTTTTCACTTTTATAGTCTTAACGGTACAATTTTCGACCGACCTACGCCGCTTTTCCTATCATACCACATTTCGTTCAGCGTACTGTAATTGGGAATAGTCGAATTTCATAACTCGTTGTCATCGGTAATGCTCGATAGGTACCCCGCCGTAAAGGACGTTCTGCGTCATGCTATCGAGTAAAGAACTGACGAATTAAAATTAATACTCCGGTGCAACTGTAACGACGTCGACGTCTGCGTTCGCATGACGGCGAACACGATAGTCGTTTATTTTTTTTTTATTATTATCATCGACCTCGTAACAATTTACCGAAACTTTTAAATGGAATATGTATGAGGGAAATGAAAACTTCTCGAAAGTAGGTACCTATTCCATTTGTTTCTGAAGAATTCGACGTACACAATATTATGTAAATACGTCATAATCCTTTGTTCGAAATTAAAGATAAATAGATAGATTTTACGTAACTCGTGTTATATTGTTTTTTTTTTTTTCGTTTTATCGAGAGGCGCTTTTAATGTTTGACTTCGACGCACATCGCATAATACGTACACTTGACCGGATAAAAAAGAAATTAAAATTAACATCTCAAAAACGTGTACAAATATACGGGCGGTAAAAAATAATGAATGTACCTCGCTTGTGATATTACCTTTATTGTACCTACCAACGGTCGATTACGTTTATTTCGAACATAAATTAACATATTATTATTACCATTGATTTTCAAAACTTGGTAGTATACGAAATAACATACAATGGAAAGGTCAATTTTCAATACACACCTCGCTTTCGTAAAAACGTCGGATTTCATACTCGAACTATTAGAAAACATAGTGCAACAAACTATATGATATAATATTTCTTTTGGAAATATATCGTGAGAGAAAAATCGTGCGAGATCAATGTGTTTAATTTTACGGAAAAAAAACCATACGAAATCGGAAATCACATAATAAATAGTAGCAATATAGCCATCAGCTGCCGTAATACTACTACGGGGCGTGATGGTTATAACAACGAATTTAATTGTTTCATTTCATTTATTGTCTCGTTCAGAACCGTACGCGACGTTTACCCAGCACGACCTCGATTTAATGAATTTAGATTTCTTTGGAATTAAATCTGCAGCGTCGTCTGTATTGCGTCCTCTCTACGAAATTATGTTTCTGACACGTTCACACCAGTTGGTTTTCTATTTTCGATTGTTATTCAACAGTTTACCAACTGTATATTTTCATGCGTGATATATTTCTCACAGACATATTCACTGCTGACCGATTGTAAAACAAAACGCTTGACACACCGTACGATTTATTATCTTCGTTTTCCATTTTTTTTTTTTTTTTTTTATACGAGTATATCCTTTTCCTTCCAATCAGCCATATCCCGTTTAATGCATTAAAAAAAAGGACACAAAACAATATAAATAAATAAACAAAAAAAAAATCTAGAAGATTGGAACTAAACCCCGACCGAAAAGGAAATTCGAAACAAAAAAAAAAACACTGTCAGTTTTATTACAAACCGACTGACTTTGAAACCGCCGACGAGTCGGAAGAAGATTAATCGTGCCCATTCGTCCCACGGCCGTTTCAGCGCTACAAATAACTCGTTATACACTTGCTCGTCGTTCATACCGCATACACTCGATCGGTTATTGACGTTTTCGACGAAACGAGACTAACAATAATAGTAACTGCACGCCGGACGTGTATTACAATAATGTATTCGATTTGCTCTCTGGACGAAGGTAAATTTCGTTTTCGCGCCGTCCGACTGGAGAGATTTTTAAATACAATTAATGTCCAGTTATCACGGCGCGCACACCATTAATATTGAGTTCGTTTCGTGTGTCAGTCGTATAAACTCATTTGTTTCAATACTTCGCGCAGCCGATCGTAAAAACGTTATAATTCCGTAATTACGATTGTATTCGATTTCCTATTTCGGGAACGCGATAAATAAATAAATAAATAAATAAACGAAACGCGCGCACGTGGTGCGCTACGGCGGCGGCGTCGGCGATAAGTAATAATATTCCGTTATTTATCGACGTTCGCGGAGAAAATAAATTATTTGTATTTCGTTCGCGAGAAACAGCGAGCCGATCGCGAGCCGGCCGAAACGCGGGATTTCGATTTTTCCCGACGGACAATAGACGCGCGTAACAATAATAATAATTTAGCGTCGTGAAATATTCACCGACGCAATATTGTATGCACACCGAACTCGCGGAGTTCGTTCGTCTTCGACGCACGCGATCGATGATGGTAACCGTTTCGGAGCTTAACGATTAGCCGGCAGCGATTTTCGACCGTGACGTTTCTTTGAACAGGTTATTACGTAATAATATATTAACTTTAGTCGCGTCGTGTATTATATTTTACTCTCCTAACTAAAACGATGTCACGTGTCACGGTTCGGGGGAAAATGTGATTTTAATTTTTTTTCTGTTTGCCCCAATCGGGCGATATAAAATTTCAAAAATAAACGTCACTACACCACCCTTATACCGATAACCACCGGTCGCCGGTTTTCTGTCCATCCAAATTGTTGTTATTTCTTTCTTATCTTTACGTAAAGTTCAACGGTCGATGGTCAATACGGACGTGACGGATAAAACCTATAGTTTAACTAGCTGACCCGGCAAACGTTGTTTTGCCATATATTTCCAGTGAATTTTGCAGTATAAAAAATAACTGACTCATTGTAAGTGCGTGGCGACGACGGCGTCTACGATTGAAAGAGGAATGGTGCGCGCACGCACGCAATTTCGGTAAAAGTTATGTAATATATGACGTTGCGAAATCTATACCTTTTGCGTAAACGTCGTCGGGTTTTCGCTTTAAAATTGTATACGCCTATCGAGCCTACCGACCAATGACTATAGATTTGCCTGCGATCGTATTCGACCGCCCAATGAAAAAAGTTCTATTGTTCATCGCACGCACGCAATTTCGATAAAAGTTATGTAATAATATGATATTGCAAAATCAATTCGTTTTTGGTAAAGATCGTCGGGTTTTTTGATGACATAATAATCTATTCATATAAAATGCAAATTACTCGCTGATCGTTGCATCTCGAAATCTAGCCCGTGAAAAGTTTACCCCTTCTTTTAAGGGTTGAATTTTGAAAAATAAGTTTGTAGATTTATTTGTATACATCCCCCTAGGGGAGGTGCTCAAACGGGGATTTTGTTTTATGAAAAATTACTAACCTATTGTAAGTATGTACGTATATGTGAAAAGTATATGAAACACGTATATATCTTTTAATTGAAAAGAATTGATTCGCAAAAAAATTTATAAACAATGATAATGGTCACTATGGTTACAGTATAGGTATACGGTACATATGTATAAATAGGTTATATGATATAAACGGGCTGACTTTTTCCTATAACCAATAGCAACCATTTAAAATTTCAAAAGTACATCACAAAATTCCCGTTTCAGCACCTCCCCTAATTGGGTTTTTTCAAATTTTTTTTTTCGTAAAAACCTTCTCCTGGCAACTACGAACAATTCAGAATAAAATTTGAGCCAAATCGGCCCAGCCGTTCTCAATTGATGAATTGTTTTACATTTTTGGCTCCATTTTTATTTATATAAAACCGTTCCAGAATATTCTCGGCACTCGCCACAAATAAATATTGAAAAAAAACTATTCCAATTTTTTTAGTTGGACCATATTATAAATGGTTACCAAATTTTATCAAAATCCGTTCAGTAGTTTCGGAGTTTATCGCGAACATACATCGTGACACGAAATTTTTATATATATAGATATGGTATTTTTCAAAAAAACATAACGATAAAAAAGTAAAAAACTTATTTTATGGTCTTGAAATATTTTAAAGTAATCGACCGCGTCAATTGGTCGCTGCTAATCTACCTCGTGATTTGTAAAAGTAACGCTGCCACCGAAGCCAAATCATCGATAACTTTTGTAATAAATGTTGACGAAGCGTTTATATTTTTTCTCGATATAATATCAAATCGAACACGCGGTATCTCCCGGCGGTAGGGGCGGCATGGGAAACAATGAACGTCTTCGGTTTTTCACGATCGCCGACCGCCCGACAATGATGGCCACTTGATTCGAGAATATCATTCTTCCCGGCTCCTGTTCTTCCTTATCTCGACACCAGTACGCGGAGCTTTCCTCGACCACCGCGTCCTCGAAACGTCCGGGCGCGCGCGCCTGTACGTATACGCACCCGGGCGTATAATTTTCTCGTTGGCCGTTGACACCTTTCCGGGTTATCGTTATCCGCGCGTCCCATCGGGGCCGCCGAGGCATTATTCACCGCGCGTTAAATTAAAAGTTTCTGCTCGCGCCCGTATTTAGCTTATCGAGATCGCATTTCCGCCGCCTCGGCGGGCACGAGGCGACTACTGCAGGCTGGCCGCCGCCGCGCTCTCGGGAACCGCGTGTTTCGTACGAGTGATGTTCGCATATAATTTTATTATTACCGCCGCCGCCCCGTTAATGGCCGCGCGTAACCTAGTAGCCGCCGGCGGCGGGCACGCCGAATTTCCGCGTATCGACCGAAAACGGCTCGCCGACTCGAACTTTTCACGAGGCCGTAGTCGCGCGGAGCACCTGCCCGACGGGAACGAATATCGCGCGGCGTTCGCGTCTGTCACACGACGACGTTCTTCTCGATATCTCGCCTAATCGATTCGCCGCCGCCAGCCGCAAATTCCGATTCGAAACGATTCCGTTCGTCGAGACGAGGCGCGTTCGGATCTCCACGCGATTAGTGATGGGCAGCAGTGACTACTAATAACTACCACCCACTCAGTACTGTTTGACTAATTGAGTCGCACTCGTTATTCGACTGATTTTCGACCTTTAACTAAATATCACTTATTTTAAATCGATTTTGGAATTTAGTAAAAAATCGCAAACTTTTCCACGAACATTTCAAAAATAAAACTTACAGAAAACATAACGTTATACGAGTTAAATGCAGTACTTTTTACAACAAAGCACCGCGGGACGTGTCGACTGAATTCTCCGTCGTCATTAATCTACATATCGGAATAGCATAACGATTTACAAACGATTCAGATAAACAAACAAATAGTGGTAGAAAATAAAATTAGTTTAGTTGTCGGACGGCCGATAAAATACAGATTTCCTAAATCGTTTCTATAAATCAATTATCTAAATCGTTTTTCGAGACGTCGGGACACGAAGTGCGAAACCGGTGGCAAACGGTAATCCATGATTTTACAGCTGATAAATCTCGATCAATGTCCATTTACACAGTGGGTACCCACTCGGCGTGCGCTGCCGATCAATGTCGATCGTAACGAGTCGCGTACGTCACACGGCGGCGTTTCATTTTATGAGAGGTGATTTTTAAATTTTTTTTTATAGAGAAGAAAAAACGTGTTGCCGTTATTGTTCGCCATTTACATAATATTATTATTGCACCACAAAGGAAACACCTATACAGACTTTAAACTCTGTTACCATAATTTTGTTTCGTATTTTTTTTTTTTCTTTTAAAGCGTTTTATTCTTTTTATTACACTTAGAATTCCTCTACGACAGACGGTTCGATAAATCTTATCGTAACGACGACGTCACATACATTTAAGAATATTGTTGGTTTGGTTTGGAATTCGAGAAAAATAAGTCGTAGATGAAATCATCGTAGGTTATAAATACGAAAATTAACGATACGATATAATTATAATATAAATTCCGACCAACACATACGATTGATTCGGGCGATTTTAAAACGTCATAGTTATTTTATTTACGTTGATCGATTAAATTTATGAATATTTTAATTCGAAATTTTCTTTCGTTTTTAACTAGTTTTTTATTTTGAACATTTTCATAAGCCTTCGACATTTTTACGCCAATAAATTACTGTAGGTACTAAAAAAAAAAAAAACGAGCAATAAAAATAAATGTTACCTGATTATCGTGTTCCAACAACATGTTTGTTCCGTTCGATATGAGTTCTGATTTTGACACGAAGCTTCTTGTTACAATTGAAATTGAGTTTCATTCTTAAAACTTTGAAAACAGTTCACATACAAGATGATTAAATTGTTTAAATTTTGGTTGTACCAGAATGTTTTAGAGTATTTTTTGCGCACATTTTAAATACGATAACAAATGTGAAATACGTGGGCTTTGTTATAATTCGAATTAAATGTAGAATCATTTTCCATTTGATTGTTCACCATACGCCACGGAAATTAAAACGTTCGCTCAGTTGTTCTCCAAAAACCAGATGAAAAAATATGAAAAACAAT
The DNA here is from genome assembly GCA_948098885.1 of Drepanosiphum platanoidis. NCBI lineage: Eukaryota > Metazoa > Arthropoda > Insecta > Hemiptera > Aphididae > Drepanosiphum > Drepanosiphum platanoidis. The sequence goes on from OX402528.1 coordinate 13,099,075, forward strand.
CTGTCGTTATTTTGTTTATATTTTATGATTCTATTAAGTATATTATAGTGTCTTAATTATGAACGGTGGTTTGCAACGCACTCAGAAAGAGATCTTGGTACATAATCATATTATGCGCGTACTTTTTTCGCAGTAAAAAAAAAAATTATAAACGAGTAGTAAATCTAGTAGAAGGTTTTTTATCTCTCTAATGACTCATTAAAATATAAGTATAAGCGTCGTGTTTTTTACGGAATGCAAATGTGCGCGCGCATTGAACGAGTTATATGTGTTGTACCAGTAGGTATAATGGATTAAACATTTAAAAACGTTTTTCCTTTTTTATAGGTATCACCTAAAAAACTGTACGTTCGTTAATAATACTCAAAGTGCCCACATGAAATTTTTTCAATTATTATTTTCCATAACGAACCGCTAACGAGTACTACGCCGCGAGTCATTCGTTATTATTTTAAACCGAGTTCATAAACACTCGACGAAAAAAGAACATATTTTTCCTTAGATATTATATTATCAGATGTGAATAATAATAATGATTTTCGCCGCTATTAAAAAATACATATCGATGAAATATTCGTCTCGCGACCGCGTGTTATTCGTCAATTCGCGTTCTCTTTACATTTCATTCGAACCGGTTAATTTATTATCATACCATTATTACACGTGTCATAATATTTGTTTTGACATACGTATTATTGAAAGCAGTTCAAAAAACAATATTATTATACCAGAATGAAGCTAAAAAATAAAATTAAACCTTTGTGCAAAATGTTTTTCACTGATTATATTTTTTTTTTTTTTTTTAGTTTCGTGTTTTGATTTGTTAAAAACAACGACGCGAAAAACGTAGCTCCATATCGCTTGGACCGAATGCGTCGTAGTTAAATTATGACATAATAATAATACAGTATGTTCAAAGAGATTTACTCGGTCGTTTTTTGAGTGATTCGTCATTACTTTCAGACCTAATTCAAAACGATACGATTAAACTATCTTGTCCCTGTACGCTAGCCATTGCAGATCTTTCGCCCGAATAACAAAACGAAAAACCAAACACTTGGATTCGAATGATAACTCGCCGACTTGCTGTTTTTTTTTTCTTCAGTGCAGTATAAGTTGATAACATCTTATTCTTTTTTAATGCTAGACAGACCAGAAAGACCTTTCATACGCTCCCGTGCATTTTATCTATCGACCCCGAATATTAAACGTTTTCGTTTCGATTGCTTAAAAGTTACAATAAAAAAAAAATAGAAAATAAAATTGATTTAACGTGTGGATTGAACGTGTTCACGATGAGGACAATAGCCGGATTAAGGATGAGGTGACGTGTTTGAACGAACCGTTTCCGAAAACCAATGTCCTCGTTTATAGTGACAACGTGGTAATTATTTGGATTTTCTTTTATCGTAATCGAAATTCGAAAAAAAATATCAACTTCGAGGCGAAAATTAAAGGGATGAACCACCATCGCGATCGTTTCTACTTGGATTGTAATCGTTTTATAATTGATTTGTCACGTGACTGTAATAATGTCATTATGGGTGTCAAACGACGCATATAGAAGACGAATTAAAAGTCGCAATGCATTAACAGCATCACGCTGCCGTGCGAAAGTCAGAGAGCAAAGAAAACCGTAAACTCCCGACGTAATATTATATTATATTATAATAGTTATAATGTAATAGCGAACCGGGCCGTTTCGCTGTACCCGTTTTCCGTCTAAAGGTACCCATCGTTCATTACGAAACGCGGCGCTGTTTGGCGAATTGATCGAGGCATTAAATAATATTATTATTATAAATTATAACATTGCACGGTATGCACGCACGCGTATAATGCCAACCAATCGGCTCCGGCTGAATGCTAAAATATAAAACATTATTTCGATTGAACGATTACCTAAGTACAGTGTTTTGCGAATAAAAAATTCAATCAATACCGTGCGAGCGTATTTATAAATATCCGTCGTATTCAATGACCTCTCCGCGAGTGTACACACAAACATGCCGAGCGCGTGGTCGCGAATACGACTTCGTGTATATTATTATTGTGTTCGCTTTCTTTAATACCCGGTTTTTATATAGGTGTTGCTTTCGTTTGAAAACGGCTTTGACGACGATTCGGTGTTTCGAACGTTCCGCGCCACGGCCGAACAAACTGAAAAACGCTTAGACGAAATAAAAAATAAAAATACACGTCAATTTTCTCAAGACACATATTATGTATATATTATTGTAATTATTGTTACGACACTGTTTCTACTGCTACTCGTGAACGAGGCAAAATGCTTTTCTGGTGTTTTTATCGTCCGCAAATAACGGTGTAACGAAGAACGTCGAAAATAACGTTTTGTCCGTAACGACACGTCGACCGTGACGAAAATAAGTATCTCGAGACCGGGATTTATCCGTTCGTCGTGGAGGAAACGTTTATTGCGTCTTCGTGTGTGTATATTATTACAATAGTTCGGATCGGAATAATGACCGAACTCGCGGTAAACGCAACTCAATGCATATAATAATATATTACGTGCGCGCATCGTGTGCGATTGGTTTTCGGGGCATCTGCAATATCGATATTGCCATTAATGGATTTCGTACGATTAATTATGATCAATTATGCATTATGAGATGTTTACGAGTAAACTAATTGTGTGTGCAGACGCTCTCGTTCAACAGATTTGACTAATGGTATACTTATACGTATACAATAATCGCAACACAATTGTTGTGTTTATTGAACGCGAGACGCACGGTTTTTCAAAATTATTTCCTTTTTTTCCCCGTCCGATGTATAGAATCCAAAGACGAGGTGATCGGGACAGCGGGCGGTCGTTTAAAAAATAACTAATACTTTGGTTTTATTGACGTTTCGTTAGGAATAATTCAACTCATTTGTTAGAACTGTATACACTTGAATGCTATAGACTCATCGTTTTTGATAGTACATCGACGTGAAACTGTCTTTATGTTCCGTTCAGAATTCACGAAATGGATACTTTTGTCTATTTTTTTTTTTTTTTTTTAGAATTCTCTAAGTATTCGCATGCCAAACACTACTACTGTTTACCGAGTATTCAAAGATTTGTGTGCAAGATAAATGCATTGCATTCCGAGCGCCGAGAAATCCTTTTATATCTTATGGAGTAATGTATCGCGAGGCTGTCATCGAGTCTCGACAAGTAATATGTCTTTTCATAGATTTTATTCCTTTGCGTGCGGTTTGTTCGCAAAGTTATTAGTTTACTTTCAACACGTGTTTATTAGACTAAGAATATTTCAAGTTGTCACGTCAGTACAACGACGGATTTTTCGATTTTGAAAAGCAATAATTTTATAAACATACATTCAATCATTGAAATCACCTGCATGTATTGTATTTACTTTTAGCACAACTGATGCTTGATCATTTGTACCGTGTTGGTCTCCGAACACATCGTTGCGGAAAAACAATTGCTCGCAGAGTAGTATCGAAAACACTTTGTTCGTTGTTACTGTCGGTTTTATTGATGTGCACAAATCGTCTGCGTTTGGTGATAACGGCCGAATTATCATTAGTTCTTGGCGGACTATATCTAAACCACTGGTATAGTGTAAAGTATATTTTCATTTTACACTCGGAAAAATATTCAAAATTATGTCGTGACACGTAGTAATATTAGACGTGTGGGTCAGGTCGTAAAATCTGATTACTACGCCCTTCGAAAGTTCTTCGAATAAAGGGTCCACCAGTACTATATATATTATATGTTATATACCTAAAAGTAATTAAGGACTTAAAAATTAAGTGACCGGCCATGTCCTGTTACAGCCTTTGATTAAACTCAGAGCTGATTAACTGTATTCTAATGATTCCGGTATGTTTACAAACTGATTGAAAGAACCAGTACTTGAGTGTTTAAAATTACGTTTGTAACGTGAAATTCGAATGGCTCGTTTTTCTGTTTCAAGTATGATTCCTTTGGCTAATAAAATCAATTAATAACTGACCGATTCGTACCACCACCGTCGTAAAATTAATTGATGATAAATTACAATGGAATTTACGAGACTATTTGTCAGAAATGTTTTGCCAGTAAAATATTTGTGTGAAAAGTAAACGCGACGCGTTGGTTGGCCATCATTTGTTTGGAAAAATCTAAAACGAAAACGCAATTAGCTTGGTATTTTATATACATATATATATATAGTATATTACCTCTACTTTAACTAAATTACGCGGTTTGATGAAATTATTTATCCACCGCACGAACAGTTAATGGAATTAAGAGCACACCGATTCTACCAGTCGATGTATCATATACTCTGTGAAACGGCGGTACTTTATCTACCGATTGCATTATTATTGTTGTGTTTTTGTTTCGAGTGTTTGATAAATTATCGGTTTTACTTACCGCGTATTGACACTTTTCAAACTTTTTTTTCTCTCTCGTCTTAATAACTCCATTAATCATTTTATTCATTCAGTGGTTCTTCTTTGTTAAGCTCTGTTAAAGGTCTCAATCTCGACAACTTGTAATTCCGGTCTACTTCAAACAAGTGTATCTCGGTCACAGTCAACTGTTCAAAACATTGAATATTAATTGAAAAATACTACGACGTAATTTATTTATGAAACGATACTACCTTTTTACACGTTATAATGAGGGGAAAAAAATGATGTGGTATGCGTTATACTTAGTGTATTCATTAATTTTGGAAATCCGTTTTGACACGTTACGAAATCGACACAAGAATTATTAAATATGAAAAAAAATTCAAATTGTTTACCCGCAGTTGACTTTCAATAGTCTCTGAAAGTTTCGGAGATTTTCATCGTATATATAAAAAAAAAAAAGAAAAAAAAAATTAAAACGAATAAACAATAAACATAAATAATCGGATGCGTAAAACTGTCGCTGGATCACTGAAAAGAGAGCCGTTATCGTTGAACTTTAAACACGTTTAATGATTTATCGTTGTTTTGCCCGCGCGCGAGATTACGAACAAAAAACAAATATTTACAACTTGTATGCTTTAAAAATAACATATCGAATTGTTCAATTGGAGGATTTAGTCATCGATAGTCAACATAATATTATTATCTTAAATAATTTGGATGAAATTTGTTTTCCCTCATTGTGCGGTCGCCCGTGAAAACCGAAATGAACAAAAAATTAATAAATTTTTTTCATATTTTATGTGGTTTTCGACTATATTTCACGAATGTAAAGTAATAATTTTATTAGGTGTTTATTTTTCTTTCTTTGCTATAATATAGCATATTTTTTTATCATTTGCAATTCTCATTGACTATTATAGTTTGACATCCTTTGACATTTTATATTAAACGAACCGTTTTGTTAATAATTTATTTGAAAAAATAAAAAAATAGTTGTAAGGGTATTTTTTATTGTTTTAAATTAAAAATGTATTTTTTTTATTTTTTTTAATAACATTTGGGTCCTGAGAGTATTTTTTGTATTTTTTTATGTCTTTAATGCTTTTATTGTGGCATTTTTAAAAACGTTTAGGGCCTAATCTGAAAATCCGGACCCTGATTATAATGTCATATCGTATATTACACGAAAATACGTACATTATGAATGACGAAACTCAATGTCGTCTTTGAACACACGATTGACTTGTTGTTTGGTTTACACTGAATATCGTTGGAAACAGTGCGGTTCGATGTGGTTTGGAATCAGTTCTATTTGACACGTTTCATGATTTATTCCAAGGAAACGGTGATTTTTTCATCGAATCATAAAACTTTGAGACCAATTCGACACGAGTAGTTGTACATTTTAACAACATTTTACGTCATTCGATTTTCACGTCGTTTTCACCTGCAAGAATAGTATGTATTTAACTTGATTTGAATATTTTTGAAGATAAAACGTTTTAAATTATCATCCCTTATAAAAAAATATATACGAGAGCGTACAACGGAGAAAGGATTGACATCGTTGGCCAACTAAACGATTTGAATTTCAAGTAGACCGTAATCTAAATTGATATTGGTCTAAAATAAAGTTGGTTCTTAAAAATATAACGATTTATTATACCGACGGCCGTCGTCGTGCGACACGCGACGTTATTGATTTGACCACACAGTGACATAAATTTTCCACGGACACGATACTATGAGGACACTGACGACGTTACAGTTTACACATGGACGGAACTTAAAAGTCTTCGGCATCTGTCCCAGTTTAAAGTCGTTCCCCAAACGAACACACATTGTGCGCGGTTTCGACTCGCAGCATTCTTCCCCGTTACTCTCTCGGTCAGACGGCGGCGGCGTACGATAAACCCCGAACGGACGTCGTCGTCGACTTGGACGATTATTGAAACGCGTGCGTCGATATCGTATTAACGCGGTGCCGAATATTTGCGCTCTCGAGCGCCCGCGATCAGTCCATTAATCAACGTTTATCGTCTGACCGTGTTCACTCTTCGGTATAATGGTATATGGGCACACGACGATGATGATTAACAATAATGGTGTTCGAAACTACTGTTTGTTAAACGCCACTGTTGCGGACTGCGATAGCTTTATAACGGTCCGCGTTCTTTGTCGCGCCGCGACAAAGACGAATACGAATAGAAAAACAAATGTGAAAAGCTACCCTAGTGGTAAGCAGTATTTGGATTGGTTGCACTGCCCGCACACACACGCACGCACAGATGTCTTTAAAGGCGAAATGACGTGCCGCGGTATTTGGAAAACAGATAACACACCAAGACGCGCGTTTGCGAGTGTATACGTGTTGGCAAGTCAAATGTAAATTGATTATAACGTAAATAATCGAATTAATAATTAAGAACTCGCGGTATATCCGATGATACGAGCTTAACTCTGTGGGTATTATACGTATCAGCTCTAATAATTATAATTTAAATTCAAGTTTATATATTATTATGTATTATGCAGAAATGCAGAATGTACTCGTAGATAAATAAATAAATACACCGAAACTAAGAAAATTACACCACAGAAGGGCCGAATAAAACTCCGTTGTCGGTTTAGTCGTTTGCCGGGGGTAACATAATAATTTTCGCCGTCCATTAAACGTTTGAACGACAACGATTCGGTCGTTTCATCACGTCAGAGAGGAGGAGAAATTAGAGAGAAAAAAAAAACGAAGAGTAGCGTCAAATGTCGCGGAAAAAATATCGATTTTCGATTGAAATTCGGATATTATGTGACGCGTGCTAACATTATAATAAATATGTTATGAAATCGTGAATTTTTAGAAGACAAAGCAATTTGTGTCGGTGTAACTATTGCGATCGGTGAAATATCAGATCGGCCAAAACCGTCGGCGAAATTAAAACCAATTAGACGTCGTGACGGGTTGCTCTGCACTGTATTCCATTTAATCGAATCGGCTCGTGACGTATACGTAAACCAATCGACCATGCGAGATGACGAATTCAGAGCCTTTCGTTTGTCGACTAGCTCATAAATACAATTATTATTCGAGTGTATGTGTGTGTGCGTATGCCACATTGTATGTTCTCGGTCGGCACGTTCTGACGACAGTCTCGTTGACATCTAGCGGTCCTCAGATAATCTCAAGCGTTCGGACGAACCTAGTCAAACTGAATTTCGGCGTCGTGAACTGTACCCGTCATACACGTTTGAAATGCGTCTGGGCGCTGTCCACGATGAAGAGCTCAGACCACCAGCTACCGAACGTCTGTTTACACGCGTACACGTTGATACACAGCTTTCGCGTGGGTTGGCCTCCGTTTAACAATCGAATCGTATTGACTCCAGTCAAAGCATTTCTGTCACAATAGCATCAAAGTGGCTCGTTAAAACTGGCCGCGGGCGCACGACTATAATTTCCCACGCGTATATTACGTAGTCGTAAAGTTCGTAATCTACTGATGCTTGATTACTAATCAGTAGATTAACTAAACCTACTGTCTTTGTTTTCGGCCGATTTCCTATTCCTATTTCCTATTCCGATTTACACTTGTATTTAACACGATTTCATAGAATAGACTACACTCGCTGTATAACATATCTACATATATTGTCGCTGTATCACCAAATCGATTTCACCCGCAAAATAAAGTCGAGCGATTTTCGTTTCGTCTTAAAAAATACGCGCGGGATTGAGTACACTGCAAAAAATTATATTATCACTTTTTAACTGCGTCGAATACTCCAACACGGACAGAAACACGCGGTTTAATTAATATGTGTGTGATGATAATTTGAAAAAAAAATATAGATCTTATGAAATATAATATCATTTTATTAGTGTATGTATGTGAAATTCTTTAGATCTGATTGGTCGTGAGACACACTAACGAGTTACAAATACATTTTACTTCTTGAAAGACTCGACTTTGAATATTTAAAATAATACTGGCCAAAAATTAATAATTTAATAGTTTTAGTGATTAATTGTTGATGTTATATTATAGTTTGATAAATGTACAGACTTAAAATGCTTAAAATCAACATTATAATATAAAAACAAACACGAATATAATCGTATCCAATTATTGGTTATGTTATGCGATATTATTGTATAACAGTGTATTATTATCGAAGGGAAAATAAGTGAAAAGAATAGTCGTAAGACTACGATTTCACATTAGGTAATGAACACAGCTCAATCATATTGAGTTTTAAAATAAGCTTACACTTATCTGTTATATAATATGTATTAAGCATAAATACGTACGTAGATTTGATAAGATTTCTGTCTCATCCGAGGATTGTCAAATATTCATTTCCCGTTTACTTCCGCTTTTTACATAGTATTTGCTCGAGAAAGTCTCGTGTTGTAATTTTATGATATTGCGCTTCAACAAATAATAACATGTTATTGGGAAAACGTTATCGATAAATCGATAAAATATAGTGGCTAGATGGTAAGATGTTTTTAGTAATGCAAAATAATCGACAAATCGCCATTGGCGTGTTCACTTCTTTGTAAGTCGGTGCTGTTTTATATATATACGTATATTGTTGTTTCGGCGTCCTAGGTTATTGGATACTTTATGAGCTCGAGTCAAAATACTGAAACGATTTGTAAAGTTGCTTCTTTTCAAGACCAGCCATGCACATAGGGGTCTAAGCTTGGAGGTACGCGGAGTGATCTATAGCGTGTCCTACTTTTACATGATGCCGAAGACGTATGATGTTGATCGTTTGCAATTATCGTTCGAAAAACGCCACTTCCCGTTGCTCTTCGATTCGATAACTTACCGCGCAGAAGAACATTTCCGTTTCTATTTTACACGGCTATTGGCCACCGTGGTCGCGCAGTTCCGTCGTACGCGACAGTAATGTAAAACGTTATGAAACACGCGCTATTTCATATCGAACTATTATATTAATTTTAAACGCCAGCTTTAAACACACGCGCCTCTTGATAATACGTATTTGTGAATATTGGGATGCCGCGTGTAAGGTTACGGTAGTAGTAACGAATTAAGGTATACTATTACATCATTAGTTTTAACAACGATTACCGTAACGAACCACTGCAAAGGATAACGAAATAATAAAATACAAATCACATGTGTTCCACGACAAATTACATGTCTTACATGGACTACGAATCTACGCAGTTGGTAATGTTGCTTACATAACGATACTGCAGTGTATGAAAATAGTATATGAATATAAATGCAAACTTAGCATTTTCAGTTTTTCCCCGTGACACCCATAACTGACGTGATAAATTAAAAATAATTAAATAACATATTGTTATTATTATGCCGGGAGAAGAAGAATGTTTACGTTTTGGTTGGACGCTTTCTTTAATTGTTTTCATATTTTTTTATTTTTGATCGGTATTTATTATTCAAATACAAATAGTAAAATATTATTGCGTTTGTACGATATTAAAAAGATGTTAAGAAAATAAGAAACTCATCTGTTTTGCCTGAGAAGTTGTCCATACAGGCTGGATTGATCGGTTTGACGAAGAGTTTTTATATAATGTCCGAAGAGTGTACGACGCGCGACGGTCCGAATCTGTGTGTTTAATCAAACGATATATTTTAGAGTATTCAGCTTTAGATTACGTAGTAGTGATTCTCGAGTGGTTAAAAGCCGCTTAAATGTTGTTATCCTATCTCAGAAATAATGTGGTATACGACCAAAAAGGTCTCGTCGTTTATTTTGATTCTTAATTATTTAGAACCGTATATTATTCATCGTCGTGTATGATAAGTAGTCGTAATTTGCTGAAAAGCAAAAGTTTTGAATTTTGAGCTGCGGGTATAAAATAATATATCACTTAGTAAAATGTTATCACTATAACTAGTTTATTTACGGAGATTACCTTGTTTATTTTATTCATAATATTACTATGACTGTGTGTTTTTCTTTTTTTTTTTAATTTCAAATCGCAGATGGTATCGTTCAAAAACAATCGATAGAAATAATTCTACATGTACATAATTATAATTTAAGCCTAAACGTAAACTAATTTGTTTTTGTTTTCGAAAAGCGTTAAGACAAAAATATGTAACTGTCATTAAACTGAAATTTTTGTTGTGTTCTACGCAGAAATCGAATGTAGTTTCTATAAAATAATAATTCAAATAAAAACTGCAACTACAGCGAATGAATAAAACATTTAATACCTTATAAATCGTTTTATTTCCGAGTGGATCGAAGGAGATACGAGATAAAGTAATATGTGAAACGATCTGATATAACTCCACGACCGAAGCCACGTGTCATTTTCGATGGATTATACGTCGAGTGGTTGTTTTCGTAAATCGTTTACGTATCTATAAAAGTAAAAAAAAAAAAAAAAAAATCAATTAATAACCATTCGATTATGTTCTGACGTTTAAACTTCGTATAGACAAGATGGAAAGACGTTGTCACTTGAAATGTCCACGTGAGTGCACTACGCCCATTTCAATAATAATAAATAAACGGCTATGGCTGAAATAGCGCCGAAACGTCCAAATCGCCGTACGCCCTCGAAAGTTATTCGAAGAAGATAGCCAAGACATGCGATGTCCGAAGAGTTAAAGAGTGGAATTATTTAAATTTCCCTTTTCGAGAGGTGAGCGCGCGTTGGGACGCATCGTTTTGAACGTGTATCGGAATCAATCATATGATAATTAAGTATTTTTCTCCTTCTAATAAATGATTTTACTGTCAATTTCGTAATGATTGCACTTCCAAACATCCCTCCAGATACGCCCTTGTAGTATAAATTGAGCTCGATTGATTAATGTAAATTGTTAACTCAGCGAACCAAAACTAATCAATTACATGAGACGTATTTTCAGTTTGAATTTAATGAATACTGTACACAATAATAATTCATGGGTGTCTATATAATAATAATAATAATAATTGTATTGAATAGATAATTAATAACAATCGATTTCGGAAACAAAAGGGTTTCGATCGATATGATGTGTACTTATAGCTACGAAATAGTAGTGCGGAATACACGAGTCGTACGAAAAATATCGTGTCCGTATGGAATTTGTATTTATATCTCACCAGCAAAGCCAGAGAGAAAAAAAAAAAAACGTTTCACACATGTGCGTCGAAACAAATCACAACGTTTTTAAAACCATCGTCAAATGAAAAAAGAATTTCATAATTGGTACTCGAATGCATACCATTGCTGAGATATTAATGGTGACCACGCGCTCCAGAAACGAATTTATGTGTATATTAATTTTTTAAATATAGAAAATCGTTATGAAAGTTTACAATATTATTATGTACCGCGCGCGTGTTAATAACATTAAACCGCATTATCGAACTGCAACAACTCGATCTAAAAATATACACATTTCCGCTGTTAAAAATATTATCCGCGGTTAAAAATCACATTGTTTTTTCTACATTTCTCGTATTTGTTTGTGATGTAAGTACTGATTTTCGACCATTTCAAGACTGTGTTATTTTTTCGAATGAACATCATCTCAATGTTCTTATGTAAAAATTAAAGAAACGATCATTTTTGAAATTATATGAAAATTTTATTATTGTAATTATAAACTCAATGTCATTTTTCGAAATTCAAACAAATAATTTGAAAACACGACTTCCGGTTTGAAAACCTTTGTCGTACACGTCATATATTTATCACGTATTTTTAATGAAAATTATATTAGAGAAGCTCGAGAAAAGAAAAAACGCGTACATTTTATTTTAGATTTTTAAAATACATTTTTATAATTATTCACGTTAATCGTTCTTGTTTAGAGTTTCAATTATTTATAGCTATACGGAAACTATACATTTGTTAGAACAATATGATGTATTAGTACCTGGCCAAAAAAAAAAAAAACGCCCACAGGCATTTTGAATTGTTTTAATGTTTCATTAAATTTTAGAGTTAGTTGAATAAAACAATAAATCCCGTTTTAATTTTAATTCAGATAAATTCTTTAAAAGTTTTGAAATAAAAATGTTAAAAGTGTAAGTCATTTAACATAATGCAAAGTACATTTAAGATTTAAGTAAGCGTGCAGTTTCGAGTCTTATTTTTTTATTAGATTTTATTGTCTCTTTTTTTAACATCACTGCATATTAATATCAATGAAACTATATTCCCAAACAAACACGTTCAGTGAGTGTGAAATGTCCTCAGCCATGTTTCGAAAACTTTCTTCAAACAAATTTCATCTTCTATTTATCCGAAAACAACGCTTTCGAACCATTCCACCTCTAGACGTGAACACAATATAATATTATGACTTCTTAATTTATACAAAACACTATTGACTTTACCTATTTGCTTATATTTCTGTGAGTTAACTGTAATCAGCACCCGACACGAAACTTGCATCTTAATTTAGTTTGCTACGAAATCATTTGTATTTCGATCAAAATAAAAACATTTACTATAGCAATATAATAATATATATAATATATATGTTGTTTTTATTTATATTTAAGTTGTTTTAATTTTTTTTTTCAAATTAATTTTAAAATTTATACATATATATTCATAAACATAATACTCTTAAAAGATTTAAACTATCCAATAATACTTTTTAGTTGGGTTCATGACACAAACTCACGTTTAACAAGAGTTATGAAGTTAGTTTATTTTCTGGTTTATATCCATTAGCAGTTTTAAATAATTTAAAAGTGCAAAATGTTATACATCGGTGATAATAATAAGTTATATTTTATGCAAAAACTAAATGATAAAGAAGGAAAGAAAAAGTATGAATCTTTTTTATTTCATTTTATTTAAGTGTTAGGTTTTTTTTAAAGGTTACCGCGTAAATTATTTTCTCTTTGTACAGCATGCATGTAGCACTCGTCTTTTATAAATTATAAATATAAAAAAAATAAAAAAAATGTCAACAAGTTTTATAAAACCCTGGGTTCTCTGTTGAAAAAAAAAATAAAAAAATAAAAATCTAGGTAAAATCTGTAAAAGTAATAAAAATAAAATCTTTCGACGGGGGAACTTTTATTGGGACAAAATAAACAACATTTCAAATACACAATCTCGACAACGCTGATTTTATTAGCTCGTCGAATCGTTCATTGATTTTTAGCACCTAGAAACGATTATTGGCGTTCAATATTGACTTTTTTGATAAAACGGTTAGTTTTTTTAATTTTAATAACGAAAAAAAAAAGATGAAAAATTTCACTAAAAAAACGAAAAGATCTTTGCGAAAATTGAATTACGAGTACGATAATTTCGTGAGCGATTATTTTCCACGGTAATGCGTGATATCTAGTTGTGTTTAATTCGAATCGCGGTTTATACGTGCTGCCCCCGACCAGTATTAGACGTCTACGCGTAAAAAAAAAGGTCGTAACAAAACGTGACCTTTTTAAGTGTTTTCAGGTAAAAAAAAAATAAATAAATAATAATAATAGGTATGCACTCCGGTGTAAAGCTAATATCATCATTTTTACATTTAAATATACAGCGGTTTCTCTACACAACAATGTATAGGTTTTTTTTTTTTTTTATACGGTCAAAGAGGACGAAAACCTATCGATATACTTTTCCTAAAATAAATTTCGAATTTTTATTCTAATAGGATAAATACTAGCTCTTAATCGATCCGAGTATACCGCAGTTTTAAATTAAATACAAAAAAGTTCTTATTCACGCTGTATTGTTTTAATCTTTTTGCAAAGTGTAGAAGCCATATTATAGTGTATTTTATTTAGCTGATGCCCTATAGAAACGCTTTCGAATTCAATATTGTCTTGTGAAAAATGAGAATATAATTTTTATTCTATTATTATCGTTTATCCGCCGAATGTTATAATATGTACACCTAGTTGAAATAAAAAAAAAAACAATCTATTATATATTTCGGTTACTAGAATCGTCTCGTTTAATTTAGATTCATGTCACATAGCAACTCACGTGGGTAAAACGGGTGGTGTAATAAGTTTTCCGTCGTAATGGCCACATCAATTTGATATTCAATGCAGACCAAACTAATTGGATGACAGCTTTAAAACGAAACGAGAGGGGTTGAAATAATTATTGTGCTCCTTAATCCCCCTTCCCCACACCCCGAAAACAATATAATGATATGCGGAGAAAGCAATTTTGGTTATAATTAAAGTTATTAGAAGATCGCGAATTTAGAAACTCCACACCCGAGTGAAGCTTCTTCAGTAGATATCTATTTTTACGAAAGTAATCGCGGACGATTTCGAACAATATTATTGATCAACCGAACGAAAACAGCACACGTCATGCAGTTCCATAATAGTATACTTTCGTCAATCGTAATAATCGATCATTTTTTTTTTATAAAAACAGTTAAACGAAACGCTCTTGTTTATCTCGGTGTATGAAAATTCGAAACGTCGTTCGATTTTCATCGGTGTCCATCCCCCGTTGTCGTTTAACAATTTATTTGTCGTCGGGTATGAATTTTTAAAAACCGATCTTCTTCCGAGGGATCTATTAGTGAATAATAAACGTATTTACCGCCATACGTTCGATACGCTTTCTATTTTATAATTTATACGTCAAATATCTACATAATATATAATATTATAATAATACATTATAAAACGACCTAGGTTTTGGTTACGATTTATGGTGAAGCTATTGAAAAATATGTTTGTGGGTTGTTTTACATCTCTTTTGAATGTCATTCTTTTTTTTACATTGGTTACGTTCAGGAGAGACGGCGGGGTTAAGTACGTTTTTTTCCCTCGTACAGTGCAAAAAAATGACACGATTAATTGTTTTCGTATGTAAAAAAAAAAGAGCACGTGGATTTATTTTATGAACACGTTTTACGAATGTCACGTTGAACTAATGTTTAGATAATAATAAACTGATCGAGACAAACATAATTACGTAAAACGACGACTCCAGATTTTCGTGACTTCTCTATGATTATAAATTATATTCGGCGATTGTTTTACTCGCAATAAATCAAAGGTGGAAATTGAAATGGTTAAAATGGAATTTAATTTCGTAAGAAGAAAAAAAAAAAGAAGGACAATTCTGAATTTTAGATTATCCAAGTGATAATCACGAGTAATTGGACGATAACTATTCAAATTGCCTGGTAAAACGAATTTAAAATTTTTCCGCAACCGAAAATACGCTATAGTTAATAAATTCTATTCGGGTGTGATGGGTTTAAATTCAACAACTATATTTTATCGAAGAAAAAACGCGTCGTTAACATTCAGTAGGTACTTTGGTACAATGTAAATATTTTGCTCATTAAAATGTGCAAATAAATGTTTGATATTGCTTCATAAATCCTTAGTGCCGTTTTATATTACTCTTGGGGTGTAAAGGTGTTTTTTTTTTAAAGCCCATTGAACCGTTCAACCAATGTACAGTTATTTTCTTACACGCAATGGAGTGCCTACCCCGTGTGTCGAGTGCTCGCAACATAATATTATGTGGAAATTAAACCAACGAACGACGGGCAATAATACAGCGCGATATTACATTCCGACACGTTATTATTCATATTGAAAATCAATAATATTTTACGATTCGGTGTTTATCATAACGTAAGAATGAAACAAAATCGAAAGTAATATTTTCAAATTTTAACCTTTTCGCCGAACAAATGTTTAAAAATGTACTTATCCTAATCTCGATCTAGAACTCGTTTCCCGAATGTTATTCAGTCAAATTAAATTTACTTCGATGCAATTCATTATTATTATTATTAAATTATATAATATTAACTGCCTATCTGCGAAAGGGACAGCGACAACCGTCGAGAGTAAACGTCCGACTTTAATTCCCACCATCGTGCGACTCAAACGTGGGTCTTTTATAAGTTTTCACCGGTTAAAACGCGACAGACGCATAAGCGACTACCCCTCTATACATAATCTAAAAATTCACATCTAAACGAAGACCATTCTGCCGGATACTTGGCCGAAACGAATAATTTCACTATATAACCACGTATCGAACTCAAGAAAGAGAGGATAATATTAATTGCTTAGAGAAAGGCCGGACTTGAAGGCTATATAAAGATATTTTGATTAAAAACCACGTAAACTACACACGGCAACGATGATTTGATATGGGAAATTTCGACTGGCCGGTTCGACTTGGTTTTAAATAGTGACGTAGACTTGGTAGAATTTAAATCATAAACGCGAAAAATCGAGCGACAGTCACTCGAACAGAATCGAACGGAATAATAATTGTCACGCGGTTGAAATTCGGTACGACGACGACGGTGACTATGACGATATTATAATATTTCATTTTTTCACAGCGTAAATCATAAAAATTGTTTTTACGAGATTAAAGTTTATTTCAGCGAAGAAAAGACGATTGGTTTGTCGCACGCATAAATTAGTTTTTCGTCGAAAACCTACCGAATCGATCGTAATATTATTACGACACAAACTACTGTTGGAAATCGAGGCTTTCGAAAGCGATCGTCGACGACTCGACAATCGAAACGATAATAAATCGAGACTCTCGCGTGCGTCGTCGTGTGTTTACACAGCGTTTACTCACTCGTAAATCAGCATTATACGGCCGCGACGGGCGCACGCGTTTTCGGCCGACAACGCGATCGCCGCGAACGCGACTGCCGTCCGGCGCTGGATTATAATTATTTTAAACGGACGCGGACCGGCAGCGTCCGCGGTGACTATCGCTGCGGAACCCCGCGAGACCTGCGCGGACAAAACACGCTGTTGTTGGCCGTCGTGAAACTGCCGATTAAGCTCGTATTATTATTTTAATTCGGTCGCGTTTTTAGATGATTTAGCGGTCGGCGAATAAGGCGAATAACTTCCGGCGCAGAGGTGGGGCGTTTCGGAACGTTCGGTTTTATCAAAGCGCAGTGTTGGCGAGAGGTCGGCGGCGCGGCGGCCCTTTCGCCGGGAGATAAGTCGATTTTATTTGTCGCGCCAGGGCAATGTGCGGTCAAGACACGCTTACGGTTTTATCGTCGTCTCCGGCGAGAACGCGAAAAACCCGAAACAAACGAAAAACAGACGAAAACGAGCGCGTAACAATGCGTCTGTTCGTTCCGGACGCGATCGTTATTATTATCGAGTATTTACTACGATAATATGTTTATTAGTCGAAACGCGATAGGTTTTATCGAAATCCACGTCGGCAACGAGTGCGCGCTGTGTATAATATTATTATCCCGTTTTTAACGTTAAGTCGGGGTTAAGCGAAACAATTTTTTAGCGGGTAAATGTTTTTTTTTTTTTTTTTTTCATGGAATACTTAAATACGTTTTCAATTTAAATTATTTCACGTAAATTATTTTACAAAGAAGTGGTTTTCCTCACTTCAGATGCTAAACTAATTTCCTATTATTTTCTGAAAGTGTGATAATTTGTTTAAACGTTTAACATGGTTTTTAGTCATTTAGCGTTTATTCGATAATTGAAAATAAAACAACTTTTTATATCGTTCGGCACTTATCAATGATCATGATTAATTATTATAGGTAGGTATACGCAAAAAAGAGGGTTATTTCACCAGAAAGTAAAACTACCATAAAATATACTTATTTCGTTTCATATTTTTGCCTAACATGAAATTCTTTAAACACGCTTGCTATTGAATTATTCATAAGCATTTTAAAAAAATAAACTAAAAATAAAAATAATTGACTGTAATTTTAAAGGCTTAAAATTACATATTTTTTCGTAAAAGATAATACATTTCGTGTGTTTTACAGTTTTTAAAACTCAGTTCGGTAACATTTAAATATAATCATATAAATTATCATAACATTTACCTGTTTTTATGATATTGAATTTAAAGTCTCTATTAGACAATGATACCTTACAATTTTTAATGAAAAAAAAAATTCTATATTTTAACATTTATTTAAATAATTGTTTGGTTAATCGTTTGTGTAGAATAAATTTAAGAATTTAAACATTATATTTATAGTATTTTTTTAAATTACCGTTTGACTTATTTGTCGTTTGAGAGTATTTTAATTTACCAGTTTGTAAATATTATCTAAAGTAATAGATGATCCTACTCAAAGATTCTCAAAAAAAAAATAACAAAACCTTTTAGTATCTTTATAGACTGTTTTATAGGACTACTCACATTCTATTGAAAAATTTCAAATCTATTCAAATAGATAATATTGAAATGAATAATTTTAAGAAAAAAAATGATATAACTTATGAAAATAATTTAGATTAAAAAATCGGTATGAATTTAGTTATCAAGCTCATAATTTAACAACAATAAGTGTTTGAAAAATCACGCAGGTATTAAAAATACTCTTTTAAGATTTAAAATATTTACGTTTGGATAAAAAATAATGAGAAAATTCTGTCAGGATAAAATAATAATTTTGCAACAATAACTAATGTAGTATTAATTTTAATACTTTATAATTATTAGCCTACTATAGGTATGGACTGGAAATAAAATAATCGATACTACTTACGGCTTACCGACGGATTATTGCTGAGGTTCGGGTGTTCGTAGTGAATCGTCCGCAGCCCATTGTCGTCCACATTTGCTCGTGAAATAAAGTAACGGTTACGTTAAAATCACTAGGTAAAAACGATTAAATTGAAAATTAAAAGTCACGATTAAAAGTGCGATTTGTCGTCGACGAAATAAGTAATAAAAACAATTGACGAACACACTATCGATTGTTACGGAGAAAAAATAAAAACCGGAAATATTTAAAATCGACAGGAACCGATGCGTCGTTGATACTAGACTGGCACGATATGCTCTCTCTCTGGTAAAAAGTTGTCGCTCGAGCAGTATCGGTTGGGTTGCGCACGCAGCTCGGCCGTCGTTGGTCGGCTCGGTTTGCCTTTTATTGGCCTCGCAGTATTGCATTGACGATTACGTGAACTTTCGATTATTCCGATTTCACGTCGACACGCCTATTATTATAACAATAACTATTATTACGTAATTATTATATCATCATCGTTATTATTTCCGTATGTTACATAATCGTTACGTTTTACGTAATTACGAATTATTCTTATATTCGTATATGATGGCTCACGAGGTTATGTAATATCTTGATCATATACTGGTTACCTAACCATATTGGTTTTACTACGATATGTGCGTGTTTTTTTCGTGTGTATATGACCACCTGTAAAAAGTGGTCCGATTTTCAATACAAATATCGGTTTCTGGTAGAAAATTCCATTTAGTCGGTACTTTTGAAAGGTCATTTTTTAAACTTCTCAATAGTTTTAAAAATATAGGCCAAATACTGACGAAAAATTACGAAACATCGCTAGTAACACTAATACTTCAAAATAAAAAACAATATAATTTACATGATTATCTTCTACGTGCAATTTCTTTTCTTTTTTTCTTTTTTTAGCAATTCAAACAAAAATAATTGTGTCGATTTATCGATTAGATTCTAATCATTAGAAGATTATTGAATGAAAAAATATTTAGAATTTACATTATGGTTTTTGTCTATTTGTATTTAGATGTTTATTCGACGTAGTAATTTATTAGTATCGAGTAGATGAAATTAAGTTTTTACAAGTCGATGGCTTGCAGGTGATAAAAAATAATAATATATTCACAATTGGTCGATCGCGCGACTGCCAACCGATAACGCCACAACGCGACTGACTAAGATAAAAAAAATACGAAATAATACAAAAGAAACGAATTGATTAGACCGTGTTATGTGTTTTGGGACGACTCCATCTCCGTCTCCAGATAATAACAATTATAACAATAAATAGCCTACAAAGTTTTGTCTTTGTTTTTTATATAATTTCATAACCATAACATATATCGTGTACTGTGTATATTACATTATAATATGAGTTTGAACTTTTAAAAATACATTAAAATTTAATTTATATTTATTTAGGTTTCTAATATTAAAATAAAATTAGCATCTATCAAAACCTTTGATTACTTTTTTTTTTTTCTACTAATTTAATCATATTTAATTAAAAACTAACTTTGTTTAATTAACACAATCGACCCCAACTAATGTTTTCATTGTTTCCATTGAATTCATGTTATCCTTAAAACCCTTTTTTGACAGCCTGAATGTCAAACATTCAAAGTTGTGCCGTTCATTTTTCGCGCATATATACGTATAATACTCAAAGTTTATACAAACTTTACAGTATAGATCATATTTTAAACAAAACAACCTATCAGTTCACAAATTAGCAGCTAAAAACAATGCGACTGAGATCGACATGTTGACGCATATGGCTACAAAAACTTTGATTGGTTTTTTTCAATTAAATTAAAATTGATCCATCCATATCGCCGCTAGTTATTATTACAAATATAGTTTATACAAAACATTGATGTCAAATTCACATAATAATATGGTTAAGAGGCCAGTTTATATATAGGTATATACGAGTACATATTTATATATATTTATTTATTTTTTTGAATGTTTGTTCCAGTCCAATCTGGTCTTTTGTAATATTGTGTTTACATATTCGTAACCACTTAGTGAAACGATTCTTTTCGAGAAACGAAAATAATTTTTTTACGCTTTACAAAACGCGCTGCAACAATACACTCAATTTGCGATTCTTTTCGCGAAACGGACACTTAAATGTGACGCCGTGTATATTTTTTAAATATTCGCAAACAACAACAGTATTGTATTCTTCTCGTCGCAAAAGAAATATAGGCCAATTCCTATTCAAAACGTGTTTTTAAACTAACAGTTGGGCCATCAACACATAAAACCTACCCGCCAATGGTGATTCACCCATAAATATCCAATACGAATCGTGAATAAAAAATCCAACAAAGAAAAAAAAGCCATCTCTTTCGTATACATAAAACACGTAAAGCATCATCAAACAACGTATGTTGCTTGTGATAATTATTTAAAACGTATGAAAAAAAATAAAATACAAATACAAATACAACGCGAAGCAGTGACGTTAAGATGAACCAACGGGAAAGTTAACGCTTGAAAAGTAAATAATTAATCAATTCGTATTTACCTCGTCCTCATAGGACAGCAGCGACGACGTCATACCTTATCGGAATTTATAATCCACAAGTCGACGCCGACCATTCACATCCATTACGCGTGATTGCCACGTTGAAAAAATTATCGTGTGAAAAAAGTGTATAAACTGTCATAGTCAAATGACGCGGTGTTAACTTTTCGACGTGCGACGACAAATTTATTTTCTCTGTTGATCGAGTTGACAAACTAAAACATCCAAGTCAACGAGAAACCGTTAGTGCTTTTGCCGGAGGTCATAGTTTTTCAAGTGTCTATAGTTCGACAAAGTGTCAAACATAACGGTGCACTTTTTTCAAACAAAATGCAACAGCCGTCACTTTGATTTTATCATCTGGTTTGAATAAATAATAACAATCTCTAAACTTTAACGTCCCAACTAGTGATTGGATCTAGGATTTAACGAGTAGACTTTATTCCTATCGTTCTTTCTTTTTTTTATTTTTAACTCGTCGTCCAGTGAAATTTAATAGATATTGCGTTAAGTAAACGATTTTGAGATGTCGTTATTTCGCGTTTTATCAGTCGTATTAACGATGTTAATGAAAAGCTGACAAAAAAAACTTGGAATTTATCAAGTGTTAAAGTTCATCATATCAGACACGAAATATTGTTAATGGCTTGAAAATATAAGTCGCAAGTCGTTTTACCTAGTTATAAAAGTTAAGAATATTTTCTATTCAGTCGATATTTTTTTTTATGTAATAATTTAATTTAGAACTTATTATTTTCATAAATCACAATTCACTTTTCACTCAAAATTATTTCTCCAAAAGCAACTGTTTACCATTGACTTCAAATGATATTGTATAAAATAATAATATGACTCGTGTGCCAATGTCATACCATGTGGATTTATAGTGTCTATGTTGCATTTTCGTCTTTTTCTTTAATATAAAACAAATAGTTTCTCATACATTATTCCTACTCGAAAAGAACGACATCAAAAATCCGAAGTTACATTTTTTTTTTTACTTTTATGAACGAAATCGGATATTTCAACAATTTTAGGCTTTCTTTCACTCAGAATCGTTTTCCTAAGGCACAAATAGTCAATGATACAGCGATTTAAAATTAAAAAGTCCAATTCACCAGTATCGATTACCCGTCTCAATACTTGTATCTCATCCTATTTCGATATCGGAAAGTTTTTTTTTTCTTGGAGTTTTCGATTTAATATATATTATATACGTGAAAAAGTACGTATACGTATATGTATATATTTGATAAAAACAGTACAATTAATAATTATCTAAATAAGAGTTCAGCTGCAAACGACGAGTAAAATAAAATTATTGTGTGTTGAATCGATGAATTGCAGTCCAAAAATAATATTTTGAAAAAAATAAAAAAAATAACGTTTTTAATTTAAAATCAAGGTAAAAATATAAGTCATGTAATGAAAATTTAACCTAACTAAGGTAAAATAGATTATTTTTAAAAATAACTAATTAGTAAATAATATTCATCTCAGAGTTGTTCGTTTGTTAGACTAAAATACAATTTATAAGGTAATTAAAATATAAAACAAATTATTTCCTGTTTTATAATAATGATTATTGACAAAAGACAGAAAAAAAAAAAAAAATTCTAGATATATTAAAAATAAAATTGTGTTGCTTAATTAAAAATCATCGTAAACCTTTATTTATGTCTTTAATCGATAATTTTAATTAACGCAGTGCAATTTTCTATTGACTCGACGACGTCTCAATAGTTTCCACTGTAGAGGCAGCTTGTTTGAAGGTATATCCTATCTCTTGTGACGTAATCTTTGGATATATTTTTTAAGACCATAGTTTTACTTTTAAATTACAACGTGTCGTGTCGTGTTATTCCCAGAAACGAATGGTTTCCCTAAACCGGCGTATTGTCTAGGTACCAATGTCCTGGATACTGTCACACGCGAGTTTATACTATTTAGTGACTATTATCAATGATATTATTAAATTTAGTAAAATTTAACTACGGCAAATGCAGTCTACAACATTGCAAAGTGCTTTAAGTGAAATTAAATATTTAACAACTTTGGAATAGTAACGGTCATAAAAACGCACTTTATGGACTTTATTACTCTTAAATAACGCAATAAATATGGTTATTCAGCGTGTGTGTTATTGACACGGTCGATGTATAAGTTTAAACCTAATCATAAAATAATTTATCGACGGAATATCGTAAACGCACAAACGTTTGAAAATGATGAATGCAAAAATAACAAACGTGCGATCCATAAAAAAGAACTTGACGAATCGATAATGTATAGATTTTTGTTTTTTTAGAATGAATATAATATGTCGCGACATGTTCCTTAATAATATTAATAAACATACAATAAACCTACTCGTACTATACTATACTATATTATATTCGTATTATTTCATCGTGTTGACCTCTGGCCAACGCGGCGCATAACTGCAGATTCACAGTGAATATGAGTACCGAGGTTTATTATATCAATTTATAGTAAGTTTCTCGTGAGCAACATCATAGTGTTATCGTTTTCGCGTTGGTTTGAGCTTGTTTTTAATACGACCGTAGAAACGGCGTAACACAGGGATGTAAGTACCTACTACCTACACTATAAAAAAAAAAAATAAAAAAATACTACAATAGTGATATGAGCGTATGAAAAAAAAAAAAAAAAACGTAAATAGTACACACGCTTCCAAATAATTTGTCCCGAGAGAATACCGTGTATTGGCTAATATCCGCAACGAATTTACTGAAGGCATTATGTAAATCCGAGAGCAATGCAAAAGTGGTCCCGACCGTTTATCTCTACACGCATAACCGACTTCTTCGCTATAGGAAACGACGATGATTTTCACGTATTATGTTGTAGGTATACACACGCACACTACCGGAAGTACTTTTTTTTCTCCCGCAAACAGCTTTTAATACTTAGAATTTTTTTTTTTTCTTTTTCTCATTCTCGTCTCGACCGCTTTTGCAAATATTCAGTTTACGTTTATTTTTTCGAATTGGATTACGGCTCGAAACGAATTCCACGGAAGCGAGGTCGTGGGGGGGGGTGGGGAGGAAAGAACACGAGTAAATAAATACCGGAAGACATTTCAATATAAACGCAAACCTCGAACAATGTGTAGATATTATGTTAAATAATATATATATAAAAGTATGTCAACACTGATGATACGTAATTTGTTTGTTTTTTTTTTTTTTTTTTAAAGCGTTTTATCTATGAAAACAAGTTTTCATTATAATACATTGCATTGTTCTATTCTTGCGATCTGTTGTGGACACCCGATATAATTTTTACACGTTTTAGTTTTCGCTCTATACGCAAACGGTTTATAGTCAGATTGATTTTTTTTTTAAATTTAATTTGAAATTTATCAACCGTTATCCATTTCGTGTTCGCATATTGTTATTATTATTTTTTAATCGTGGACACGATTTTTCCTTTTACCAGGCGTTGTTTTTAGATAGGATCGATTTGTTGTATTGAATTAACACTAAAAATAAACACCTCATTTCAACCTTTCTCTAATTCGTGAACAGTGAAAAAAAGTTGTTGTAGAATCGATTAAAACTTACTAATCTACTTAAAATAACGATTTGTTGTCAAAGACGATGTGTATATTATACATCTATAGTGCATCATTTATCATTTGTATCTAAGAGTACGTTGAAAAATAATTTGCGTCGACGCTCTGTGTTCAATTAATCAACTCTCTTTGGCCGGAAGTTTCTGAACGCTTATTAGGCACTAAAAATTTATGGAACGTATTTAATTGAATCGCATTATTTTATTTGAATTGGTATGGTGCATTTTTAATGCTCCCTGTAGAAATGTAATCACATTGTACAAACATTTCAACAAAATACGAAAAATCAATTATTCGATACGCATCTAAAATTAATAAGACAGGCTTACAGAGTAAGTATATTATAGCTGCCACGTAGAACGAAACTAATTAAACACTCATCTCGAAAAGGTGTGATAGGTACGATTTGTTACAATGACCATTGTTTATAGAATTCTATTAACATTACGAATTAATAATGTAGCATTTTTAATACGATTTAAACATCAAATCTCGTATATTATAAACCATAATCAGTAAGCGTTTACTTAAAATGAAATGCACATTATTGCATAATATAGGTAGATACTATTGCTATCGAATCTAATACAAAAATCGTTTTCAAATTGATGATTTAAAATCACATTTCAATCTAGTTGAACGAATTTAAATATAATTTTTTTTTTCAAATACTGCTCGATTGACTAAAGAACATTTGAATCGGAATCTCGTGAATGATAAAAACTTAAACATTTATTTACGATCGAACGTTTTATTTGATTATTTTCATAGGCTCTACTCGTATGATGTATATATCACGTGTTAATATATTTAAGCTTTTACGATTTTTCTTTATTATTTCAAACCATTGTGTTGAGTAGTTTAAAAAAATAAAACGCTAAACCACAGATATTTTTTCACGATTGGTACGAATTCTAGTATCCCATATCATGATCGATATTAAGCGTTTTATCAACTGTCGAAGTTTTAAAGTAAATTCCTATGAAAATGCATTTGGATTTATCGAAAAGTTGTTACATTTTTTTATTTCTCGGCGTTTTTATAAAAAAACTATGTATATAGATATTGTGATTTTTTTTTATTATTATTCTCGTCATTGCCACTTCTAAAAAGGTTACCTAGTTACTTCAGTCATCAGCCACGACGTCAGACCTTTTTTTCTTTTATTCTCGGGCTTTCCCGTTTACTTTTTTTTTCATTTATAAAATCATTAGTCTTTGAAGTAATAATATGCTTTTTATATAACATCGCGTAAATGATATTTTTTCTTGTTATCTTATTTGTTTTTTCATACTTCCTAGTACACGAATTGCAAAGTTAGTGTTTTTACTTGAAAAAAAAAAAAGAAGGAAATCAATCATTAATCAACGAGACTTTGATTTTACATATTTTTTCTTTTCGTCATTTCTTTCGCGTCTGTTAATACTAGTTTTTCAACTAAATCGATTCATACCTATTGTTGTGTTTAAAAATTCTCCAATTTACTGTTTTTTGTTTTTTTTTTTTCAAATTTATTTCGATTTGAGATTTTTTACCTAACCCGTTTTCTAAATCCCAATACGTCCCGCGACAGTGTTGCCGTGAAAACGAAATCTTCGTTTCGTTTCGACGGTAAATTTCCCGTAAGTTATTTGTTTCGAAATCGACGCCATTGAATTATGTATATCATATGAAAATTCTTATATTTCCTCGCGTCCGTTTCTCCTCCGCCGTGCGCATCGCACTGTGTCCAGAGAAGTATAAAATAAATTGCATAGTTATTTTCACAGCAGTCGTATAAAATTTCCCTTCGACTTAATTGAAACTTTTATAGTGCAATACTCCTGACAATAAAGTTCTTCTCTCCTACGTCCATCCATATTTTATCCCTAACGCTCGCAACGTGAATCCCATAAATATTTAAGCATATATTACTGCCGATGTCGTCCCAGAGTGCGCCGTAAAATAATTATACCGTTGCACATTTTGGCCGGATTTTTTTTTTTTTTTTCTAATCCCGACTAACCAGTGCGGATGTTATTCGCGACGACTCGTTATTATTGTCGTCTAACGTGGCGTTTCTCACACTATTCCGTAATGTTACTGAAGTCGGGCGCGTATCGTTATGCTCGGCGTGCGTTTAAAAGCCGGATCGATTCGTTCGCGCCGTCGATAAATAACACAATTATTATTATCGCGGCGGCGGACGTAGTTGTCGGCCAGCGTGTTATTTTGAAGTGCGGCCGGATTCGCGGCGAACGGACAAATCCAGCGAGAACGTCGCTCTGTTCGAATAATTGGACTTTGATGTGCACATATTGATAAAATAATAAACGGCCGGGGCGAATTGGAATACCGTGTGTAAACACACGCGCGTAATTCGTACGAAATATATCGGCCGCGCGCCGTTTTCACGAGTCGATAACTCAAAAAAAAAAAAAAAAATGAAAAAAAAAATGTTTAATCTCACGAGGCCAAAAGTATATTAGAAGCAATAAAGATTTTCCAAGGATTTAGTTGCTCAGACGCGTACCACAGCGGTATAATAAACGTTTTATTTATGTTTTTATTCTGACAACGACGACGGAGAGGCGGATAAACGAATTCCCACTCGAACAATATTAGCCGTCTGGCGAAAAACGTTTTTATCGCGCGTCAATGATTCGCCGTGCTGTTGTACGATTTTAAATATCGATCGAAAATAAGTGCAGAGTTTCAATTTTTTTTTTTTCTGTTTTTTTTTTGGATTTTATATAATAGTATGCGCTGTGCGGTAATTAGCGGTAATTTGTAATTAGTCGTCGCGTGACCTAATAATGAAAATTAATACGGAATTCGCTGCACATTGTCCTCCCCGATGTACAAATTAATAACGAAATGGTAAATTATTTTCAGGACTAATATTATTGTTTTACACGCACTTGTGTAATATACATTAGTGTGCCTACCGTATGGGTAATTTATCAACCGTATTTGTTTTTGTTTTTGTGGACTCTACATCGAGCAAAACGTTAATTCGCCATCGATAAATGTACGTGCGTGCGTTTTTTTTTTTTTTTTCATCGGTAATTGAACAAATCAATTTAAGTATTTTAACGGAGAATCAATTTCCTCGGAGAACATTTCCAAAATGACAACGATTTCATTTATTTCGGTGAAAACGTTTCAAATTTATTCTGTTTGCGAATCACCATAATATCCGAGTACTAGATATTGAAAATTTCAGGAATATCTGAGCGATAGTTTTTGTTATTATTTCTCGTACTCCGCGTTTTGTGTTTATCACTTTACACGTTATAGAAAATCCTATATAGATTATACGACTATATTTATTTTTATTTGTTTATTTTTCTTATTTTATTTTGAATAGGTATATTTATTTAAATTACAATAAACGAAAACAATTAATTTTGCGTGTTATTTATTTCATTTCGTGGAGATTTGTTCCGCGGACAAATGGCGTTGAACTACGGCTCGGTGTAAAAGTATCATGAGGATTAAGAAAATTACGTTAAAAACTAAATTACTACACTTAAAAAATATCGTTACAAGTATTGTATAGATTACACGAACGAATCGATTTCCGGTATCACGTTAATATTTCTGGTAAAGCATTTTAATGTAAAAATGATAATCTCGCTAAAATCTGGTGGTACACAACTGTCACAACGGTACACTTCCTAGTGGCCGTATTCAGTAAAAAGGATAAAAAAAGCGTGTTTGGTTTAAAATTTAGGGCGATTAATTAAACAATTAGCACGAAACAAGAACTGACAGCGTCGTTGGAGTTGACAGAACGGGCCGTCGTTCTACAGACTATGGGATTCGACTTTTTCTCTTCGTGTGATTTCTTTTTTGATCTTCTTGTGACTTTTGATTTTCGCCACGACCACGTGAACAACATCATGTAAACGTTGTTAAAAATGGTTTGATAAATACTTTTTTTTACTTTTAGTTCCACTGCTATGTGAGTAGCACAGACAGTCCTATATTTCTCGGCGTGTCTAAGTGGCCTGCACTAGAATCCGTACGCGTTTGGCATGTTTTCTCCGGTACGACGTCACGTTGTACGATAGCGACGACGTGAAAAAGCTCCGAAAACGCACAAACAGTGGTTGTTCCCGGACGAGCGATATTCTTCTGTAACGATTTTTGCTACTCGGGTAGAGGTAGATAGTGTGTATATTATTCTTATTGAAACGCGAATTCGTTTACGTCACGTTGATGAGTCATACGCTTTGCCCGAAAAATCGTCAATAGGTCACGCGCGTTCGACCGCGACCGCCAATCGACGACGGCCCGATCGATAACATCGTTATGTTTCGAGTGTAATTACACGCGTAATCTCGGGACGAGCGTGGAGGCCCTAACGGCGGCGCCCCGGGTCCTTCAGACACACCGCCGCCGCTTCAATAATAATGTAGCAGAATATTATAACGATATCGCGTACATGGCGCGAGTAGTTTCGTGCGCGGGCTTCGTCGGGCGGCAATGGATTCGGCAATCAACGCGAGCACTAGTTGGGATTAAATCGCCATTGAAAACGGTTTCAACGCGGTCGAAACGGACTTAGAATAAACGGCCGCAAATCGATATAACGTGTTATTGTTTTGCGTGCAGGTATTGTGCGGGGCGTGCGTGCGGCGCGGTGTTCCCGTGCGTGTGCACAGGGTGTCGCGCGAAGACGCGCCGTTTCGAATTAGTGAGAGCGATATTTTTCAACTCCGTCGAATCGATCGACTAACGCGCATTTCAAATACAGCGACCGCCGTCCTCCAAATACGAGATACTGTCTCTCCACCGCTAATTGTTAAAAAAAACACCCCAAAAACAATGAATCACGCTATCGAAATATAAAATCATTACGGTCTGAGTTCGAATAATCTAAAATATACCTTGACACAATTACGTATTCATTTAATTTATATTATAATATGAGTTGTGAGGTACGTACTATGTGAGAATATAAATTAGACGACGCGCGACGCACGTCGAAATTCCATACGTTCGCGCGAACATATATTATATAGTTGATTCGATAATGCGGCACACTCGATGTTCAAGTCAGTCGCTGTTGAAATATCGATTGATAGTAAATTTGTTTCGGGGAGGAAAACGGGCGCGGTTTTAGAATTAAATATGTGAAAAAACGCGAGCGGAGGGTCAATTATAGGACACTTAATAAGGCAGACGGACCGTATTTTCGTCTCGATTTTTTCTCTCTAGGAAAACAGCTCCGCCTAATCGTCGTGCGTACGTTAAATTATTTACAGTTTGTCTCGCGGAAATTTCTCGATTCAAATCGGCAGTAAAACGATAGAACTTTCATCGGGCGCACCCACTATATTATTATACCTACTTGTCGGTAAATCCTCGCGGGGCACCCTGTACGTCGTCCGGGAGGCCGTGGCCCCGAGAAGTTCCTATTGTCACGTATGATATTCCTCGGGGGGACCGACGGGCGCGTCTAGATAATGCGCTTAGAAGATATTATACCGGCACGAGCTCGCCGTTTGTGCGGGCGTACTCGTCGTAGCTACGCCGCCGCCGCCGATATTACATCGTGTTTTGTTCGACGCCAACTCGCCCGGCGTCGGCTTCTGGCATTACAATATTGTCTCGGGCGAAATAATAATCCGAATGTTATTGTGATTTTTTTTTCCGCCCACGACATCAATGGATTACACCACGGCCCTGAGCTCGGGAGACAATATAATGTCTCGCAGAGTCTCGAAAATCTCGAAACAACAACAATGGGCATGTAAACTCGCGCGAGAGCGCGTGTAAAACGCTTGTTTCCGAACGACGACGATGATCTAGAGGTGCGGTTTAAAATTAATTAAATCGTCTTTTTCCAGCACTTTCTCGTCGACGAAAGGCTTTGATCTCGACTTTGAAGCATATAATATGGGCGAGCGCAGACATTGCTCATGAACGGTTCTTTCCCTGCCGACCTAACGATTTTCTTTTTTAAACATTACGCAGAGTTACTCTAGGTCTTACAATCAACTTGAATTATTTTTCTTTCACTATTGAAACAATCTTCTGTGGTATACTCGAGGCTGAGTATTGACGAATGATGGAAAAATCAAAGTTAAATTACTAGTCCGACCGACAAAATTACTTAACGAATAACATTTTTTTTTTTAATCGTAATTTCTAACTTGACGAGATAATCTTATTTAATTTTTTCTCAGACCATGTCAATCGTCTACCTGAGACCTAACTTTAAAACTCATTAAATGTTTATTGAGAAGACGCGACTTCATGTGAAAAAGGTGCAATAATACATTATGTATTAATAGTTATTGGTTAAAAATTAAAAAAATGTAACTGATTTTCAACCATGTTGATTTACCTCATTTTCTTATTTAACTTGTGTACTTGTTAAAAATAGCTCTCTTACTTCGCTCAGAATCTAAAAGAAAAAGAAGGAACTATATATTACCTTTTAAATTCAACTCGCACATTTTTATATAAACTTAACTTGACGAATTGATTGGAAACTAGTTAATACGCCCGGTCTTGTGTATTCTATTATAATACGTGTTACACTTTGGTACTCTACAAGTGTTAAAATAAAAAATAAATAATCACATCAATGACTTTGGAGAAAATCTTGCTTCATTCGACTCTTTGAATTCGTTTCGATTAATCGCCAGTTATTCCGATTTAGCTGGGTTGAAAATAACAACCATTAATTAAGCACGCCTACTTTTACTACCGTCGAGTAGATGACGCGTGGTTATTTTTATAAATCTATGATTAATCGACAAAATCGTAGCGCGCCGCGTCGTGTGAATCAAACGTCACGGACGACTTATTCCGACATGGGTATATTTAGATTTTGAAATTGTCAAGTCAGTCGCATCGGATCCCGCTGATTGACGCAAATTAGCTATATTAATTCATGTGGAATCTCGCAAACAGGGAATTCCTCAACTTAATTCCAAAAGCGCGAAACGCTCGAAATCGTTTGATATTTTAAACCCAGAGGACATAAA
The DNA here is from genome assembly GCA_948098885.1 of Drepanosiphum platanoidis. Lineage (NCBI taxonomy): Eukaryota > Metazoa > Arthropoda > Insecta > Hemiptera > Aphididae > Drepanosiphum > Drepanosiphum platanoidis. The sequence goes on from OX402528.1 coordinate 13,131,055, forward strand.
ACGATGCCATTCAATTACGTTTCCAAAGATGTGCCTATGCAATTAAATAATTAGTCGCGATGGCAAACAGTTTTTAGCTAATTGATTTCGGCGTGCGTATCCAAACTTGACGGTTTACAGAGAACGCACGTATTGTGTGTCGATAATGTATTATCAAAAGCTAAATAATATAGTTCATATTGTAATGTATTCTGAATAATTTAGTGAAACGATAAATATTGGTAGACGACTGTATATCGGTGGGAGATAAAATACAAAATGTATCTTTTCGATAAAAAATTTAATTGAAATCTCGCAGTACAGCGTAAGAAATGTCGTACCGTGAAATATTATAATTAGGTATGTTTTTTATTATGATAAAAATTCTATAGAAAACTTATAAATGAAATCATTATTGCGTTCCGGGGAAAACTCCCGTTGACTGATTGCATTTTTACTTTTGAGTATTTTTTTTTTCTCTTTTTGTCGAGTTTACAACCGAGGAAAATCGTGTTATCATTTTGAGGGTTCGACCGCAAGATATTGTAAATAATATTATTTTCATCTTGTTATAATTATTATTGATACACGGTATTCATTAAAAACGTGCACATGTAAATAATTAAAAAATAAAATATTCATGCCGGGTTATTCAGACCGTTAATTTGACGTCAAACATTTTAAAAAACGAATTAAATGTTTCGGAACACTATACGTTTTCGGAATGAAAAAACACACGTCAATAAAATAGAACAATGCACGTGCATGTCCTATATATTTTGTTTAATTTTTTTTTTATTATTTCATGAGCGTTTTGAATTAATAATTTTATCTGCGCCAATTTCGAAATTAAAATTAGTGTGAATCTAGAACGAACCGTTTTTAAATTTTCACGAGAAAAAAAAATTGAAAACCCCTTATGAATTAATAATAATAATATAGTGTAATAAAGTCAATTTGTACTTTCACAACACTAATTTATGTAACGAGTGTTTAATTTTGATGGCTTTACAAAAAGTACTTTGTTGTGAATATTAAAAAAAATATCATTATAACCAGTCAATTATACATTATTACGAAGGTTTGTTTTGTAAAAAAAAAAAAAAAAACAACTATTTTTTTCTGTATAAAAGACTTCGGATCTAGACTTTATCTCCAGCCCAAAAAGTGTTTCTCGGTTTTTTTTCTTGTCTTTTTATTTCGAAGTGACAAAATAGCTCTGAAAACTCCACGATAAATATAATATTATAAATTACATAATAACCGTTGGGCTGTCCCGATATCGTTGAAATGTTCTCGAAACACTATGACGACATGTCTGCGGGGAACAATGGTTATTGAATTATTAAACTCGTAGGCTTACACCCGCGCCGACCACTGGACACAATGCGCATAGTGCGGTAAAAATCGCGTTGTCCGTACGAACGACAATCCGTCCCGGTCCCGTCCAATCCGCCGACAACAAGTTATCCTGAATGTTTATTTATGCCTCCTGTAATTTATCGTACATTTATTGCAATAATAATATATTACACGTGCATAAAAACACACATCAACGACACCGGGGATGGGTTTAACGCTCGATGAAAACAAAAAAAAAAAATAACGCTCGTAAAAATTATATGGAACTATACGCGTATAAAATGAAAAAAAAAAAAATATAAGGCATGAATATATATCGATTTTCTCACACCCACTATTAGGGACACACTTCCGGTGAGCGCATCAATATTTATACGGACAAGTCGGCCGTATTTAATTTCCCCGCCGCCGTCGTCGCCAGTTTAGACGAACCCCGTCGAACCCTAATAAATTTGAAATGTCAATACTTTTGGACTGTCGGGGGAGGGTTTTTTTTTCTTTTTTTTTTTTCTGACGGATACATTTTAATAACGGCACAATATCACACAAAGATTCCACTCGCGAGACTTTTTTCACACTACAATCCTGCAGCAGTCGCTTTATTCACTACGTCACGAACCGTCGACTCTAACCGTTGATATGAAAAAAAATAAAAGAGGTGACTCATCACAAACTTTATATCGATCACGAGCCTAAGGATCCCGCGAGCTCATATAAATGGTGATTTTTTTAAGGACACCCACACTTGGTGATAAACGACGGGTGTTTAGGAATATAATATTATAGTTTGCAAATATAAAACCGCGGTTGGTAATGTTCATTTGTGTACGTGTAAAATTTAAAAATTAATCTAAAAAGTTTCAAATCGTCGCGACGTCCGAATTGAAATTCTCACCCAAAAAGTAGGTTATATTTGTTGTCATAATGTAATATAAATGTTTCTCAGTAGTTACGGTAATTTATTTATTCGTTATGGCCTCTCAATAAATATCCAAAATAAAAAGACTTATTTTATAATGATAATTCAATCGCATAAAATGTGTATTTCGACAATTATTTGAGATAATTATCTTCTGTTTTATCTTAGTATCTATCACATACTAGAAAAAAACGTGATACTGAAACATTACATTTATTTTTATATAAATAAAAGTACCTACTACTGTCGATTAATGTTTTTCCATTTGACGTCACACAGTAGAAATGATCACTCGTATTTCAGTTGCTAATATACGATGGAAAGTTTTAAAATTAAAAACATTAATTTGTTTTTATTGGAAATAAATGTTTTCTATTAGTTCTCCGTCCTTTTGTCAATACGTTTTGAACGAAAATATACCGCTCAATGGCAAACTATCCACAATAGATCGGTTTCACTTAAGTCTCTTTCGACATTGACTTAAGCACAAAAAGTTTCTTTTTATCTGTACCAAAAGTTCTTGCCTACAATATAAACGATCATTAGTTCTTGAAACTCACCTCGGAAACAATAAATTATCAAATTAAATTTCAACTAATAACAATACAGTTTTATACCTAAACGTTGGTTAGGTAAAACTATTTTCCCGTTTCATACATTTTTCTAGCCTCAGTTGAACATGAATATAATCGACCGGTATCCGGAAAACCATAATAATTTCTACTTAAAAGCGTAGAAAACTACGGTTTTACGGATCATTAATCAATCTTCTTGAATTTAGTTGTAAAGTTGATAAGAAACCGCGAAAGTTTAACGATAAAATAATGGTTCCTGTATAAAAACAGAAAAAGTAGTCGGTGTACGGAAACCTTTCCTCGTGGAAACTCGAGGTAATAAAAATAACATCTGTTGATCGGTCACACGGAAATAGGAAAACGTGCCTACGTTGATAATTCAGGAGAGTAACGTGAAATGTGGTCCTTACGAAGTACCGTCGTGAACGATAGGCTACAATTATTGTAACAATAATTATTAGATTTTTAATAATTAAAATTAAAGCCACGTTTTCCGCTGAGTACGACATTTACTAAATGGGTAACTATGGAAAACAATCAAATTTTATATCATGTGCTCATAGCTGTACTTTTACGTGCCGTTTTGAATTCGTGAATTCGATAATGATATCAATAAAAACCGTTCGTAATAATAGTACATGACGTAGAGAATTGCCAGTCTATTCGTAAATAATAATAATACTAGCGTCTCGTCGCCCGTTTTTGTCACAGCACCACTGCTCTAGATTTCAACGATAATTCTAGGGACGATATCGCCGCGATCGTCCGTTGAAGGTCCAATATTAAATTTTTTTTGCCCTGTCATTTTAACCGATATAAAGCGTGCCCCTCGACCGGTGAAATAACGAAATTACATGCATGCGAATAATATTATTACTGGTATGATATTGCGCTGTCCCCTGATGATTCGCAGCGGGTTCTAGATGGTATTCCTTTTTATTCGTCTGGATTAAAGTCGTTCCGCGAAATTCGTTACGTCGAATGCGAATGTGAAAATACAAATTTTCGTTACGTCGTCGATGAAATCAAATCACCGGAAAAACGCGAACACAGTTTCGTATAATAAATTGAATTTCAACGACGCTTTAATTTTCGTTGAAACTTTTATTCGCGTGATATGATTTTTTTTTCCCCCCAGTATTTTAAGCGTCGACGAAAAAACCATTTTTTAAATATTGTTTCCCCCTTGTTTTTCTCACCGCGAGACCGAAAGTGAAATATTTTTACCGATTTGAAATTATTCGGGTCTTTTTGTTTTGCATTTTCATAGCTCGAAATGTCCGAGTTTTTCGGGTAACAATAACAACATAATATCACTTTATGAGCGTTTCAATACTATTTCGATTATCGCAGCGGATTCCGTATTAAGTAGATGTTATAATGATTGATTATAACGCGGCGTTCTTAAAGTAAACGCGTCATTTCTTTGGGATAAAAATAACTGCTGTAGATTTGACAAAAACAAACGTTTATCGACTTGTATGACCGATACACTTGCTATAAACTATACGAGTTATCGTCTCCACCGATACACGACGCGCAGTCAAGATATTACGTAAACTATATGTACGTTCTATCGATAGTATCAATAGTAATCGAGTGTTGGCTCACAATCAATTATGATTTTAACTTATTTGCTTGTTCGCGTATGTACACGCATTAATGAAATCGCATCCTTCCGTTCGAAAATCGAATAATCATATCGTGTTGACCATTCGTGTACGCGGAAAACAGTACATTTTCAAGCTCACCTGAAAACTATACACATTGTCCACGTACTGGTTGACGTTACGAATAGACATTAAATCGAGCGTAATGTCGCGGTCTCCCATAGGCAGTTAAACGGATAACTGCTGTTTATGCGATCCTATCTCGCAACGGCGATCCTGAATTTTAATCTGTTCCAGTTAACGTCTCGCCGAGAACGGTTTAAGTGCGCCTAAGGCTTTATCTCGATAAGTATTTTCCGCGACAACGCGACTGTGGCGACGGACAAGACTCGCTTATAAACGCGCAGTGTTCACGGCGTTCGGCCGGCAAAACAAAACCGTATATTTCATCATCTGGCAGGATAAAACACATCAATCACCCCCGTGCCCCTTTTTGTTTGAATGTGTTTCGCAGTCCGGTTCAGCGCTGCTGTCTTTTCCGACCTAAGTAAAAATCCTTTTGTTCGTATGGTTTGTATTATTTCATCTCGCACTAATGCAAACGACAAAAATGACGAAAAAAAAACGAAATAAAAACGAAATAAAAAGCAACAAACTTACAAAACAACATTAAATACGATCCATGGCTAGGCAGTAATGTAACTACGAGTTTTTTTTGTTTTTGTTTTATCTAGGAACGATCACAAAAAATAAAAAAATAAAAAATGAAAATAGAAAATGCTTTTACTGGGAATAATGTATCATTGTATGAATAGGGGACATTTCAGAAAAAAACTCATACTCTTAGTGCATATTTTAAATATTTATTTTGATAAAGCTGATAAAATACACATATTATTTATATCAACATTTAAATAGTTTTACTCACTGTATCCTTTTCAAGAAATCATAGTTTCTTGTTGTTACTCGCTCTTTTATGTTTTAGAATTGAAATTTTCAGTAACCTAAGTAATTTATTCTCGATTTAATTAACAAATTTAATTACTAAATATCAACTAAAAATCAACATACTTTTTAAAAATAACCGAAGGAATGTATACGTTTCGTTCTAAAGACAGGAAGTCTGACATACAAAATATGTTGAATATTTATTTTATGTTTTTGGTTTTTTCTACTGCAATATAACTAATCACATTTATAGTTTCAAGTGACATGTGTATGTTTCGTGTTCATATTTTCACGGGCGATTCTATAACAAGCTAAATAATGTGATTACATAATCGTCTGACTGTGAAACCGTAAGTGTTATTTGTTTCTATGTTATAGTGTTTCCAGATAAACTAAAGTCATTGGTATTGATTTGTTGAATTAAAGTCTAATAAATTAATTTTAAATAATTGTTCGATTTTTCCAAGCCTGTATTCAAAAAAAAAAAAGAAGAAGCTTTTTTACATGAAAATTGATTACTTTTCTATCATGAGAAAACGTTAACAACACGTACAATTCGATTAAAAAAAAAAAAAATTGGTTCCAATGTTTTGAATGCTTTTTATACATAAAAAAGATATTTTCTCCGCTGCAACTAACCGGTATTCGTGACAATAAAAAGTCGCATCAAATGATTTAATTATTAAATTTTTTTATTGAAAGGAGACAATTTTCAGTCGAAAACGTTGGTCAGATTCTATATTTTATCATTAATTCGTAGGATATTATTCTTGTCGAAAGAGAACTATGGATAGAAACCGTTTGTTCAAACATATTCTAAGACTATAGAAAAGTATTGATCACAATGTTCGACGAAGTGTTTCAAAAATATTTTCGACAGACGTCAATATGCGATATAGTTGAGATTTTTCCACGTACACACGCCACCGCCCGCGTGATATTGAAGACTGTACTCTATTCCGAAACAACAAGTAACCTCGGCGGCGACCAGTTTTCGTCGGCGGCGGTCAGACGACGCGCCGCGCTATCTATACCGTCAGCGGTTGGTACGAAACCGCGTTTTTAGAATGGACACGCCCAGGAGTCGGCCTCCTAGGTTACTTCTTGTTTGCAATAGAGCATTACAATATGTATTTTTATCGAGTATTGAAAATGTTGACGGAAAAAGTTTTCGACTACGATAACGTGCAGATGATTTGTCTTGTACAAGATAACACGATAATTTCAATTCGCTAGATATTTGTCTTTATAAATATATTTATTTTATGTATTCCAATAAAGAAACGTTCTCCTCTCTTTGATTCGCAAGTAATTATTCGACGTAAAATAAATTTAATTCCTATACGTTTACTTATGGATTTTAGCGCGCGTCGTTTGTGTTTAATAAATAATGTGGATCGTCAACACTGTCGAGCGCATATTATGTTTACGAACAAGTAGTTCCGTTTGAATATTCCGACGACGGGCTAAAACACATCATCGTATTCTACTTTTTTTTCACTTCGTCAATCATAAATAACGGTCATTTGAACGAATCTAATTGAACTTTAAAACGCGACGCATTATTGGCGTTCTCTCCGACGAAACAATCGTTTTCCGATCGAGAGTTGCCGCGGGCAGCGACTTAAAACGTTGACAATAACTTCATTATTATTGGCCACGAGTATTATTTATTTTTTTTATTTCTTTTCGGATTCAAGCGCGCGTACGTACTGAAATAATAATTATGTCTCGACTCGTGTTCATCTCCGGTCAACGAAGATTAATTAACAAGAGTAACGCGTCCGAGCGGGTCGCCGCAAACGCCGCCGTATCGTTTGTCATTTAATTTGTCAAACATGGTTATTGAAGCAGACAAATCGAATCGCATCAATCTAAAAGTCGAACCCGTTCACAAATGCTACACGTACGTCACTGAATAACGACCACTTATCATCACGTACCACCTAGTGGAGTTATGGGAATGAAAGCTTCGATTTATCAAATACACGAAAGTAAAAAAAAAAAAAATCAATAAAAAAAAATTAAAAAAAAAAACACGCACATCGAGCGGGAAAATATGCTCCTGGAATTTTAGCCGCGTATAATATTGCGCTTTGCGTTTTAAATAAATATTCAAACGAAACGATTCGTGCGCCTAGAAGTTTTAATGCAAACTCGATTTCTTTATAATATTTTTTTTTATTTTCTCAGCACTCATTTCATGCAGTGCGATCAACATACTTGAACGAGGAATATTATATAGGCATCCGCGAAAGATACTCGACGATATTAATTTAATATTACGCTCCGTAAAAATGAATAGAGCTTTTAATAAAACGGCTACATACCTTTCCTTTTTATTTTTTATTACTTAACGGCCTCCAGAAACATAATGAAATGAAATAAATCTAATCATCCGACGACGTCGGCCGGGTTATTGTGTGTTATGTGTGGGCCACGGGAGCTGGCGGAATTATTTAACGATAATTAATACGGCGAATTCGTTTTAATTTCGTTTCTGAAAACATCTTGTTCAATTTATTCGGGCTTTTAAAGTGATAATAAATCAAATATTTACTTTTTCCTTCCCTAGTACCGAATCTTCTTATGTAGTATACTGTGGCGCGCATCGATATTAAAATATTATTGAAATTTCAAAATACGCGTAATTACAACGTCGTTTTATTTTCAGACTACCGCGGTAAATATAAAAGGGAAAAATTAAAGGGAAAAGTAGATTTGCGTAAAAGTTTTAAGATTTATAAGACAATAAGATTTCGCACGACGTTTACTTAATAATTAATCGATAATTTTGTATTGCCAAAATTCTTAAAAGGTTCGATTCAGATGAATTTCAAAGAAATCGATTTTATTTTATACTATATAGTTAGATTTATTTACATTTTTACGGCCATAGATGGATCTGAAGTATAATTTGAAAGGCGGGCTTAGGACGGGAAATTTCTTCGACCGAAAAAGATAATCCTTAGATAACATAATAATATTACTTCAATTAAATGGTTAAACATGTTTAAAGGATATCGACAGAAAGGAATAATTTTATAACGCGTAGTAATATTAGTAATCGCGTATACGCTCGAACAACAATTTTGTCTTTTCCGCATGTTTATTAGCACATTTTTTTTGTTTAGTAGAAAAAAGTCTCCTGTAGTTCCATATAGAACACATTAATACATAGATTTTGAATTTCAAACTGATGGTGTCTTGTGAGGTAATTTTCAGTTTAATGTTCGTAATTGCGAAGGATCACAGTTTTTATGACGAGACGTGTATAACCCATCTTCGTGGAAAATGGTATTCATAACTTTTTGCGCTGTTTAATATTCTTATCACCGCGAATCGTTTCTCAATTATTTGTTACAAAAGTAAATAATTCAAAGTATCCGTAAATAATTGAAATTCTTGAATTTCACTACCCCGAAAATTACTCAGTGCTTACAACTACGTATTTAATATTATAATGACAATCGTTTTGTTTGCATTTATTTCAATTAAACGCGTATAGTGTTTAGTTGAGAAATTATTAAGTTACAATTTTTTCACCCGGATTTATTAGACAATCAAAATTCCCTTGAGAATAACTAATCAAATCGAGTTTCAATAGTCGAAATGACGTTTAAATTCGATATTAGTACTTGTAAACAATTCTCTTAACAAACACTTCAAACAGGACATGCGACCGATACTGACTTTTTTTCAAATTGTCAGTTTTACTTTGGGTTTTGGAATTTCTCCGTTTTTACAGTGACAACAAAATAGTATATTCTTAATGATATTATTTTCGGGATTATTATTGATAAACGTAAACAAGTTATGTAACAACATTCATGGAAATACTAATAATTGTATTCGAAAATATTGCAAGTTGCAGTCATAATAAATTTGCAAAATAGGTTACGAGTATATATTGAGCTATACAAAAACGATTATCCTCTTTCGTTTAGGGTCACTTCGTAATTCGTTTGTTTACCATTCGACAAAACCCGTGGCTTCTGTTGTTAGATAAGCTTGTAGCGAAACAAATGAAATCGGTCAAACGTCCAATAATCAATATCCAATAACCGTATTCAAATGTAGCGTGGGTCAAAATTAAGTAAAAAAATACGTCACAAATTTTAATTTTCAATTTTATACGCGAAATAATAAAAACGCGTCTACTTTTAAAACGTTGTACTCAACGATTGCATTTTCGCACTCGTTACCGAGACAGCCTGCCCCTGTGTGTGTTTCGCGGGGATCCCCGGATCACGGCTTGTGAACCGCTACAGCAGTATACCACCTTTTGAAAAATAAATTATTATACCTTGAAACTACGCTTGCCGCGCACACTATTCAATCATTGAAAATAGACTGTTTATAATTATTGCAGGCGGTGTTTGAGAAACATGTGACTAGAAGCGGCCAAATTGCACGTGATATATTCGCTGACGCCCGTACAATGATTAAGTGAGTTCTTGATTTTATTTTCTATAAAACCACGTTGATTCGTGTGTATTATATTATTATGTTCTTGTATTTCGTTTCGAACCATATAAACTTGATATCACACTTTGTATTTGTAGCACAAACTATTCTTCCAAAGTCGGTAATTTTTTCCACAGTCACTCTGCGTACCGATAAGAATAAAACGAGTACCTATTATTTTCCGCCGCGTGTGAAGTTTTGCGTTCGCATTATGCTCCAAATATATTACTAATCTCTACGCCTATAGTATTATGTGAGGTGTAACGCGAATGGAAAATTCAAGTTTTCATACGACTTATTATAGAATCATATTATTTACTAAATCAAAAACTGCTAACGACGAATGGACTAGGGGAAATATCCGATCGTTAAAATAGGTATCCGATTTATGTAATAGAAGTATAATTTTACGGTCAAATCGATTATACGGTTTTTATTTGTTTATTCGTTTTTTAGGCAATTATTGTAAATACTTACTTTTAGGCTTCGGTGAGATTTTATCGGAAATACGGTCCAAGCCTGTCGATAAGTTTATTGATGATTTCATCTTTGTTGAGGTACAACCGCGAAAAACTAGTTTTCCATCCGACTTCATGCAAAATACAGTAGTGAAAACAACGAGTCTGACACAACAGTTATATCTAAATTACACTGAAAAAAAAAACAACTATATAATATACTATATTGACATAGCCTCATAATTGGTCGCTTTCGAAAACAAAAACAATTTAATCATGAATAAAAGCAATTTATTTTTACCGAGAACTATGCTAGTAAAGTACTATTAATTATATTATAATACTTAATAAATATAATATTATAGGAACGTAATACTTGTACAATATACATGCTTAGTCTAATAAACATAAAATATTATCCGTTCACGATCATGTGATATCATATTACATAAGTATATCACATTAAAAACATCGAAAAATGTTAACGAAACTCATCGAGTTCTTTGCGTTAATATTTCAAAACAGAATTTGTACGTAACAACGTATAAAATATTATACTCACATCTTTTTTTATGACTGCGATCGTATTGAATAAATGATTGTATTATCATAAACGTTTTTCCCATACGTAATCAGAAAAGAATACAATTAATTCGTTGATTTTTTGGCTGTGGAATACGTATTTCGCGATTATTTTCTGCTTCTTTTTCATTCGTTATTATCATAATATTATTATTTAATTACACTGTTTTACAATACCTACTTACCCATTGTAATTATTTAAATTTCCTCGCAAGTTTTGAAATAAAATTATAAATACTTTGATATCGTTCATCAAAGTTATGTACCTATGTTAAATTGTATCTAAGTTTTCGTTAAACTTCTGTAATTTTGAAAGTTGTCTAAATTAAACTATATTTATACAATTCATAAATTACTCATGTAAGCTACGTTCATGTTTAATATTTTACAAACTCTTCTTGAAACTCGGTTTTTTCTTACGATCGGTAAAATTTAAAAGATTATAATATTGTTATAAATTATAATTATATAATGTCATAAATATTATAAAATGAAACCCCGATAACTATGGCCACTCTCTGACGGTCATAATAATTATTAATAATTATATAAAAAACACACAACACATTTTGTGATTAAATTTTAAAAATTCAATAAAATTTTTACACCTTTTATCGGTTCGTGTACTGTAATTGTTTCACGGGGAAACGTGAAAAAAATGAGCGAATTTTAACGTTTCTAAATGAACACGTGTGCGGCATACCGATTCGCAAAGTTTTAATTTAAACATCCGAATGATCCATACTCTTTAATCTAACGGTGTTCGTAAATATTCACCGACGTGTATTATAATTTCGAATATGTTTGTGTATCAAAATATGTGCATGGAAGTTTACTAATGGTTTACCTCAAAAACAATATTGATTACAAAAGTTTCAGATCCTTTATTTGACATGGCAGTTCTTGTCTATCATCGTGGGCTCGGGATAAAAAATTATCTCAAACACAATGGTTCTTTGGAAGGCAAAGTTAAATGTAACAGCAGGAGTATGTAACGGTTTTTTCGGTCTCGAATAAAGTTGTTATATTCCAATATTGAAAAGTGTTTAAATTATAGTATATGAAATGTATTTTTTGTATGAACTTTTTATTGTGCCGAATATCTACATTTCGTGTAATTATTGTTCCCCCTGTTCATGATATGTAAAACATAATATGTTTTATTAACGTTTAACAAAAATTTAATTTAATTTCGACCAAACAAACGCGCATAATATTATTAAAAAAAAACCGGAATAAAACTAATTAAAAATGTCTGTGAAATTATGTCTGGTATTTATTTCATCACTTTATCGATTTGTTTATTGGTTCAAGCTGGCAATGATGGAAATAACAAAAACCGAAATCGATACTTACTTCTGAAAAAGAGTTAATAATTGATAAATTATTACATAATTAGATCGGTCGTATTAGAATTATCTGAAGGTATTCAAAAATGTTAACGAAGTGGTGCTTAATCAAATCATGTTTTCAGACAAAGACGTTTAAATAAAGTGATACCAATAGAAAGTACGAATAACGCGTCAGTGTAAATTGTTGGAACCGTATGGTCTACGTCGATGTAACATAATTCCACGTGTCCGTGTCTATTCTAATGGGATTTCGATTCGTTGTACAAATAATAATTTAAACAGACGCGTATGACGGTGTGGCGCGTTTGATTTTCGATCCGAAGAAGTTGATAAATAATAACACGCCAACGAACGAGTGTGTCGACAAAACCGTCAATGATGCATAATAATATGGTTATTGAAGTTGATAATACGTCTCAACAAATTTCACTCGGCTCTAAGCTCAGCGTTTTTTTCAAAAGTATCATCAAATAAACTACGTACTCTTAAAAAAAAAGAAAAAAATAGATTTCTTTAAATAATTTAAATAATATTTTACCGTGCCCACGCCGATACGTTAACGGTTTTTTTTTACCGTCGTCGCGTATAGTCGCTATCAAATATACATCAACACTAAATCATTAACCCAAATACTCTTATTTGACCAACTTGTAGGTCGTCCGTACGGTAATCCACTTTTTATTTAGGTTTCAAATGAATACGTATAACTACTGTGTGAGTATGCGAGATTTGACTTACGCTCGATTCGACGATACTCGTAGTGTCCGAAAACAATACGCGCGCGCGTGGAAATTTGAAAATAAAGTTTCGACGAGAAACAGTCGAGAATTTCGGAAAATAATATCGTACGTACCGACCGCGATCGAATGCAATATTAAAACGTGTTGATACGTAAATGATTCAGCGGTTACGCCGTAGGTACATTATTTGTGTTTTAGTTGCGAATAAAGTGTTCGGAGATATTTCAGTGTTATGCAAAGATTTTAGCCCCGCGATGAATTTCTCATCGAACCGCCGATTATTAGCCAACTCGTACATCTATATTTTCCAATATGTTTAGAAACTGACGATATTTTATTATAGTTCGTACCAAACGCGACGTTAAACAAACGCACGGCGTCGCACTATATTTAGTATTAAATTAAATAAGTTTAATCGTCAAAATGATCTCTTACATATTATTATTACACGCGTTGTTTTTTTTTTTTCTATCTTACGAATTTAATTACATTTTTTCACCGAGTTTCCTTCGCGACTGAATAATATATCGGTTTGATATGTAAATATTATGTTACGGTCACGAATATTATTATTGCAACTGAAACTATTTGATATTTAGGTATTTATCCCATTGTGAAGTTGACATCGTATCAATATAATATCGATTATTATCTTCTCCTTGTGAAATTTTGATGATCGCAAATTAATTTCGAATTATTCCGAGTTTCATTAATATAATCAATATTATGTGAGATATTGTTTAAACGACAACATCACTAATTCGATTTGCTCTGCGAAATATTATTATTTCATTGTACGATTGTAAAATATCTTCGTTATTAATTATTATTCGAAAATCATTCTAATTTATGTTTTTTGTTAGATTTATTATTTTAATTAAACTCCGACTAACCAAATTATAGACGGTTAATTTTAACTGGGTTTTTAATTAACATCGTTTAAGATTTTAAGTTTATACGCAAAATCAATTTAATTATTTTCATTAGGAAAACGCTGTTGTGTTTGTCATTAAATAACACAATATTGTAATTGAAATTATTGGTTTGTTTTTCGTTTTATGTCAAATAAAAATTATCTCATTTTAATCAAATTTCAATCTTGTCTCCTCATCGACATTACGTAATATTAATACGACCGAACAATACAATGCGAAATTTTAGTTACTTTGTATTCATATTAAGAGAAAATAAAACATATTATGAATACCGTCATGTTTAGGCATTTGGTTATAGGGATTCTGAATATTTCACAGTATTTAACAAAAGTACGTTACAATAGTCAATAATATGTAGTATGTTTACAAATTGATTGCAATGCTATTTCAGCTGTTATAAACAGTAAATTAGAGAAATGTATTTTTATTTTTTTTTATTTATATTCTTTTGTTTAAAATTTGAAGTTTAAAAAAATTCACCGTACGTCATTGTACAGTACACCGAGTATTGTTGGTAATTTAATCCTCCATCCACACAAACTGCATAAAATAAAATCGCAGGTCTAAAACTAATTTCGAAAACTTTGCGAATTGAAATCTAATATTAATAAAAACAAAAAAGATTTAAATTATAGACTATGAAAATGTTTATTAAAACTTGAAAAATAATTCATTCGTCAGAATGAAAAAATAAAAAAAAAATCGTTTTTCTGTTTTCGTATATTATTATTATTATTAATTCATTACGCACGATATACGAGGTACGACTAATTTTCTAGAAAAACAGTATCATCGTGGCATTGTTTATAAAGCTATGCAATTTACGACTCGTATAATTATTAATATTATTTCTGATGGTCAGATAAAACAAAGGTTATGCAAAAATGGCGTTTCTCTATTTCTGGCGTGCTTTTAAAAGGAAATAATAAACGCGGTCATTAAAACCCTAGTTGCTAAGCGTCGTTCATTAGACACTCGGAATCGTGCGACAGCATGATAATTTCAAAACTTACCTTTTCATCAATCACTACCTGTGTCGCTTCCGTAATAATGGACGTCAATTTATACCTTTCTACTCATGAACTGAAAAAAAAAATAAAAAATAAAACCAAGCGAAAAGACGGCGACGAGTACATGGGGGGGGGGGGGGGGCGAAATGCATTAAATAAATACGTTCTGACGAGTATCGGAACGACGACACGCCTGTGTTCTTCGAAACACGTGACAGGACACATTTTTTTTTCTTCTTTTTTTCCAATATAGTGTCTTAGCCCCGATTGGAAATCAATAAATCGCCGTCCTTGAAAACACGTCTTAGCGGACATACCCGCGAGCAGTGCACGTGTCTGACTTTTGAAACCGGGGCGAGGAGTCGTTGCCGACTTATAAATGAAAGGAGCGAACGGACACAATGGACACGGTGACGAATTCCGCGCGCTTTACAGCGAGTACATTTCGCATTATCTTCCATTAGGTACTAATGAGATTTCGGTGTAGTTGTCCATATTATTATTATCGTGTACCTCCGGCCGGCCACGACGATTACAGTACGATAGTATGACCGGGACTCGCAATGGGGGTTAATGAATTGTCGGAGCACGTCGTTTTTAAATGCAATTTTCTATCCTTTTTTTCTCTTTTTTTTCTTTTGATGAATGAGTCGACACCGTCAATGCTTAGTCGATTACGACATTTCTTACGTACGTTCTTTGAACATGAACCGTAACGCATAAAATACAGGACGTATTCATAAATGATTCGTACGAGTTGGAAATATGCGATCGTACGACAATCTATATTATGAAAATAAGCGAACAAATAAATCACCACAAACCGATAATCTACACTGTTCTGAATGATTAATTTTTTCTATTTTCCAAGTATTTTTTTTTCATCACGAACAACCTGTGCAAGTGTTTTGCGTGATATAACATGTAATCTGTAAAAATCGAAGAAATTATTGTCTTGTACATAACATTATTTAACATACTTAAAGTTAAAGTTGTAAAAAACCACCTGGTATTAATCACGCCCTTGAATCGAATTGCAATATATTGATGCAATATTATTATCATGATTGTAGTCCGTAGGTTTTCGTAGTGAAAACATATGGGGGTTGGTAAATCCGAAAACTATTAGCATAATATTATAATCCTACGTTTCGGGCGTTTCATTCACGAGTGTGTCGAAATTAATTTTCTCAATCCGTTGCTATTATTCTCTTCATACGCGATCGCTATGACCGCCGCGGCATAAAATTAAACAACGACGCGTTCAAATTAATAAAAATAATATTCAGGTCCGTCAAACTGTGGAACTTAAATAGTCGGGGGTTGCGAGAAATCACTCATTATAAATGTTTCTGGTCTTTAAACGTAGCGGCGGCGTCAAGAGAAGAAAACAATACACGGTCAATAGTTTTTGTTATTACTTTGAAAGCTCACGATATATATATGTTATTATAGCCGTTAGTTGTTTTAAGAGCACCCATCAAAGTAGAACAATTGAATGGATTTAATATACTTCACGACATTTATATACCTATGGTTTTTAACAGTTCATCAAATAATGTGATACCTATACAATCTTTATTTTCAGTGTTCTATTTTTAATCTTATAAATTGAATACAATATGGGGAGACTGTATAAACAAAACAACATTATTGTGCTTTTATTTCTTTATATATTGCTCTATCGTATACAGAAGTCAGATGTTTACGACACGTCTTCGCATCGAAGTAAAGTATATTACCCGAAAAAAAAAAAACATTTTATACAAACAGATATTCTATAATATTATGTAACCGCTGACTCACACTCTTTATCGAGGAAAAAAAAACAACTTTAATTTAAAGTCGGTTGATTTTATAATTGACAGTATAAACTTAACAAGTTTAATACATATGTGAAATGTGAATCGGATATTTCGGTTGCAATAAAATGATTTATCTATTACATAATATTATGCTTTCGGGTATATTGGGCGGGTCGGGTATGACGCGTGAAAATTTGTATTGTATTTCTGATATTTCGTTGAGCGTTCAGGACGTGTCGAAATGATAGGATATAATACATTTTAACAGGCGGTCTGAAATTGATAGAAATATAAGAGAAATAATAAAACGCCGTCTGTGCAGTGGGTGGGTAAATATAGGTACTTGGTTGATGGAAAGAATAAATATAATTTTTCAATATTTGTTTTTTCGTTCCGAGTGTAAAAATCAGATCATGCGATTTTGAAAGTGTTATGAATCGTAAGTTATTGTGATTGAATTCCGGCTGATATTTTACTGGTGCGTCGGTAAAATAATGTCCTAGTACATACGATATCGATATATTAATACATCGCGATTTCCAAGCCTTCAATTTACACGAATGCTGGTTCAAAAGTATTTTTACGATATTTTAAGTAAGAGTGAGTGTATGATAAAGACTATTTACATCGTCCAGAAATTAATTATTCAAAACTCGAACGTTTTAGTTAAGATATTAGTTCGATAACAGTTAACGAGATTTAAACACACTTGTATAATAATTATTAATTTGATTCGCCGATACGTTTTTGTACACGCGTTTATTTTCGTACGCCATAAAAGATTTCGAGACGCCTCGGAAGTGACGAGGCGTAACATAAATGCGCGCAATAACTACGGGCATACATATCTTATCATTTTACACTTTGTAATCCGGTAAATGAGATAATTAAATCGAAAGGTAAGCGAGCGAATGACAGGAGATAAACAAACCGCATACGCGAGCGCGTGAAAAATTAATTTATTTCGGATAACGCGCGTAGTAACTCTTAGCTCGATGGTAAATTCATTTCGATTTGGAAATCTAGTTATTGCGAAGAAAAAGTTTTAAATCTTTTACAATTAGTTACAACAACTTATCCAACTCACTTTGATACGGAATTTAATAGTATTTTTATTTAAAATATATACTAGATACCTCTAAAGCATGTTTGTTAGCGATTGAATTATCGCTCTGTCGAGTTTTGTGAACGTGAATTGTTTTCCGCATTGACCATGAATTCCAAGTAAAAATGACATCGAACAACGAGGAATGGACTGTGAATTTTAATTTTTCTGGCGTTAAATATTTTTATTGAATCACTAGCTGTCCCGGCTAACGTTGTTTTTCCATATATTTCTAGTGAATTTCGTAGTATAAAAAATTACTAACTTATTGTAAGTATGTGGAGACGGCGTCTATGATTGAAAGAGGAATGGAGCGGGCACGCACGCAAATTCGGTAAAAGTTATGTAATAATATATGACGTTGCGAAATCCATACCTTTTGCGTAAACATCGTCGGGTTATCGCTTTAATTGTATACGTCACGGCCAAACGATCGAGCTTATCGACCAATGACAGTAGATTTGCCTGCGATCGTATTCGACCGTCCAATGAAAAAAGTTCTATTGTATTCGTTCTATTGTTCATCGCACGCACGCGATTTCGCTAAAAGTTATGTAATAATACGATATTGCAAAATCAATACCTATTGGTAAAGATCGTCGGGTTTTATTGATGACGTAATAATCTGTTTATATAAAATGCAAATTACCACGCGCTCGCTGATCGTTGCATCTCAAAATCTAGCCCGTGAAAAGTTTTTCCCGGTATGAGGGAGAAATAACGTTCTTCATTTTCAACCCCTTTAACCCCATTAGGGATTGAATTTTGAGAAATAAGTTAATAGATTTTTCATTATTTGATTAACAGATTATGTATGCTTAGTTTCAAAAAATAACATTTTACATTTTTAACACCTTTTACCCCTTTTAAGGGTTGCATTTTGAAAAATAAGTTTGTAGATTTTTCATTACAATGTATGCTAAGTTTCAAAAGAATCCGATCGAGAAATAACGTTTTCCATTTTTAACACATTTTACCCCTTCTAACCCCCTTAGGGGTTGAATTTTTGAAAATCTTTTCTTAAGGAGCCTCTGCTATATAAAACGAAACTATTGACCAAATTTAATACCACAAAGCTCCAGTGGCTCAGGACTTTTCCATTTTTACCCCTTTTAACCCCCTTAGGGTTAATTTTCTTAATTTTTCTCTCCGTAAGAACCATCCTCGTGCTTCAAGGAATATTATAAAAAAAGAATTAGCGAAATTGGTTCAGCTGCTCTCAAGATTTGCGCTTAGCAACACATTCAGCGATTCATTTTATATTATAGAATATAGATAGTATAGTAATAATAATAATAATTACCTGTTCGTTGGTATGCGTTCCGAAATTTATAAAAATATCATTGTGTAAATCAAAATTTCACCAATACTAATAAAATACAATATTATACAATCGAGAGGGTTTACAGTGTTCACACTAATCCCTAGATATAATTTTGCAACTGCCGTAGAACGGATCTGAGTAATTTATAATAGAATATCCGTCAGCCACAAGTCGTTCGAATTGTCCGCGAAAACGATTTATTACGGTTTTCGTGTGATAATTTATTATTATAAATCAAATCGATAAAAAATGCATTTGGCGCATTACGGACGCACGTTTGTCGAGTGTGTTGGTATTCGATACGACGACGACGCGTCGAGCGACCAACCACTTTCCACCGAATCGACCGTAACAGTCTAGTACACACACAATGCCACGGTAATTCCTGCTTGAAACTTTCGCCCCAAAGACTCCGATCGAATCGATACAATGACGTGGCAAAAAATCCCGCGCGCGGCCAATGTACCTACCAACTACATAATAATATAATAATAGTATCGCCGTAATATACATACCGTATTACGGGACGCGTATTGATCGATGTCCGTCCATTGATAATAATATTCGTGGAATTTAATAAAGGTAATATTTATTTTTTTCGATCACTCGATAGATTTCCATCGGTTTTCATACGCGTTCACGTCGTCGTCGTCGTCGTCGTCGTTATCATTTAACCGCATATTTTTTGTACTGTTTTTTATTTTTTTTTCCCTTCTTCTTTTCACTCGCAGTCACTCTGTCATTTGAACATAAAACAAAAGTCATGTTGGCGTGTCGTATCATCGTTTGTATATGACCCACTCCCGGGTAATGAGCCACAGCACGCGATGCCTACAAACAATTCATTTATATTTTATCCAAACAAATGCCACGGGGGACGGGAACGGGGGGCGAGTGGGGACGGGGGGGGGGAGTCATAAAAAATTTAACGGAAAAAAAAAAGGAAAAAATTAACTTGTAGAAATTCGTAAGTGATAGTTCTGAAGCGACCGCGTCGAATAAATAATGAATAATAGATCGGCCTTAAGGAAACGTTGTAAATAATTATAATATTAATTCTTTGTTTTTTATGGTTTCACTAGCAACGTCCGCTTATAAATTGAGCCGTAACATGATATTTTAATAAGCGTATTGTTGAATATCGTCGTAGGTACTTTACAACTTGGACTGTGTCCGGTTTACGTGATTTTCGATTATATATAAATTCACGCTAATTAATTACTACTAAAATAAATATATATTACGACGGTAAAGTACGGTCGAGATGTCAATCCAATTAGTCTGTTTAAAATTTAGTCGACAGTTAAAAGCAGCTATTTAACGTTGCGATTGATTTTTTTTTATTTTTTCACGTCCGTAGTTTATTGAAATTCTGTACGGAATAATTTAGTACCGACACGGAACAAATTCACGAGAAACAGTCGATATTTTAAAATCGTTAGAAAACGTATTGAAATAAAAAAAACCAATAATGAAATACCACGCGGTCTTTTACGTAAATTTACTCGGCAATAGATTACTTATAATAATTGTTATCTATTACAAAACAGGACAGATCTATTACGTAACCCTTTCCCGTCGATATTCGTACAAACTCCGGGTCACAATGACTATATTATTATAATGTACAACCACCAAATTAAAATCATATTTTAATTAAATAGTTTTAATGGCTAAATTGAATATTCCGAACTAAATTAGTTTCGATGGACAATTTTAAACCGCCTCAAATCCATTGTCAAAAATAAACAATGCGAATAACTTGGTTTTGTTTTCAGCGAGAAACTCGTATATTTATATTTTTAATTGTTCGATAAACTTGAATTTAGGTATATATTAAGTGAAAATCATTATTTTCTGCACTATGTATTACTAAGCTGATGGACTTGACGTTTTAATCCAATTTTAGTAACAGTAACATTTATCACAATAATGATAAATTATTATAAATCAATACTCTTATCGAAATTATTTTTAACGTATTAATGTACATTTTATAGTTTATAAAAAATATTAAATAAATTTAAATACAGCTAATACTGTAGGTTATGTCAAATCTCAAGAAAAATTTTCGATATGTCAAAAAATCCGTGACATTGAGTTGTATGTAAAGATCAGTAAAACAATTTGAATACATGAAAATTAAAATATATTCATAAATAAACTACTTACATATTACGATCTATATTTTCAATGCACATGTTATTGTAATTTTACTTTCATCCATTAATGAAGAATGGTTTTTTCAAAATTCGTTAATGCGTAAATCCCTATTCTACTTTATCATAAAATACCAATAACTGTTTCGAATAGAAAAAAAACATATGCCTAAAAATACATATTTCATACCTGTAGTACGTAAACAAACGTTATCGAAGTCGTTCGCGTACAGATTCGTATAGGCAACAAAAAAAATAAATAAAAATATTAATTTTATTTCATTTTTCACTAACATCAATTTTGTGTACATAACGTTCGTTTCAATAATGTCTATTTAAATATTGTTAGTTTATTTAATCCTTTTAATTTTAAATTTCGAATCGACATGCAACTATTGATTTAGAATGTACCCACGAACGATGTTTCATTAAAAGTAAACAAAATCGACACGAAAATTGCCTGAAATCGATACGACAATGACTACGTACCCACTCGGAAACTTAATAACTGTACCCCTTTTCCGTAGAAAAACTGTTTTAGTATGCATACACTGTACGTATCTACTCAGATAATATGTTTTATTAAAAAAATGTCCGATTTAAATATTATAAAATAAATAATACATTTTTCCGTCTTTGCAAATTACACGACGCCAATATATCTCTTTTGATCGTTTCAATTCGCGTTTTCTTTTAAACAAATTTCATATCTCGCGTCTCTCGCCGCAGTATTAAATAAAAAAAGCTTATTGTTCATAAAAGTTTGAACGGTG
The DNA here is from genome assembly GCA_948098885.1 of Drepanosiphum platanoidis. Lineage (NCBI taxonomy): Eukaryota > Metazoa > Arthropoda > Insecta > Hemiptera > Aphididae > Drepanosiphum > Drepanosiphum platanoidis. The sequence goes on from OX402528.1 coordinate 13,153,158, forward strand.
GCCGTCGAGAGCTAACTCCTGGGAAAGAAACAAACGATTCGAAATATATTTATTAAAATTATAGGCCATTTAACGGTAGAATATGTAATCGAAATCGAAGTATATACTGACAAAAAGAGTAGTATTTCGGAACGAAGGTTTTTTTTTTCCTGGCAATATTGAATCGGCGGTACTTTTAGACTGACAGAAAAATATATTTTTAAAATATTCTTTATTCGCTTGCCTTTATATGAAACTTTTCGTGTTTTTCGTAACTTTCGTACCGTGCTTCTCGATATATATATATATAACCATGTCTTCATCTACTTGATTTCATACTATATACGGTTAATCGAAATTACTCGGAAGTTCTTTCATATCCTGTGTTGACTGCATTTATTATTTATCAGGAGTTTCAAAAGTAAACATCTGTCTGCGGTCGGTCTAAGCCTTTTATTGATTACGTACCAAAGGATTGAGGCGTTGTTGGAAATATATATTAAAGTTTCCGATATGATCGATGACGCCATCGTTTTCTCCCTCTCTGTACGTCAACGCATTCAAACATTATGACATATCATAATCAGAGGACAAGCGCGATTACACCGCCGAAACGTCACGTTTTCTCAGCCGCGACTTACGTTTCACCGCTGTTTTCGGTTGTAAGCCGACGCGTCGTCGGTTGATTTGTTGCCACTCGCGATAAGAAATAAAATACTATTGACGCGACCGCGTCGCGAGAACCGAACGTTTTAATCGATTTTCGTGTTTCAACAATCTTTGTACCATTAAGACACGAGAGCGTTACATCGCAATTGTTGATAAATTTACACACCGTATATTCGGGCCCACCGTCTACTCGCCGCCGTGAGTATTATTATTACGAGTGCGTACGGACGAACGATGTAACACTGTAAATCGAATCTCATAAGACGTTTGGAAATGTTTCTCGACTAGGTTACAGAAATATGGCTGTATGAGTTACGTGCGTACTCGTTGTAAAAATAAAACGCGAGTATTTAATGTATTTCTTTCAGTTTAAATGATCGCGCCGCGCAAATCGCACTCTCAATGTTATCGTACACAAATTACATAAACTTGGAGTGTACATGTGTTTCAGGTCGAACGCAAAAGCGTCGAGTTTCTAAAGGTTTTTCGCCAAACGCGAACGATCAATGGGCGCTAATTTAAAGCGATTCGCACATAGCGTTGCCCGCGCCGAGTTGTTTCGCGTATATGTTGCGTACGTTTCCAATTGCGCCGTAAAAGATAATAATAATTTTATCGTTTTCGATACGATTCTATTGGAAGCCATTTATTCACACAGGTTAGTAAAACACTTACAGCGTGTATTAACGATTTGTACAGTTTCATTTAACAAACATATAACCGAGTGAACTCCTAACAACGCGGACAAGCGTGACCGTTGACGTTTGAGAGTGAACGCGCTCAGTTTTGAACACGATAATCGCAATCGCCGGTGTAGCCAGTTCTGTAATAATATTGTCGACAAAGAAAACACGAGCAAAAGTATCTTACTCGTCTGTCGTCGTCGTCGGCGGCGGCGACTATTGCAAATCTGTAATCGGCGGAAAAAAAAATTCCACTCATTATTAATCAATACTGTTAATATAATAAAAATAGTTGTTAGCGATGAGAGAAATGCCATACAACGAAAGCATCGAGAAATTTCTAAGATTCCAAATGAAAATAAAATCAAATAATAGCCAATCGATTGAAATTTTATTTTTTTTCTAGCGCGTCTGTAATTGAATTTGAAAAAAATTACAGAATTTCAATAAACGATGTGAAGATGTTATTTATAAAATAGTAAAATACGCGATAGGCATTCAAGATCATTAAAATCCAATTCATAAACTCACTTAAAACGTAGTGTGTTTTACTTGATGGTAAATTTTCGATTATTTCAAAACAAATCACAACAATTAATTGGAATAAAACTTTTCAAACGGTTTAAATTTCTGAATTTTATTTTGAAAATACATTCAAACAGCTATATATTTTGTGTGCATGCATTTGAAATTTTAAAATTATTAGTTTCTAAACGATAGATTAATAAAAAAAGTGTACATTGTACTGTACTCGTGGTGTAAAACTTAAGTTTATGCACGCAAACATTCACATAAATACCTGTTTATACTCTAAATATATCTAAATATTAAAAAAAAAAATCGCTGGCATTATTGTACTCGAAAGAATGTTCACGAAATAACGGAATTTTATTGTTAGAAAAATTGATGTGTTCCAACTGCTCTTTTTCAGTTCAGTTAAATCCATTAACAAAATTAATCATTTTCTACCCACTTAATTTTTCGGTAAAAAAGAATTAAATATTTTTAGTAAGCTGTAACATGATTACTATTCGTAGAATACACCGACATTTCTAAAGTGGCAAGTCATATTGTTTGGAAATTATACCTACTCCAAAAGTTTTTTAATAATAAAAAGGTAATTTGTTTGATTTTTTTTTTTATAAAACCGCGAACTAATTAACATTTATTCAAATGAGGCGCGCGTTTTATTCAACTATATCCGATCGTCCGTCGTTACACGAAACACTTCTCAAATTTCTAGTTGTTATTCCGTTACCAAAAATAGTTTGTATATTTTTGACGGATTCGTTTTTAATACACTTCTGCTCGCGCGCACGTTTGGTATTTACATAACAATAATAAATATGACGTATGTATTTCACCGCGGTACATCTATCAAATTTCACCATCAAACATTGCGTTATATTTGTGTTTTTTGAATTCTAATAGAGAACAATTTATTGTTTGAACGTTAAAGCTGCATTGTTTGATCAGAATTGTTCGAGACGACGACTTTCATTTCATACAATTGAAGTATTTTTTTAATGTTATGTCGTCGTACTTACTGTAATAAACCATCATATTATACGCGAGTCTGTTATTCTAACTACCGGAAAATTGTATTCTTTTTAACAAATCTGAAACGATAAATTACAACGTACCGTTAACAACTTCGAAAATCTGGACAAACGTTACGTTTCACTTTTCACGTTAAAAAATTGTTGGAAAATTAAAACGTGCCAATGTGATACCTATACGTATAACACACGCGCGACCAACACGTGGATTACGATTTTTAAAAACAAAAGACACATTAATTTATCGTCATACAAATATCTTATTGTTAATTTAACGATTCTATAAATATTTAAAAGTTTTTATTTCTTTTTAAGAAAAAACGATAATATTTTAAAGTTTTTAAATTTATTTGTTTATAATTATATTTATCAACTGGATAAGTTCAAGTATGATAGCTACGAAAAAAAAAAAACGAAAAAATGAAAATAGCTTATTTCAGTCTTTCGTTTCAGCAAATAAACTAATTAGTCGTTTTTAGTTTGAAAATATATCAGTTTTTAAAATTTTAATTCGTTTTTCGGAATTAATAGAGTTAACTGTCGTGTAAAAATAAAACATTTATTCTTTTCGAAACGAACTCTGTGAATATGTAATAATGTAATTTCTATTATCAACTGGAATTGTCACTACAGTTACTCAGTTACCTCTACGGTCAGCCAATGAAACTTTACAACAATGTCCCATAATAATCTACAAGGCGTTTCGGTAAACACGTTTATGCCGTTTTCGGCGGAGTTCCGTGAGTTTAACCACTCGTAAAAACAAGATAACAAGAACGACGAGAGTATTGTTTTTTACGAGTTGATGGTCACAATTGCCAGGGAAGAAGGAGGAAAACAATACAAGACAGTTTTAGAATAGCATTATGCTCCAAATGAAAAATGACCTTTCGTCCATCAGCTCATCGATATGTATTATGTATTAGTTACCATTATTAACAGCGGTCCAAACGTTGAGTTTAAAACATGCGTATTGGAAGTGATTTTACAGCGAGGCATTGATAGGACGGTCAAGACAAACGACCTTAAAATGTAAAAATAAGAAGAATGTCTGTGCGCTCCGAAGGAAAAGAAAAAAAGTCAAATGATGTAATAAAACTTAATTTCTCTTATTGTTATTGATGAAGTAGGCGTATATCAAAAATAATATAGAATGTAGTCGATTAACATATTATTTTTTTTTTATTTATTAACTAATTACAAAAGTATAAAAACGTACACCGTGGAGTATTTTTAACTCTATTTCAGAATAAATTAACTAAAACAGTAAAAACTTGTTGGTACTTTTCACGTGCACGCGATATGTTAGATATATATTGTGTCAGGAAAAAGTATATAATATACAAATACATTTTTTTTCGCGTGTTTAATGAAAAAAAAAAAATAAAAATAATATGGCCATAATATCTCGTTTGTTCATTATTCAGCATATTATATTTTAAAACGTACTAGCGTTAAAATATAATATGTCGCATTAACTCTTTTCTTAATCAAACTGTGTAGGCCATTAAATTTCGAAACTAATTTAATTTTAATGAGAGTTTCAAAACCGAATTTTATTTTTATTTTTTAATTTTCAATTCAAACTCGCCTTTAAAACTATTGTGAATAGAAATCCATTATACTCATAATGAATGAAAGAAAATTCCCTTTAGAACTGATCGGAAAAAAGCCGACAAATTATCGTTGGGAAATTTAATGATTTAAATTTTTTTTAATACCAATATTTTAAAAATTAATCACCAAAACACTTTCCGTATTACTGTAGGTAGGTACATTTTGCCCGTTAACACACTAATGATCAGAAATAACGAAAAAATATCGACTTTATAACGTTACTGATGGTTAAATGGTTGGATATTGTTTTTTTCACACATTTGTACAACGATACTACCTTACATTAGAGTTCCGTCGAATTCTTTTAAAAGATTTTTTCGAGTGGCTATTAATACCGCAACGCGTGCATTATTCTTGCGCTCCCCGTCGAATCGTTTATTTCATAATTCCATTTCGTATTCAAGAATAAGTATTTTCAATATTAAATCGATTCGCATCAAACACGAGATACCACTCGTTCCGGGACGCGTAAATGTATAAGCCGTTTTTTTGTGGGCCACTTCGTAATATTTTTTTACCGCGACTAGAAAAAACAAAATGTTTAAAATCTCGGCGACTTTTGTGGTGAAAGGTATTGAAACTAGTTTTTCTCCTGCCTCACACTACAAAAACAACAACAAGAACAAAAAAAGACGCCACTCCCGTCAGGGGTTGTAAACTTTTATCCACGTGGTATAGCTACTATAGTTTCTAGAATTGTTCAAACTGTTCTGTTGTATAATAATCATACAAAATATTTTTTCAAGTATGGTCACCTCCTTTTTATACTTGAATTATGCATTTATTAAAATAATATTTTTTGAAAAATAGACAAGTACTTTAAAAGACTACTTAAGAAAAAAGAAACGATTAAATGAAATTTAAATTAGAAAATATTTTACGCCCGGAAGCCCGCCTTCGAATGAAAAACAGGACCATTTCGTTTAGTCGAAAACGTTGATACACATTATAGTTAAACCAATAGGTTCCATAATATCCAAAATGAGCGTAAATTTGAACGAATATTGTAAACAAACGTCATTATGAATTATTGTTGGGCAATTTTACGGGCCACGGAAATCTTAGGGACAACCTTGATACTAACCGAGTCGTGCGTCGGCAATGCAATTATATTGCAGCGGTTTCGAAAGCGATACGTTGCAGTCGACCGCGCGTAGACTCTCGCCCTCGAAACATGCCTCGGTTAGATGCACTCGTCATCGTTCGCGTGATGAGAAAACGCACCCGAGGAAACCCCTCGGTACGATGTTTTGACGTATCGTAACCGACAGCGCACGTGTTATAATAATATTACACGTCTCGCGTACTCGTGCGTCACGCTCTATTATAATATTGCCTATCTGAAAATTATCAGTCGTTCGACCGTCACAACGGCGCCACAATTTATAGGCGAAATTACGAACAAATTTACCGCGATGACGTTATTGTGCGCGCGACTCTGCCGATTGATCGTTTTCGCACTTATCGCCGAGATCTCGACGAATTTACGATTTCAACAACACGCCGTATCTCATCGACCGATCGGCGTCCGATACTCGTAGGGTGCAGGAACGTGCCGAGATCGACCGAAAAGAAATAGTCGCGTCAATTGGTTTACTCCGACGAACGAGAAATATTACTCTGCGAATAGATTTCAGAGCGTTTTGAAAAATAAAAACCACGTTTTCGTTTATCGACTTCTGCCCTAGTAATTTTTCCCGGAACAAATACTTCTGTAGAAAGCATGTTAATTCTCGTTAACGAATAATTTTTAGATCGATAATGTTATGGCAACGACTGCGATAAAACAATTTGCGTATCAACAATTTCATGATTTTTTTTTTTTTTTTAACGTTAAATTCAAGAAATTCTTCGGATGAGAAGGAAAACAAAAAACAAAACCGGATTAATATGGATAAGATAATGTGGAAAAGAACAATACGAATCACTAACGATGAAAAAAGATGAAAACAAATTTTCATAATATTTTCAAAACAAACGTATAGGTTTTTCTATTTTTTTTTTTTTTTTTGCAAAATATTCGTATCGTTTAGTGGCAAATAAAAAGTATACTTTCATAAAAATGTTTACACGTTTAGTATTTCGAGTTAAATAATCATATGGGTAATGGAAAAATTCAAAATAAAAAGGTACTTTATTTTTTATGATACGGTATGGTTTTTACGTATGACGTGTATTCGGGTGTAAAAATTGTCCCATTTAAGGAAGGAAACCGGACTGGACTAGGTGAACGATTTCGGTCAAGAACATGGTAGAATATTATATAGATTAATGTATAATCTGCCCCGCGTTTCATTCGACATTTGCCGTCACAGATTGGTTTACGCAAACGACTTTGTACAATATGACATTATAACGAATAAAAAAAAAAATAGAACACAAAAAAATGACGAGTATAAGATAATGGATCGAAACGATTGTGTAATTCTCGCAAAAAGGAAATAAAAATAAATCGAATTCGAAATTACTCGAGTCTATGTGGGGTCCGAGCAGTATGAAAATTAAACGCCATCGAGGCGAATGGTTTGGATTCCCATGAAATTGTGCTTGTGCACGTAACCTATTTGCCAAGAGCAGAATAGTTTCTTTTTTTTTTTAATCACATAATATTGTGTTTTTGAGGCGTTCCGTGCGGGGACGGCGCGAGTTTTTGCCGAGCACGGAACAATTATTAATGAAAAAGTTAATTCTAACAACGGCACCGGGTTCTGGATATTTCACGCGGCGCGAGAAATCACATTTTAAAATGTACAAACTCGCCGCGAGGTCAACATTTTTACCGAACGACTCGTTTCTCGTTTTAGTTTTCACAAAGGCACAATGCGTTTTGCAAAAATTTCGCTTTGTTCGAGCCGACGAGCGGGATCAGAGATTAAACGTTTTATAGGGAATAATTATATTAATTTTTCAAATTCTATACGAGTCTATAATAAGTCTTACCGACGAAATGAAATTCTAATACGAATCTTTAAAATTCGTCCGCGACCATATGGACATTTTTCGTCACCCAAAATCGGCTGGCCACACCGATCGATTGAGAAACGCTGCAATATACTAAACGTCCAGTTGCGCTGAAGAGTAAACAGTAACTTCTGAATACAAAAAACAAATGATTTATACAAGATTAAGATAAAAAATTGAGTTTTATCTGGATAAAGACGATGCAATTTTTCATCTAGATAATAAAATAAATGAATTAATTTTTTTTAAACATTCGACCCTATAATTTAATATCGGCCAAAAATATTATTATAAAATTCAATAAATTTTTTTTGTTGTGCTAAAAATATATAATGAAAAAAAAAAACCATGTCGACGATTGATAAAAAATACCACTTCGGAAGCACAATATTCTGATCCTCTCCATGATTTGCGTCATTGACATAGACACGGTTCTCTATGCCCGCGATAAACTTCGCTGACCTAATGACGTTGAAGCGACCGTCGGTATTGGGCCATTGTTTTTGGTGTTTTCGTTTCACTATAAAAAAATATAAAAAATCGATTCAAACTCGATGATATAACGTTTGATGTAAATAACAAATAGATAATAAAAGGATTTCAAATTCAATTTAATAATAGAAAAAAAAAACAATGCTGTTTACTATACATAATATTATCATTTTTAAATGTTCCGTTTCATTAAATTGAAAAAAAAATTGAAATAATAAAATGAAATGTGGTTTTAATGAAATATTATGTATTTTAAAAGACAAAAGGCTTTAAAGGAAAAAGAAAAAGAAAATAGTTCTATCATTCGTACGGTTCGTGTTGCGATATTTATATAAGTCTAAGATAGAATACTTTCTTTTTTCTTTTTTTTCGGTAGTCCGCAGATTCTTACCCTCTCGTTGTCTTGAGTAATATTATGTTTCCCGATCGTAACATTACGATAAAGTCTCGTCTACCTCAGTGGTTCTTAACATTTTTCGGTCTTATATATGATATCGAGATAACTGACTGGCACAACGCTCCCCCCCCCCCCCCGGCTTGTCAAACAAAAACGAGGAAAACTTTTCATGACTGTACGCGTCAGTATTTCAAATTCGAGTAAAATATGAAATTTCAAGAAGACGGTCTATGTTTTATTCAGGTCCTGTGTAAGAAACGATTTTACTTTACCGTGGAAAATAAAAACTATTATCAAAGCACGTATTTTGTATTTTCTCACTCGGTCTGATCGCGATGACCCGTACACACCGAACGGAGTAAAAAACAACAATCTATTAATTTATTTCGCACACTACTTACCGTTTCTACGTTTATACGAGGAGGAGACGACAACACGCGCGGCTGCGACGACAGGTTAAGCGCCACGTCATTTTTCGGTGCATTGCTAAAAGCGCCACGTGTACCATTTTTGGTACACTTGTTGTTTTACGAACAAGTTTTTGTGTACCATTATTGGTACATGGGAGTCTTTGCCTAAGTGTTAAATGTACCTCCTGTGGTACACAAAATCACATGATAAATTAAAATAAAAATATCGAACGTTTTCATAAATTTTTAGGTCCGTAGCAAATAAGGCATGTTCACTACTATTTGGGTTACCAAAAATGGTACACGTGGCGCTAATTATTAATATAATGTATGTAAATATAAAACGTGTAATTTTTCGCATAAATACGGTGAGAGGGGGAAGCGTGTGGGGAAGGGGGTTTTTTTTTTTTTGATTTTTACTAATCGATAATAATTGTTTTGGTTTTTGTTTTTCGTTTTGTTTTTGTTTTTTCCGTTTACTATTATGGCGATGACTGACTCGGAACCGCGTGATTTCAGGTGATCTCGCCCGGAGACCGCTCGAAGGTACCCCCACACCGTCGGACGCGTCACCATGTCCGACGCGACGGCCAACTGCGGCTACGGCAGCGGCGAGGAGACCGCCTCGCTGCTGGTTAAGAGCCCGCCGCCGGCCGTCCGCTCGTCGAACGCATCGACCGGCGGCGGCGGCGGCGGCGCGACGTCCACGACTACCGCGGGCAGCCAGCCGCCCGCCACCAGCAAACCCGTGTTGACCAGACAGGACTGCACCACGTCGCTGATCCCGTACCACTACCGGGACCTGCGCAACGCTACGCCCACGCTGGGCAGCAGCGACGACAGCGGTCCTCCGACCGACGGAGGAGGAGGAGGCGGCGTGGGAGGCGGAGGAGGCGGCGCGGCGGCCAGGTCGGTGCCGGACATCGAGTTGCACTGTCGGTACCTGGCCGTCAACCGGTGTCAGTGTCAGCGCCGCAAGAGCCACTGCATCTCGCGCTCCGTGTCGCGCGAGAGCGTGCGCGGCGGCTGCGGCTCCGGCACCGGCAGCGTGGTCGGCGTCGGCCACGGCCACGGCACCGGCGGCGGCGGTGGCGGCTGCGGTGGCGGCGGCATCTCCGGCATCTCCGGCGGCGTCCCGGGCGGCTACGGCTGCGGCTACGGGTCCGTGCTCGGTGGCGGCGGCTCCGTCTCAGGCGGCGGCGGCGTCGGGTCCGCGTACGCGCTCTCGCCGCCGCCGCCCGTGCTGCTGACCACGTCGCCCAGCTCGCGCATCATCAGGCAGAGCTCGCAGCCCGAGGCCACCGGCAGCGCGTCCATGTGCTCCGGCCACTGTTGCCACATGCACCATCAGCCCAGCTCGTCGCTGAGACAGCTCCGGGACCCGGCCGACAACATAGCGATGATCGCGGCCGACTCGCTGCGGATCAACGGCGCCATCAGGCAGTTCCGACA